>JAABKJ010075445.1:159646366-160010608 GCA_011634705.1 Andricus grossulariae | reverse complement strand
TGTTTTTCTACATAAACCTTAACTATTCCAATTTGGTTTCAAATTAATCTGTTTGGTTAGAACCTCTTCTTCTTCATTGAAAATTCAATTAGCTGGGGAAAAAGTCACTGTTGCTTTGAAAAATTCACATTTTTGGTAGAAAATTTATTCTTTCTGGTTGAAAATTCAACTATTTCGAGAGAGAAAGTAACTTTTTCTATAGCAAACTAACTTTTTTAGAAGAAAATTTGTACTTTTTGGTTGAAAATTCAACTATTTTGGAAGAAAAAGTCACTTTTACTGCAGAAAATTAACATTTTAGTAGGAAATTAACATTTGAGTCGAAAATTAACATTTGAGTAGAACATTAATATTTCAGTAGAAAATGTATTATTTTTGGTTGAAAATTCAACTGTTTTGGAAGAAAAAGTCACTTTTACTGTAGAAAATTACCATTTCTGGTGAAAAATTTATTCTTTTTGGTTGAAAATTCAACTATTTTAAAAGAGAAAGTAACTTTTATTGTAGAAAATGGACTTTTTTAGAAGAAAATGTGTACTTTTTGGTTGAAAATTCAACTATTTTCGAAGAAAAAGTCACTTTTACTGTAGAAAATTAACATTTCAATAGAAATTAAGATTTGAGTAGAAGATTAATATTTCAGTAGAAAATTTATTCTTTTTGGTTGAAAATTCAACTGATTTGGAAGAAAAAGTCACTGTTACTGTAGAAAATTAACGTTTTAGTAGGGTATTAACATTTTAGTCGAAAATTAACATTTTAGTAGAAAATTAACATTTTAGTAGAAAATTAACATTTTAGTAGAAAATTAACATTTTATTCGAAAATTAACATTTTATTCGAAAATTAACGATTTAGTAGAAAATTATCATTTTAGTAGAAGATTAATATTTCAGAAGAAAGTTTATTCTTTTTGGTTGAAAATTCAACTGTTTTGGAAGAAAAAGTCACTTTTACTGTAGAAAATTAACATTTTGGTAGAAAATTAACTTTTTACTCGAAAATTAACATTTTAGTCGAAAATTAACATTTTAGTAGAAGATTAATATTTCAGTAGAAAATTGATTCTTATTGGTTGAAAATTCAACTGTTTTGTATACTTTTCTGTATTTTTATGTACATTGTTGTATTTTATTGTTGTCTTAATTGTCTGCAAGAATTTACAAAAACTTACACCTGGAAAAATCTACAGGAATTTACATGTTTTGCAGCCAAAAAGTTGTTCTTTTCCGACCTAGGGTGACAATGACAATATTTAGCATTCTAGGTCGGAAAAGAATAACTTTTTGACTGCAGAGGAAAATTGAACAATTGGGAAAGAATTGATCACGGTCATACAAATTTGAAGGTTCGAACTCTTGAAGATGCAATTCTTTTTACTTAAGTTATGAAAACTTAACCGCAAATTAAGACACTTAAAGTCAAATGCATACTTTTGAATTCTACACTTTTAATATTGAAGCTCAAAAAATGTTGATTCAAGCACTCAATAATTTACACGTATACAATTGAAGCATTTAACACTTTTCAATGAAAAATTTTTGAATTAAAAGCCGTTAAATTGCAAAATTTTAAATTTTAACTTTTATACATTGCACAGATACAGATTATAAAAAAAATATATCCACGCTATAATTTTCAATCCTATGAACTGAAGAATGAATAAAAAAATTTATGAATGTTCAAAATATATCATTTTAGGCAATCTTAAGTCAGAAATAATAATTTATACATTAGAAGGTATTTTGAAATCTTGTTGAATATTTTCCTAAAAATTTGTTCAAAAAAATCATTTGAAAATTGTCCAGGAATCTAATGATAATTTTATTATCTTGGGACACGAATTTTTCCTACAATTTTTTAAAAATCATACGAAAGTAAAAAAATTACCTCAAAATCATCCAGATTCTTTTTTTGAAAACATTGTGTTTAAATGGTTTATATTTTAAACTTACTTATAATTTTTTTTTTATCTTCTCAAATATTCTCTTATAATTAATTTTAAAAAATAAAAAAATCGTTTTAAATTTTTTCAGCAAAATCAAATTTACTTTTCTTATTTTCTTGACACCTTCAAAGATTCTTAAAAAGCTTTCAACTTTTATTTTGAAACCTTCAAAAACCTAAATTTCGTTTTTTATTTTTTGAAATCTTTTCCAGTTTTAAATTAAGTTTGGATTTTCTCAAACCTTGCAAATATCTTTTAAGCTATCTCAAATTTTTTCACAATAATTTTACTTACATTTACTAAAATTTTTTCAATTGCCAATTAAAATTGTGGCGTTCGAAGTTTCAATTTAACACTCTCAAATATTAACGATTCAAGGCTTTCTATTTTAAATATTTCAGTTTAAAATTGTTTGCTTTTTAATATTTGATTTATAATTGCTCATCTGAAATTAAAAGTGAAATATTGTTAAATAGTCAGAAAAATGTAACCTTAAATTAAAAAATTTGTAATTAAATAGTTAAAAATCAAATATTTGAGATTGAAACAATATTTGAATAGAGTTTGAAATTTGATAAAAGCGTTTAATTATGAATGTATAAGTTTGACATTATTTTAAAAAGAAGAATAGTTTATCAAGTTTCAAGCGAACGTTTACATTTGTTTAATTGTTAAGGCTTTCAAATTGAAAAAATTCTATTTTTAACGTTGAAATCTGTAACGTGCCTCATTTTGAACAGATTCAGAATCTTCCTGTGAGGGCATCCAACAGTAGATAGTCATTAATTCAAAATACTAACGTATATCTCTAGCACGGCCCTCTACAGTTTATGTGCGCAGCGAGTGTGCGCGTTGCAACGCGTTGTGTGCTTAGCGGTGTGCCGTGGGTGGCCTTTACATTACAGGAAAAAAATTGCCGATCATTTCACGCTGTTTTCCTGGTTAACAATAATTTTTGACGGTAATTGAAGTTGGATTATTCAAACTCTTAAAGCTAAAAATGTTTTCATTTTAAGTTATAAAAACTGAACTTCAAATCAGAACACTCAAAGAGGAACCCTTTCGAATATCAAGCTTTTAAAATCAACGCTCAACAACTTTTTAATTTAAACGCTTAATAATTGACGCGTATAAAATGCAAGCTTCTAACACATTTAAGGGAAACAATTTTAAATTGAATGCTGTTACACTGTAAAATTGAAAATTTAAAACTTTTATAAGTTCTACAGTTCGAAGATTGAAAAAATACAAATCCACGCTATCACATTCAATTCTCTAAATTGAAGAATTAATAAACAAATTTGTGAATTCACAAAATTATATCATTCACAGAAAGTTTATGTCAGAAACAATAAAAATGGAATGATTATAATTTTTTTTCAACTACAAATTTGTTACATTAGAAGATGAATTAATTTTATTTTAAGTCGTATGAAATTAATAATTTTTAAATTGATATTTATACATCAAAACCTGTGTTTATTTTTAAATCTTTCTGAATGTTCTCTTGAAACTATTTTCTAAAAATAAATAATCATTTAAAATTTTTCCAGGTAACTTAAGAAAATTTCTGTATTATCTTTAACCCTCAAACGGCACACTGGAGCGAATTCGCCCTGGAAAAATTTTCATCTTGCTTAAATTTACGCAGGCGCAGCTGCAGCGGCTTATTCCCACTATATCAAATATATATTTGAAATATGCGTAATATATGCTAGATGTTTATTACATGTTCAATATGTTAAATATTTGATATTAACATTGCAAAAACAACCAATCGGCACTAGTGTGCCGTTTACGCATGCTGGATTTAAGTGTATTGTTTGAGGGTTAAACCTTTCAAAACCCTTGAAATGCTTTGAAATTATTGAAACTCTACATTTTTCTGTAATTTTTTTGAAATTTGTTCAATTTTTGGATCATTTTTGAATTTTTTTACAAAACTTCTGATCATTTATGAAAATTGTTCTGAACTTTCCTCAAATTATCTGAAAATCCTTTGATGTTACAAAAATTGCCTTGAAATCCTGCAAATTCGTTTTTGAAAAATTTAAAAATCCTTTGAAATCTATTAAAATATTATCTTGAAATATATTATTTAGAATAAAAAATCATTTCAAATTTTCTTAGAAATCCTAATCATTTTTTGATCCTTTTAAAGCCTTTTAAAATGCTCAATAACCTTCTACATTTTGTGATTGAAATCTTCAAAAATCTTCATTTTTTAAACATCCTTTCAAGTTTTAAATTATTTTTCAATCATCTCAAAAATTGTAGTACTGCTTAAATTTCCTCGAAATTTTTCAAATCAATAATTGTTGCATTTTCACTTATTCATCAATTTTTTGTTCTCTTCTTCTTCTAATCATCTTAAATATTCTCTTAAAATTATTTCTTTCTTCAAAATAAAACACCATTTAGAATTTTTTCAGGAATTTCAAGTGATTGTTTTTATTATCTTGAAAGAACCGAGACGACTTTGAATTATTGCATTGTCGGACCTAATTTGACAAATTTAATTGACGTACACAAAAAGATTTATGGACGGACGTATGACACTTTCGGATCTTTAGTCGGCGGTAGACAGATCGCGAATTTAGGTGACATTAAGACGTACAGACGTGTAGCTATTTAAATTCGAAACCAGCAGAGATCGTTTTCCACCGTCTAGGATATTCGGATTATGTGAATCAGCTTACAGAAACCAGAATAGGAACGACAAATCGGTGCCAGTGAAGTCAACGGTCCAGGAAAAGGTGTGAACCTGAGATTACATCCTTTCTGAAAAACCAGAAATCTAATCCTTGCCTACTCCTTCATATCCCTCGGCGAATTAAGTGTGGCATTAGCTATAAGTTAGGAGTCAGTTATTCAAAAGCAGACACTTCTTATCTTTGAGATTCAACGGTAACAGGGCAGCCGATAAAGGAAACATCTTGGATTAACGAGATGGTAATCACGATCCCACAAAATTTAACAAACAAATAAAATTAATTTCGCAGCTGCAAACTCCGGTATATTATAGTAATTAGAGCTCCTTCACAGATTTTGATCATTAAAAATTATAATCTTCAATGTGAAAGTTCTTTATTTACATTGAATTTAAATTTTCAAAATTAGTGATTTAAATGAAATTCCGAAGGAAAACTAGAATGATGTTTTAATGTTATAATTTAATTTTGTTCCAAATTTAGGTTACAAGGAATAATATGTTTTATTAAATTTCTTCATTGAATTAATTATACACAGTCTGCAGTTAATTGAAATTTGTAAAAACTTTCATAAAAAGGTGTGGGAATATCGGGTAATATCTGCCTACATGATATTCCTTCATTTCATCTGATGTCATATTATTATTATCAGCGCTAATCATATTCATTTTCATCCTCAAATTATTTCTATCTATCTTACATATATTTCACAAAGAATCCCATTATATCTTCATTATTGCAAAAGCCTCACCACTGGATGCAGTTAACACAATATATTCTTGGTTTGGCGTGATACAAATTTACCATTTTGTATAAGAAATGAAATTTCTTCATTGGCGGGAAGATAGTATCTCCGAAACTCGAATTTCCGGTTCTGATTTGGCTCGGGAATTAAATGAATATATCCAAGTTGCCCAAGTACATATCCTCGTCATTTATGAGAAGGAGTCCTGCTTGTAGGAGAACTGGACCTGGTATGAAGAGAAGGCTACTGAAAAGCCTTCCGATCAGGTGCATTTTGTCCGGCACAAAAAGAAGAACCAGAATAGCGTTTGCCATCGGAATTCCATTCTGACTCTAGTGAATCGTTATTTGCAAGAGCTCTGATGAAAGAGTTTGGGAATATTGTGTGATTTTTTCCTACTGGACAAGATCTTATTTCATCTGCATTTAAATTATAAACTGCGCCGCTAATCATATTTATTTTTATTCGCGAAGTATTTTTATCAGTCCTATATATTCCATGAAGATTACCACTATAATCCAATACTGCAAAAACATCACCAATGGATGTTGATAATACAATATATTCTTGGTTTTGCCCAAGCACATAGTTCGTATGATCTATTCGCATTCGAATTGGTTCATAGGCAGGAAAAACGTATCTTCGAAATTCAAATCGCTGGTTCTGGTTACGTGATGAGAATGTGTTCGTTAAAGCCAGAGGAGCTTTAACAAAAGAGAAGTCACAATCACCAAATTACAGTTTTTAACGCTTTGACCTTTATGTTTAAAAGGTCTGGGCGCAAATGTGGGGGCAATGCAAAGACCGAGCGCGTAGCGCGAGGTAAACACATCATCGAGCGCGAAGCGCGAGAACCAACAGTCGCGCGCGAAGCGCGTGAAGAGAATGTGCCCGCGCAGCGGGCAGACTTTTTTTTTAAATTGGATATATACTTAAGTCGGGAAATCCATTTACAGTGATATAAAAAAGTCCGAAAAAGAAATAAAATTAGTTAAATACACAATTTTCATATGTCTAACATCGTTCTCATAAATATTTCTTTCCAAGATTTGTCATTTCTTCCTCACTATATTTAATACTTTCAATGCATATAAATTCAAAACTACACTCTTCAGTAGAGCGAAGTAAAAATGCTAATTAATTTTGCCTTGTTTAGAATTTTTTGAAAATGTACAACAACCTGTTTTTTTTATTGATTCGAACCTGAAATTTCTTCAGCTTGAACGAAAGAAACATGTTATTATTTTTCATTCTTGAGAAACATTTTTTCTTGATATTTATAACGTTCCAAAATCGCAAAAAAAATTAAATCCCAAAAATCCTAAGTCACGAGCTGAATAAATTTTAGGTTCGACATATTCAATTTTTTTTTAATGTGCGCATATGATTCAATAAAAAAACATCTTTTTGCACATTTTCAAAAAATTGTTATTGGGCAAACAATTTATGGTTCGAATTCATAATTTTGTATTATTATTCACTAGTTAAAGTTGTAGATATAACAAACTCCTCGTAATTCTTGAGCTAATAGGAAAATTTCATAAATAATTTATTTAAGTGCTATAATTTCTTTAATTATTATTCAACAATGGGTACACTTAATAATTTCACAGAATTTTTCACATAATTCAAATATTGTTTTTTCAAATATCGTATATTTAAAGAGAAAAAGGGTAGTTTTTTGAGGATATGGGGAAAAGGGGGAATTTCAGGAGAAAAGGGAAAACTAAGAAAAAAGGGGAGGACTGTGCACCCTGTGACTTATACGAGTATATGAAGGGAGATTGCAATAAGCAAGAAATTAATAAATCTCATCAAATTTTATTATTAATAATCTTTTATACCAGTGGGGGGAATGATTCACTTTTAGATGCTTAAAATTTGAAATTTATCAACCTCGAACGCTTTCAAAATGAAATTGGTAAACTTTCAAAGACTCAATGCGAAATAACTCTATTTGGAAAATTTATTTGAATTTTAGAAATTGCACCTACCATTTGTTCAATAGTAGCAGATTTTGTAGAAGATTTAATTGTTCACATTATAATAAACATTAATATATTTTCCAGATATGGAGATATCACATCCGGGAACATGTCACAAGTCAGAACCTACACCCCAGAGGGCATTCAAGGCGTCAGAAGTACCTACTAAGGCGAAAGGGCAAGGATTTATTTCAGTACTCATTCGAAAACTTTTTATGCTCATTTGAGTAAATTTTATTATCTTTTAACTTGTTGAAAAATCTGGAAAGTACACCGTTTCGAGGTATCTACTCTCTAAATCCGAATTAGTAGAAATTTTACTGATGCAATTAGTAGCATTGTTATTCGGAAATTTTACTATTCGGGAATTTTATAGTGTTGCGAATTTTATTTTATTGTTTTAATTTTATTATTCTAGAGTTTTATTATCAGGCAATTTTATTATGCGGGAATTTCATTATTCGGCAATTTTTCAATTGGGGAATTTTACAGTGTCGGTAATTTCATTTTTTGGAAATTTTGTTCTTCGGGAATTTTATTATGCGGGAATTTTATTATCTAGAAATTTTGTTATGCGGGAATTTTATATTTCGGGAATTTCATAGTACTGTGAATTTTATTTTTCGGCATTTCTCAGTCGTCCCTTTATTTTTGTATAAATTTGAACAAAATTGAGAACAATATTCACGAAAATTAAAAAAAAAAAATTCCAACGCATTCTTGAACCCTGATTAAATATTTTTCTGGCTGATAAAATTGCAGGAAATCTTCCTCTTTGGTTTATGGTTTTCCCCTTAAAGCGCAGATAACTCGATTTGCTTTTCTCTAAAAGTGCTCGCTCAGATGAAGTGATTTAGGATACAGAACCTGGCATTTCATTTTACGACTCTTGATACAAGGTATTTCAAATCCAACAAATCACTCACGTCAGTTCTCAATAAATAAACCTCCAGCTGATAATTCCAATTTTAATAAATATTCTTGATAACGCTCGAATTTGAAGTGAGAAATGTATTTTTGTATTTTGATAATTTCTCATTGTCAATTGAGGAGCTGAAAATTAGAGTCGATATAAAAAAAGTGATCGACCGTGACAGGATTCGAACCTGCAATCTTCGGATCCGAAGTCCGACGCCGTATCCGTTGGGCCACACGGTCTGATAAGGGTAGCTACCCCAGCGTAAGCTCTCCACATGGAGCTTTAGATTCGCTATTGATCTGTAATATAAAGAGATACCAGTCCCTCCACCATTTTCATATTCAGATGCAAATTTTTATTTAAATTATTTATGAAAATTTTTATTCAAATTATTTATTAAAATTTTCATTTTTATTATTTATGAAATTTTTTAATGAAAAAAAAATTGTATAAGAGTAATTACTCAACCTGACAATTTTTAATTGTCTTACAAATTTAAATATTGTATTGAAATTTTGGGAAATGGTTTAAAATATATCCGTTTGAGTTTTAATTTTATTAAGGCAGCGAAATTTTATTATTTTTTAATTTTTAATGTGGTAACTAAAAAAATTAATAAATCCAAAAATATCGCAACTTAGAGGGAAGCCTGCAAAAATTTGATCTGTTTTCAATCAAAAAATTGAATTTATAATGAAACTGATTAATTGTTAACCAAATAGTTATATTAAAAAAAACTGAATTTTCAATTTAAAAAATTAACTTTTAACAAAATAGTTAAATTTTCAAACAAAAGTGGAATAGTTAAATTTTCAACCAAAGAAATGAATTTTCAACCTAAAAGATGGATTATCAGTGAAATTAATGAATTATCAACAAATAAATTTGTAACCTAAAAATTGAAATAGTTGAATATTCAGTGACAAACATTAATTTTTAAATAAAAAAAAAACGATTTTTAAGAAAATAGTTAAATTATAAACCAAAAATATCAATTTTCAACCAAGAAAATTAATTATAATAACTAAATAAATAAAACAAATAATAAATAATATAATAATAATTATAATAATATATAATATTCCTTCTTAGAATTGAAAAAAGTACCATCAAAATTGTTTTTGCTTCAATTGTAAAAAAGTATATATTGAACAGCCTGGAAGATCATTATCATTCAGATCTAAAGAACATAAAAAGTCTATGGAAAGATAGCTAAATAACACAGCTTTCGGAAGACAGGCTTCAAATATGAAAAACGTTTCGAATGATCATCAATTTGAGGCGCGTTGATGATTATAATAATTCCAACAGCTATATACTGATGAAGGCCTCTAAATTCTGACATAAAACAGGCTTTGTTCAATGATATTTGTTCTTTAAGAAATTTTGACCTTCCAAAAGAGTGAGGATATAACGGAATTTATAATATTTCAGGGGATTTATGATTATTTAGAGTCGTTTGAAAGTATTTTATGAGTATTAGGTCAGACAACATGTTATTGCAGTAGAACATATATACTTTAGTTCTAACATTATAAATTATATATGCCTCGAGATTGACTTTATGAGATATTCGTCTTTAATTTGAGCTAATTTACAAAACTTACAGGATATTTTTTTTCTGCCGCACGTTCAAAGTATCGAGAAATAATGAAACCAATTTTTCTAAGTTTTCTTATTTTCTTATTTCTTAACAACTGAATTCAGCAAAAAAAAATTTAACATACGAAGTATTTGTAAAATGATTTGATAAGTAACAAATCAACCCTTTTCTTCGACGGACGATGTTAAAGAATTTCCAATTGTAAATTTGTCATGGTTAAAAAAGCATTATAATATCGAAGTATGAAAAATAAATGTAATAAAATTGCTATCAGATGGGAACGCAACAAAAAATAATCAATCATCAATGCGCATATCGTTTAAGAACTCACAATAGTGTCATAGCAAAAGCTTATGCTCTCCCTTAAGTCCACAAACCTAATTTATGTTGGAGACTAATTGTTTCTGCTTTTGTTTCTCCCACTTAAAATTTATCTAAGTATGTTGCAACTTTTCTAAAACCTGTTCCTCTTAACACTAGGTTGTTTGTTATAATTAGTTGGGACCTTGAAGATATTTTAAAAAACATCAATATACCAAAAAGTCATTCTATAGTTTCTTCAGATGTAGTGTCCATGTTTGGTAGCATCCCACTAGATCGTGATTTAGATCGCAATCAAAAAAACTTATTTCAAATCATAATTTAACAAATATAACAAAAAATAAATCAATAATTGATACCAGAATGGTTTTCAATGATATTGTTTTCTCCTTTAAAAATAAATTGTGTGACCAAATTTTGGGTTAACCTATGGGTTCCCCTTTATCCCCAGTTGTTTCTGATTTAGTTTTACAAGATGTTGAAAGAAGAGCTCTAAAATTATTAGATTTCACACCCATTTTATATCAGAGGTATGTAGACAACATTTTAGCTATTGTTCCTACTGAAAATATTGAAATCTTCTTAAATGCATTAAAGATTGTATAAAATTTACTTTTGAACATGAGATTAATAACGTTATCAACTATCTTGATCTACAAATAATTGAAACTCAAAATAGTGATGAACTAACCAACTGATATGAGAAACCTTCTTTTTGGCAGATAATTAAACTATAATTCAAATAATTCTTTCGGTTATAAAATTGGTTAAACTAAAGGTTCAGTACACAGATGTGTTAAGTCAAGTGATATACAATGGATCAAGAGTTGAGAAAGTAATGAGCCTGCAACTGGAGGTTCAAGCAAACAAGAACTGGGATCAGGATATCGCAGGAAACTTTTCAACTTGAGAAACCAAAAAATACAGCTACCGGAAAACCCCCAAACCAGGTACTCTACGGTGTGTCTTTTCAAAGACCTAGCGAGTAGGCATTCTCTTTCCCTACACCTTAGCTTTCTCGACGTGAGCCGGAAGACGTACAAGCGTACGTTATGGGATTTCGTCATGACAACTCTGGAGAACACTCTTCGGTTTTAACAGCTGTCCAAATATCAAAAAAGTACTTCTGGTCTGAGCTGAGATCATTTGTGGTGACTATTAGAGGATTTGAAGAATAATTTCTAGTCTTTGTATAATACCAGAATGCTTACCAGAATTTGTAGGACAGCAATTGCAGCTGATACGATTAAGGTAGGATAAATTAACCACGGATGTAAGCGATTTAGTCATGTAATTTCCCAGGTTGAATTTCAAAGCGAATGTCAAGTGGAAAATTTTACGCCTAAATCGTAAACATCCGTGTTTACTCGACGAGCTTGCTTTCCTTCCTTTTCAGTGAGTCAAAACACTTTTACAAATTGGCTAAAAGCGGTCCCACCTTTTGTGACGTAGCTGACGCGTCCGCCCGGCAGCTGGCTGGCGGGTTTTTCCCAGCACGTGACCACGCTGTGATCGAGCGAGAGAAGGCCTTGCTAGTCAGTCAATTTTTTGTAAAAATGGTAATTTTTAATATTTCTAATCTGTAATTAAACTTCAAAAATGACATGTAAATGGCCTGAGGCGCGCGAGGTCGACGGATGGCCGCACGGTGAACAGTGTCCCCACCGCTCCGTTGCGACTTCAGTTTGGGGAGTCTCAGCCAATGAGAGGGCAAGCAGCTGCTCCCTTCCTCACTTGAGCTCTCGCCCCTCCCGTCCATAAAAGCCGGTGCACGAGTTGTTCTCGTCACTTGGCCTCTGCGCTCTCCTCTGATCACTCGGCTGAACGGTGCTCAACATGAGCTCGGCAACCAAGATCAATCAGAACCACGGGACTTTTAGCACTCGCTAATAAACTCTCAAATCAATCCACATTCTTTTCACGGCATCCTTCTCCATTCTTCACCCTCCTCCTACCTTTTTTTTCCGCGGTCTGCTCTCACTAGCACCGCATTCTCTCTCTCTCTCTCTCTCTCCCTTTCCGCGGTCTGCTCTAGTAGCTCCGCATTCTCTCTCTCTTCTTTACTTTGTATGGTCTGCCCTTAAGGCTGCATAACGCACTCTTTTCTGTCTCTGATTCCTCTTCCTATGTTGCATTCTTATTAAAAATCAATAACAAAGCATAGTAAATGCAATACTATTGCCCTGAAAAAGGTTTCCTCGTATCAAGTGAATTTTATTTGACTGAAGTACGTAAATGTACTTATTATTTGCAAAATTTTGAATTACTTGTTTAAAGCGAGTCCCCTTGCCTCTCACTTGAGTAATCATCATTTTTGATTTTGCACTTGAAGGGGTGCTTGTTTAAAGTGAGTCCCCTCGCCTCTCACTCTGTGGAACCTTCACCCTTCAATGTTGGCACGCATTTTTATGGGTCTGCATCTTTCTTCGAATGTTCTTCTCAGCGCCTTTCTTTTGTGTGTGACTAAAGTATCCCTCATAACGTGCTGTCGAAACATAGAATCACACATGGCCATGAGTTCGATGGGGACGGTATAAGAGTCCTATATGATGAAAGGAACCAAAGAAAAAAAGGGAAATTCATGGAAATGTTATACATAAAGAGAGAGGGCAATAATGCAATCAATTTAAAAAGAGAACTTCCGAGATATAACAAAGCCTTTGATAGTTTTATTAAATTTTTATTGGGAACATTTGGAATTCTTGTATATTTATAAATTTATAATTAAAAAGTAATATAAATAACAGTACGATAAGAAACTTCAGTCTCATATGTACATACATCACTAATATTAAGTATAAGATAGAAATATATGTTCGTAGTATCTTATAAAATTATACCCTGATGAGGAGATCTAAAATGATATCGAGACATGTTGGTTCCAAAAGTAGTATAAAAAAGATGGATGAAGAGAAAGGAAAAGAGAGTGAGGATTGCTTGGCTGTCTTTTTTCCATTCCTCTTCCTCTTTTTTCCTCTTGTTATATACTTGTCTCTAACGAGCCGATTGTTTTTCTAATTTTCATCTTAAAAATTATACTTTTTCTTTGGACATGAGATCTACCCACTTCTGGCTACTTTCCGAACATGGATATATAGTGTTATTAAATTTAATATAGGTCCCAGTATTAACCTATGCCCAACCACTTAAACCCGACAAAAAAATGTTTTCGACCTTGAATTAGAAAGTCAAATGTATAAAGATGCTCATCAATTCTCAGCTGGTGCTAAGACGCAAATGAATTCTCTTCCCTGGTGCTTCTCCTGTTACTATTTCCAAATCTACATAATTTTCCTATGTTTTTTAACCATCAAACTTATTTTATTCATCAAGTCATTACAAATATTCACGATATTGATACTTATTTATGACACAAGTCCGTGAAACAGGTAATTCTTACGATTGTGAAGTTCGCAGCATGAGCCGAAGGCTGAGAGCACGAGGCGAAAGCTTGTGCACGAGCGGAGCGAGTGCAAAAGCGTAGAAGAGTGCTTGAAGTCGTAGACAAATGTTGCAATCACACACGTAATAATTACCTGTGCACGCACGTGCGTCAAACACTATTTTTTGGAGCACTAAATTAAGAAAGTTGCAATATAATTAAATCATAATTAGGAAAAAAATAATTCAAACTGAATCATTATTTTTGTTACTAAGAAAGTTAAAACTTTGACTTCATCTTTTGATACAGAGGAGTAATGTCTAATTACTGGTTTTCGAAGATATTGATACTTGAATGTGAATAATTATTCATATTCAAAACTAAATTTTGCTTTTGATTAGCGTCTGAAAAAGCTTGTGTATTTTGTAATGTTTTCTTTGTGTCTTCGGAAATGAAGTAGTTTACATTCCCACTGGAAGTGTCGATTTGATGGAAATTCATAGACGCTGATTTGTCGCAAAAATATTCACCAGAGGTAACTGAGTTCAAAACAATGAATTTTGTGATTGAGCTGCCCACAGCTTTTTTATTGTTGATGGACTCATCAATGTAGCTTTTGGTAACAGCAGTGGACTTTCATTCTCCATGGCGTTTTAGGTAAGTGATATTCGCAACAAAATCAGCAAGTAAAGTGGCTGAACTTCTTCGAAAGCTATGCCCTGTGTATGCCTCAGCATTTGGCAGCTCTAAATAATTGAAAATTCAACTTTTTTCTTGAAAATTTAATTATTTAGTTAAAAAGTGCTCTGTTGAAAATTTATCTCTTGGGGGTCGATAATCAATATTTTGGGAATATTGATTACTAATTTTTAAAGTTGGAAAAAAATTTTTTCCAGCCCCGATGCGATAATTCATAACTTTAGTTGAAAATAAATTTGTTTGGTTGTAAATTTCACGATTTTGTTGAAAATTTGATTTTCTTCTTTTGGAAGAAAATTAACATTTTTCGATTCACATTTAATATTGTGAACTGAAAATTCACTGATTCAATATTTTGTGGGCATATGAAACAGCTTTCAAACAGGTACGAATATAAAAAAGAAGAGGTTCTGAACTCTTTCATAAAAAAAACTCACTCGTTAATTTTTATTTACAATAGTTAAAAACTTATGACTCAATAAATCACGCATTGTCTTCGAGATAAAATTTACTTTCGCTCTTACAGAACAAATTTTTTTCTGAACTTTCCTATAAGCCGTGATATTTTTTCAACATGTTATTTTTCGCACTAGAAGTTTTTCTAAAGTAAGATTTTTCAGTCCCCTCTTCATAAGAAATAGTAAGATTATAATGAACCTTCCCTCTCCCGAAACGTCTTCCGTAATTTCTGGATGATCTCGCAGGAATGTTACATATTTATACGCAAACATATGATACGCATTCCTGATCAATAGGGACTTGAAAAGTGTACATAAAATTATAGATATATTATATTATTAAATTTACCAAAAGAATTGAAGATAACAACCAAAGACAAGACGGAAGTAGAAACAATCCTCATATTTTCAATTACAGAAACACCTAATTAATGTTTTGATGAAGGCTTTAATTAACAATTTGACTAATGAATATTCTAGTTCTCCATCAGATTATATAAACTTTTTTATATTCGTTATCTCAGAGATTGTATGCATCAAAGTTTTTTTGTTCAGACAGTTACATTTCATTAAAGTAACTTTCAAAGACTTAGGTAATTATTCAATTTGCGAAAAGATGGAGTTAGAAATCGGCCGAACATGCGGATTATTGCCGGTTGAACAATTAAAAAGTTAATTATTGAATTTACGTCATTTTACACATTTAAACAAATTGAAATAGACGCCTGGTAGCGAGACGTACATACTAGAACAGAGTGCGAGGAAGAATTGGCGACTTCTGTCCTCGTTGACCCTAACAGATGTTTTATAATACGCAGATGACCGTCTAGTAAGTGAAACTAAAAAATTTAAAATAGCTTAAATGCAAAAATCACGTGACACGAATGAAAAACAGTACTAAAGATTTTTTCAAGTCGCTGATGACTATATTATTAGCTATTCTGAATTTTTTAATTTTGACCAAAGATTCATCATCAGCGACCAGAAACTCCACTAAGTACTAATTTTCATTCAAATCACCCGACTTTGTCATTTAAGTCTGCCATATTGGTCGGGCATTCTTAATTTTTTAATTTTGACCCCGGATTCGTCATCAGCGACCAAAAAAACTACGGCACACTAATTTGTATCAAAACCCATTGAATTTCGTGGCAGTTATTCTAAGTGCGCATATACGGGTCATTACAAGTTTTGTCACGGATTTTTTCTGCGCATATATGCGTCATTACCAGTTAACTGGTTAATATAGGGATCATGAATTTTTAATACAAAAGAGGAATTTTCAAACAAGAAGATTTATTTTCTACCAAAAGACAACGAATTAAAAAAATATATATTGTCAAATTTAAACGAAAAACACTAATTTTGAATATAAATGTTTAATTTCCACCATTTTTTGCGGCTGTGTACCAGAGCAATTATTAAGAATTTGAATAATAGTCTTTGAAATAAATCTTTGAATAAAAAAAAACTTTTCCAGGTCATCCAGATTTTGCATAAAATGAATAATAAATAACTTATTCAGTTATAAATTAGCCTTTCGACCAAACTGTGCTTCAATAAATTTTCCGAATTTCAACAAACGATGTTTTTTTTTGAGGAAAATGAAACAATTTTCTTAAGATTTTACGATTTCCGGGAAATCCTCAAAATTTTTTAAAATTATATTTAAAATAAACATAAAAAAGATTTTGAAACATTGCACAGTTAAAAAGACTTGAAGATTTTTAAACATAATTTCGCAATTTTGCAGTTAAAAAATTTATAACAATAATTGAGTAACCTTAGGAGACACTTAAGGGGTTGAAAAGATTAAAAAATAATTTCAAACGAGAAAAGATTTCAAAAAAATGAAAACAAAATGTAAATTTTGAAAGGTTTCGAACAAAAAATTTAGAAACTATTTAAGAATTTTGAATGGTTGAATTTTCCATCAAAAAGATGAATCTTCAACCAAGTAGTTGAATTTTCGATACGAAAGATAAATGTTCAAACAAGAAGATTTACGTTCTACCACAAAACAACGAATTGAGAAAAATTTTTACATTTTTCTTCATCACATTTTTTTATTTTCCACCATTTTTCTCCGTGATATACTAAAATAATTATTCAGACTCCTTTGGGATTCTTCATTTATCTCATTTTTTGAAATGTTTAAAAATGTTTTAAAATATTTATGAATTTTCATTAAAAATTATTTTTCAAAATATAAAAAAAAAGCATATGAAACTTACCCAGGAATCTTAAGAAAAAAATGTTATTCTCTTGAAACCCTTCAAAATTCTTAAAAAGGTTTCAAACTTTTATTTCAAAATCTTCAAAAATCCAATCTTCTTAATATTTAAATTATTTTTTAACCGTTTCAAAACTATGTTTTATATGAATTCGAATTTTTCATAAATTATTTTAATTGTGCAACATTATAAAAATTGCCTTAAAATCTCCCAGATTCTTTTAGGACAATTTTTTAATCAAAGCGCGCCCAATGCACCTAGCCAGTTTACGAACTAAAATACATTATCTGATCTTCTCTGCCGACATTATCAAACTGGAAAAATGCCGCCCTGCTTGACCACTCAAGTAGCTCGTCTATCGTCTACTTTAGTTCGTAAACTGGCTAGGTGCATTGGGGGCGCTTTGATTTTAGTTCGCACAAGTCTAGGTGCAGAGGGGGCGCTGCGGAAAATAACTCGAAATTGAATGTATGGGCAAAGATATTATAAGCCTAGATGCGGCACGGAGTGTCAGAGTGGGGGAACCATATATATAGGACATCACATTTTCTGTCATATCGAGGTGCTGCCCTCACCGTGCTACGAAGTCGAGCGCTGCTTTTCTCGTTCTTCGTCAAATATGACGGTAAAGCAGAAGAAAGATTTTTTAAGGTTTGAAAAGTTTGACATGTATCGCTTCACGTCTATCTTGTGACTGCATAATTTCTCAACATAATGGTGAGACCATTTTATTCAAGTTTTGACTTTTGACACCAGGCGTGAGTTGTTTGAAGTCGCAGGTGATCCTTTTGGTTGGAAATAAATGGAATTTTTTGTATATGGAAAAAATATTTTGGAAGAAATGCGCAATAGTTGAATGCGATTGGATGAAGAACTTATATTACATTTTTAGTCAAAAAAGATGGATAAACTGAGAATGGAAAAGTCTTTTGACAATTCGTTAAGCAGCCTGACAAATTCTATGAAATTTGTTTGGATATTATAAAATCTGATGAAATTACGTGAAATCGGTTTGAAATCTTTGTAAAATATCCTAAGATATTTCGAAAAGCCTTGCAATTCGTAAATTTCTTGGAAATGCCTTAGAATGTTTTGAAATACTCTATAATATTCCAAATTGTTTCAAATAACTTTAAGTAATTGAAATCTTTCGATAAGATCCTAAGATATTTCAGAAAATTAAAAATCTTTGGCAATGCCTTGAAATTTTTCAATCTTTCGGAAATGCCATGGAATCTTTTGAAACACCCTTAAATATTTGAAATCATTTAAAATTTTATTAGATTACTGAAATCATTTTAAAAATTCTTGAAATATTTGAATGTATCCTAAAACCTCGCATTGGTGCTATTAAATCGTTCCATATCAACGGCTTAAGTCTCTTGAAAATACGTTAGAATCTTTTATTTAAAATACCCCGAAATATCTCGAATTCTTTAAACTTCCACTCAATTACTGAAATCAATTTGGAATCTTTTGAATCCCTTAAAATATATCAAATCCTGTGAAATTCCTTTCAATCTTATAAAATATCCGCAAATATTTTAGGTCCTTCAAAATCTTTTGATATTTCTTGATATTTTTTAAAGCTGTTGAAAGTTCCTTGAAATTAAAAAAAATACTTAAAAATGTTTGAGATACTTTGAAAGCCTTCAAAACCGTTTGGAGCTCTTGCAAATTCCTTGGTTTTTAAATAATGCCCTAAAAATTTGCAATCAACTGACATTTTTTGAAATCCTTTTAGAGGTTTTAATGCTCTCAAAAATGCTTTGGATTTAAAAAAAAAAACCTAAAATGGGTTCAAACTTTAGTTTAAAAGGAGCAGCATTAGTCGCATAAAACTACAAAAAAGTCGCAAGAAATTTCGAAAAAAATCTGTAAAAAGTCGCATAAAATTGTTAAATATAATGAAATAGCAGTATCAGATACTGAATATCTGAAGTAATAGCTTTCTTTGTTTGGAAGTATAGAGTATATGTCTCTGATTGATTTCAAAATATTCTTTGCACAATAAAAATAAACTTTAAAGTCGCAAGATCCGAGCCGTGCAAGTTTAAAATGAGTTTAGAAGAATTCAAGGAAATTGAAAAGAATTTTATGAAATGTCTAAGAGTCCATGATAAGTTCAAAAGACTTCAGAATGAGTTAAACAAAAACGAAATCAAATTTTGAAAAATCCCTTGCATTGAGTAAAATCAAATGAATTCAGAATTCAAGTGGATTCAAAAAAAAAATTAACTCAGGAAAAAATTACAAGAACTCAGGGAAAATTCCAAATGAATTCAAATGAATTGTAAACAATATTTGAAAATATCTCAAAACCTTTTGAACACTCCGGATTTTTTAGATGACAGTTGCTCCCAGTGGGACCCTGTGGTGGTTGTTAACCTTTAGTTTTTAATTATATATATATATAAAAGAGTGATTTTGGCAAGCATTAAAGTGCAATTGCATTACATATGTCTGAAAAAAATATCGTGATGTGTGTAGGTAAGTAAAATCATCAATGTTTCACCATATTTTTGTTATTTCAATCAGAATTAACAGGTTAATAAATATTTGATTTTAATTAAAAACTGCTTTTTTTAGAATACTAATACATACATGTAGAATTTTAGATATTTTCAAGCCATCGAGAGTATTGTCAGTATTTCGACTGTAGGTGCGTTTATATAACCATAATCCTCAAAGGATTCTAACTACAAAATACGTAAGACTCTTTTCTCTTTTCTTTACATTTTTCGACTTGAGAATGAATTTCGAAAGAATATATTATTAGGGTGACCAGACGTCCTGATTTATCAGGACACGTCCCGATTTTTTATCGTCATCCTGATTTTCTGATTTTTTGTGTCAAGTCGTGATTTTTCATGCCCAAAAACGAAAGCTCGCGATTTTTGTTGCATGTGTGGAATTTTACTAATATTTGAAAAGAAAGGAAAATATCGATTAGTTTAAAAAAATTGAAAGCTCTAACAAGTATTTAAATTAATTAACATATTGTAGAAATTGTAATCAATTATTTAAATCAAAATATTAACCTCAAAGAAGATATTTGTATGATTTATAAACTCAAAGAATGAAAATATAATTTCATTATTTTGTTCGAAATTCAACAATTATGTTAAAAATAAAAAATTCAATCTTTTCGGTTGAGAATTCAACTGTTTTGTTGAAAATCCGTCTTTTTGGTCGAATATTATTTTTTTTGTTTTATTCATGTTTTCGGTTTGAAAATCTTACTATTTTGTAGAAAATTCCTTTTTTTATTTTATTCCTGGTTTAAAATTTCATCTTTTTTAGTAGAAAAATCAAGTATTTTGTTAGAAATTAATTTTTTTGAGTAGAAATTGAACTATTATGATAAAAAGTCGTGTTCTTTTGTGAAATTACTTTTTTCAACTGAAAATATAACTTTTGGGTTGATAATGATTCATTTCTTGGTTGATAATTTAACTATTTTGGTGGAAATTATTGTTTTATAATTAAAAATTAATTTTTTAACTGTAAATATAACTATTTCATTTTGAGTGTTGAAAGTTCACCTTTTTTAGTTTAAATTCATGAATTTCGTTGACAATTGACCCGCGAGATGCAAGAACCAGCCCGACGCTCGAAAACGCGTAAACGTATTGTCCGATCGTCTCAAAAAAAGAAATTGTTCAAAATCAAAAAATCAATTTTTTGAAAATGTAGAATTGTAGAGAATAAGGATATGAAACTTTTTCCTATGAGAATTTTAGTTGCCAAATGTTTATGTTTAATAATAAAAACAAAATATTCAAAAAAAGTTTCTCCCTGATTTAATTAAGTTTTAAAAAGTAAATCGTTCTAACTCGGACAGATATTATTGAAATGAGTTCATATTTGCAGGACATATTCAAAATACTGCAGCGATGCCTCGGAAATTATAAAAAAGTCAACAATCGTTTATTCTTAAATAATGTTTAATTGCAAAATGAGGTCAATCGATAATTGTGTTTTCTTGGTTTCGTCGGATCCTGACCAGCAAAAGAATGATGTTTCGAAGGTGAGACGTCTATTCGTATCGTCTCTAAGCGCATTGGTGCAAGGTATTTGATCGCATAGCCTTGTTGCGCCTAGTTGCAGGACGTTTCAGTCGCATTGACCTGCTATCCGTATTGCAAGATGATACGTCGCATAGTCTTGCATTGATCTCTCACGAGATGTTTGAACGCATCGTCTCGTTTGATGTCGAAGCGTATTGAAGAATTTGAAAAAGGACCTGGTGCCCTTCCTTGGCGAAAGCTTTGTGTGAATATCACTAATTATAGTGAATTTTCGTAGTTCGTATAGTACAATAAATGACTTCACGTCAAACGTTCACTTTTGTCACTGATTGTCACTGTTGACTGCCACTTTAGTTTATATACACTACACTTGCATTGTTTATACGTATACCTGTATACACAGGGACAGCGAATAATGAAAAATTCAGTTTTTTTGCACGATTTTGTAAAGAGTTTTAGAAAAACTTAATTTAATCTCGTCTCGAAGGACCATGTAAATTTGTGCACTTTAATGTCTGTGCTTTCCCTAATTTTTTATCACTAGGGAGAAGGCTTTCATATAATTGGTCTAGATTCCAAATGAATATAACATTTATTAAATTCGGACGACAAAAATACAATCTTTTATCGACGAAATTTTCTTTCCAGACTGACTTATTCAGCTGTCTCAGACCTCACACTTAACCCTAAAGTAGGGCTAATATAAACAAAGTTTATCGTCCAATATACTATGACGGAAAGAAGAAAGGAATATGATATCGAGAGTAAAAATATGTATATACGTAGTCTATTTGATCCTACATAACACGTGCAGGCTGGTCAAAAATTGAATTTATATCAAGTAAAATTACTTCTATTATACATCAATTTTACCCAATTTTCAATAATAATAACACTACGTTATATTAGTTCACTTGATTACACACGTAATTATACGAAATTACACATAAAGAACCTGATAATGCAAATCCAAAAACTCTTTGACGCATTTCCGTCATTCTTTGCTATTTAAATTTTCACGCCAATGGCAAGTACGCTGACCCGCCGAGGAGGCCGCTGCGCGAAAACATTTGTGCGGTGATAATTAAACACAGGGTGCAAGCTATTTTTCAAAATTCAATATCTTTTTCAATTTTTACTAAAAAACATTAAAAGTTGACCAACAAACACCGACGAACGACCGAAAAACGATTCCGCGAAGAGTTTTTGAAACATATTAAAAATTAGAGCGCTAGCAAACATGTCTATGATAGTAGTGTGAAGTTTGCACCCGAAACCTTAAATGTTAATAACTTTCGCAATTTTAAGCGACAAACGTCGAAAGTTGACCAACAACCACCGACAAACGACGATGGGGTAAAATGAACTTTGTATTCGGCTTCAGCGACCCCAAAAACATATAGAGAAAATGCCCTGACCCTCAGGCCAGAATGACTTTTTATTTTTTATGCCTGCGGAGACTTTTTGAGGTTATGACAAAAACTTGACATGATGCGGTGAAACGAACTTCGGGTTTGGTTTCAGCGACCCCAAAAACATATAATAAACGTGATAATAGATTTAATACTTTCACGATGATTCATTATGATAAATTTAAATTTAGAGCTTTTTCGGGTTTCAATCGTGCAGTGTTACGATGTAAATTTGTTCTGTGATTGTTCTGTAACAATTCTGGAACAGCGTTATATGTCAACAAATATTTTCAGAACAATTTAGGAACAGGTTTACAGAGTAACATTGTTCCGTAACAGTGCCGTAACACATATGTAACAGTTTTACGATGTAAATTTGTTCTGCGATCGATCCGTAACAGTTCCATGACGGTGTTACTATGTTTTTGCATTTATTATAACAATTCCGTAACAGTGTTACAACGATATGTGACAAAAAATGTTTGTTGTATTATTGTTGCACTTACTTTATATTTTAAATAATCCAATTTCAAGCACGCTTAAACCCGTTGAAAAATCACACTCGCTGGGGATTTGAACCCTACCTAAATTATAAGATGGAGGAAGTTTGAATGAAGGAGTTCTTCATTCAGACATTTCTTATTCAAACACTCTATAATTTCCACTTATAAAACAGAAGCTCCTAACACTTTTCAATTAAAATTGTTGTGATTAAGTGCCGTCTAATTTTTTTCATGAAAAATTTTCAATTTGAAACGCTTATCATTTTTAATTGTTTAAATCTTCCGGATTGAAACTTCATCTTTTTAATTGAAAATTCTTTTCAGTCGGAAAGTCTACTAATATAGTTTTGGGTAAAAATTAATCTTTTTTTGAGTGAAACTTTTATTATGTGGTTGCAAATTCAACAATTTTGTCAAAAAATCATTATTTGTGGTTGGAAATAATTTTGTTGTTGAAAATTCATATTTACTGATTGAAAATATAATAAATTAATGTTTTTGCCTTGAGAAGTTTAAAATTTGGTTGAAATGTTTTTCTTTCTTGACTGAAAAATCGTTATTGCTTAAAAATTCAACTCTCATATTAAAATGTCTTCTTTTATGTTTGAAAATTAATTTCTTCAGGTAGAAACTTCATCTTTTTTGGTCAAAAATGAAACTTTCTGGTTGAAAATTAAGACCTAAGATGAAAAATTTTAAAAGTAATAAAATTTACAATTACGAATTGAAAAATGAATGATTTCGTAATTGAAAAAGCTTACAGTTGAACTGAAAATTAGAAAACATTTAATATGGAAGTTATTTATAATTGCATTTATAACATGTGACATTAACTTTGTCATACTGAAAGTATATGGATAGATTTTACTAATAAAAAATGGTATAATTCACGATCAATAAATAAATTAACGGTCATTTCCTGGTCTTAAAATATTCCCGGTCAGCGGCCACTCAGAATTAATAATAAAAGTTTACCTCTACACAATCTTGATTAAAACGACCTGTCATGACGTGGCTGAAGCCACACTTTGTCACGAGAAATTCGCAAATTTCCAACGCCGCTTGTAATGAAATTTTCAGTCCGTAGCAGCAGTTTTCAGTTAGAAACTTCTAGTTATTTTCTTTTGCTATTTCTTCCCATTTTTTAAGGTATTTAATGAAATTCTTTATAACCTGTTTAATGCACGTAAAATTAATATAATATTTTGTAATGATATTGCTTTGAAATTAGTGAAATGACACATACGTTCCAAGCGTAATTGCCAGGCGACATTGCGTCTCCTGGATTTCAACTATTCATCGATTTGTTTAGACTAGTCACAGTCTTACAAAAGGCTTTAGTTCCTGCGCAATCTTCTAAGTCTTCATGCGGTCAAAGAATGACATTTTCCACCTTCGTGCTTTTCAGGCGAATTTGAAGTAATTATTTGTGAATATCTTTGACTGTCTAGTTTTAGCCAAAATTCGAAGCACAAATATTATCGGGGCGCTAATAGACACTTTCTTTGAGTAAATGTCGGCTTTCTTAACCTGTCATTTTTTGCAATTATTAGATTTCTTTTTCGAATTAGTATTTTCGTGAATGATTTTTTTAATGTCTAATTTCTCCTTATGTATAATTGTAATGAATTATCGAATGTCTCCAAGAGAATGATCAGATTTCCGAAAAGTTATGACAATTTTCTTTGGGATAGGCGTTACGTAACTCTGTATTTTGAATTTAAATATGACTTTACTGTGTTCAAATTTTAATTTTAAACCGGGTACTTTTCTTCCATTATTATCAATTAAAACGTATTGCATACAACAAAAACTAGATAGACATCAAATAATTCAAGGTATACAGACACTCTTGATAGATACTCTTAGCGCGGTTTGAAATGAATTTGAACTTCGTGAATTTGAATGACAATTATTGTGAAACTTTCGTGAAAATGAATTTGATTTCAAAATTCCTCGAAGGAACAGAGAAGGCATGCATCACAAATTAACAACTTACAAAATTTTTAATAACATTTTTAATTAATAACAAATTTGTAGAATTATTTAAGTAAATAAATTTTGTCCATTTATTTTTTTCCTATCTTGTGTCGTTTGTCCAAGAATTGTTTTATTTTTTTATTTTCAATGTTGTTTCTTTACGAATAAAACAAAAACTACGCGTCCTATCAAAAAGTAATTAATAACAAATTTGTAGATTTTTTTTGCGTGCACAATTTTTCTGTTCCCATCTTTCATCGCATCTTGCACAGTTTGACCGCAAAATTAAATTTCTCATTTTTCATTATGTTTAGTGCGTTCAAAATTTTAATTTTCGATTTTTCAAAAAAAAATTTTAAATTTTTATGATCATCTTGTGAGGCTTTCAAAAGTCAACGCTTTATTTCTCTTGACTTTTTTTCATATCGTGCGTTTTTTTAGTTTCAAATTTTCATTTTCGTCGAGGGGCCAATAACTCGTGAAGTCATGCATACACCTTTGCTGAAGTCACTGGCGTGAAATCACTTAAATCACTTGAAGTCAGTGTACACTCCATCGGTCGAGTTGTGAACCCCTCGATTTTCGTTTGTTTTATTTAATTTTTAAAATGCTATAACTCTGGTCATTTTATTTGTATAAAAAAAGGTGTAAAGATAAATTGTTCTAATTTTCCAGTACTATGAATAGCTGTACATAGAATTTGTAAATCTTAAGAAAAAAATTGTCTCAAAAATTTTGAAAATGCTGTAACTTTTTGAATTTTTATCCAAAATAGGTGGCTAACGAACTTGACCTTCGGTTTTCGCATGATATTTTCATTTCAGCAAAAAAATGGTTTAAAAATATTATTCAATTGGATTTTTCAATACAAATTTAGACACGCTTGGAAAATTGGATTTTTCGAAATAAGAAAAATTTAAATGTACATCAAACCGGTTTGATTTTCTTAAGCTATTACAATTTTTTAAATCGAAACGGACAAAATTTTCAGATTCACTTTCAGAGTCATTTAGTATATCAATATTAACAATGAAATATAAGTAAAAAGATATATATATATATATATATATATATTCTTTTAATGTTAACGTTCTTTTGATGGTAAAATGTCAAAGTTTCAAATATTGTATATATGATAGGCTCAGAGTAAAAACGTGATATAATTCCTATGTTTTAACCTGAGACTTATCACGTTTTTCCTCTGAGTGGCTCATATGTTCCTAGATTCAGATGCTAATCACTTCTAAGATATAGTCATATTAATAGTGCACGGTGCATCACCCAACAGGTAAGTTGATGCGCATGAACTTTTCTTTGAGTCATCCTAATAATAATAATAATAATATTTCTTATAGAAACAGCCAGTCATAAAATTAGTATGTTATATTAATTATATTGTGAAGATCTAATTATAATTTATGACTACGAATTAAAATTGTGTATTTTGTTAAAAAGCTGAGATTTTTCCCCATTATATAGCCCAATTCCAGGGTGGTGTTTGTTTTGTTCTCCAGTATTTAAACGATAAGTAACCGGATGTTCCGCCGCGCCGCTCCGGAGCTGAGGCCACACGACTGTTCTCTACCGTCTTCACGCCGGGGAACCTCATCGAACACCCTCAAGCTAACTTTTTGCTTGGATAATATCATACGCAGTTAGTGCAACTGCTCTTTGCGTTTACGGGGTTAAGATTGTCATTGTTAATTTACAAGTTGCAAGTGCCAATGCCTACATAACGGTTTGTGTAAAATTAACTGGGAATATGGTTTGAAGAGTCCAGCGAAAAAAACTGCTGAAACGAACAAAATCGCCAAGAAAGCAACCAATATAACAATGAGGCATGCAAAGGGGACGAAGAAATGCAATTCTAACAAGTAAGTTATATATAACAAGACAGAAAGGCGCAAAAAAGTCCATCAACCTCACATTCAAAAAAGTCACTCAGATAAACAGAAACATCGCTTTCGTACACATTCAACAATTATAAATTAAATAAACCTAATTTTCATAGCATATTCCCAAATAATCTGTCTACGGAGAGACTACAAACAGAAACATTCGAAAATATCATTTTGTCTCACTGAGGGGATCTCAAAATATGGAAATTTGATGAAAACCGATTAAGTCAAATTTCGCATAAAACTAGTAATACCTTCTCATTCGAATCATAATGTGAAAATTTAACAATGACCTTATTATTGAATTTGAATCCAATTATCTCCATCAAATCGGAATCATTTGGCTTGTCAGTTGGTATTCCTAGATTAAGCAGTTGTTATGTTTCATCGAATAGGTTTTTTCAATTAGAAACAAATAAATGTATAAATTATACATTAATATCTTATACACACATGTTGGTACTAATATCCTTTTACTTCACCAAGGCCCCTCTAGAAGAACTCTATATTGCAGGTCCATCAAGCTAGCACCTCCACACTCGAAATTCCCAATTTTCTTTATATCAGAATTTTGGGCTTTTTTTGGGCTTTTTTGGGCTTTTTTGGGGTTTTTTTGGGCTTTTTTGGGCTGTATTGTCGATTTTTGGGCTCCACTACTTTTTTTGAAAATTCAAATTTGGAATGGAGGTGCTGACTTGACTGAAGCCAGCACCTCCACTATATGAAAATTAAAAAAAAATTAAAAATCAAACACGACAGAATTTTGGGCTTTTTTTGGGCTCTTGAATGCGCTAACAACCGATTTGCAAATTCAGTTCCCCCGGGTTTTTGTCCACAAAAATTTAAAAATTTAAAAACTGTATTTGGAGATGCTATAAAATAGAACAACAGACGTCCCCTAACTCTTTTTCTGAGGGATAATAGCAAAAAAAATTTATTCTGCTGAATAAAAATTTTCTCTGTGCACTATTTGGAGGTTAGGATTCTCTTTTGAGGTATCTGTCATTCCGATAATGTCGGTCTCTGTTGTACCTCAAAATACACACATATTAATCAAATTCAGTAAAATAAATTTTTTTAAATTATTCCACAACAGAAGAGGTCGGGGACGTCTGTTAGCATGTTCGCTATCATTCCCAAAAATTTTAAGCCAAAATCTTTATTATTGTAGAAAAAAAGCCGAGGGAACCTAACACTGCTAAAATCTATAATTTTCTAAGTATCACATGCTCTTAAAAAGTATCAATTTTGAACAATTATTTCAAAAATTTGAAAACATTTGAATTTGAAAAGAACAAATTTTAAAAAAGCTCACTTCTGTATGAAATATTTTTAAAAATATTCAAATGAAACTGTTTTAGGTACAAGTATGAGCATTCGGTACAAGGAACCGAGATATTTACAGAAACTACGCTTTTAACAAGATTTTATGAAAACAGTGGGGCTAAATAAAATAATAAAGTTAAAAATGACTTTTAGAACTCAATTCTTAACTGATTTTAGATCAGTTCATTTGAAAAAAATCAGAATTAAATTTATAAGTGACATTCGGAGGCAAATAATTTTTTTTTATTTAATGTTCGTGCAAATAGCGCAAAACTGTCAGTTCTTTCCTTTTTTTCTGTCTTTTATAAAAAAAAACTTTCATATCCTCACAACTCATTGATTCAATGTTTAGAGGTGTGTGGTAGAAATAAAAATGTTTGACTGAGACAAAGGGGTTTTTCTGCTGATTTTTTAAAAATTATGTTGCCAGTTATGCTTAGAGGTTTGCTTATAAAATTAAAAAATTATAATAT
Organism: Andricus grossulariae; assembly: GCA_011634705.1. Classification (NCBI taxonomy): domain Eukaryota; kingdom Metazoa; phylum Arthropoda; class Insecta; order Hymenoptera; family Cynipidae; genus Andricus; species Andricus grossulariae. The sequence goes on along the minus strand of JAABKJ010075445.1, from coordinate 159,981,980 downwards.
TTAAATTATTCATGTCCCTGAAGTAAAATATTTTCAATAATAATGTGAATTACAAATTTGTGATCAAAAACATTTCTTGAAAATGTACATTTGGCGGGCCTGTCTTCATATGGGTAGTATATCCCAACCCTTGCATATATCAATATTTAAATAAAAACAATGTAATATAATAGTACATTGCGTGAGGAGCATAAATTGAAACTCGATAAAATGGAGAAAGTTTTTTTTATCGCCCGTTTTTATTTTATTGCCACGCAATAAAAAAGGTCTCGACTATAGAAACCTGTGTCTTCTCACTCTTCTCTCGCACAATAAAGGCACATAGTCCCTCGACGCGTTTTCGGCTCTTTTCGACTCTCCCCTCAATTTCGACTTCAAGAATGAAAAAGAATAAATTAGAATTATAATACATTAATAATTACTCCACATTCTATTGATTATTTATTTCTCATATTCATATGTGATTAACCTCATTTATATACATGTAAGAACTGTTTCTTCGCATCAGTTATGGGTCAAACTTCCCTCCAATATAAACGTTAAAGTGAATAAAATTGCCCCCCCCCCCATATAATCTTACATCTTTGATACGGTGTAAGAACAAGTTTGTCCCGCTCGCCAGGTGTAAGAAACGTTTTTTCATGACTTATTTATTAACAACTAACTACCAAGGACTATTGAAAATTAAGATTGCTTGAAAGAACTGAATAAATGTTTTACTCTTTAAAAGGGTGCTTTTTCAAGTTTCATTTATTTCTCAACAATTTGGTGTCTTTAAAAATTATTTATTTTGGTGAGAGAAAATAACACCTGATTTTTTTTCAAAATTTAAACAATATATATTTAGTGTTCCCTCAAGGTCAATTTTGTACAAAGTGCTTGTTTCTAGATAAATTGAATTTATTATTGTTTCTGATTTCGTTCTGTCACTCATGAATTGTATTTTTAATACAAAACATTGAAATCTGATTTTGTCATGTTTATAAAATAATAATTTAAGGTTACTCGAAGCAATTTTCTGTACAAAATATTTATTTAGAAAGAATGTTTGTCAAACTATAGAATGGATTTCTTCGCCCCAAAATACAAACCTAAATTATAATATAGTAAAAAAACTGGAAAAAATAAGATGCAAGCCAAATTTTGCAAAGAAAATTAACATTGGTCCACCTATAAATATATTTTTTTAATTCTGAAAAGAGTTACAGATTATATAATTACTGAAGAAATAATTTTTAATTGAGCCAAATCATTTCAAAAAGAAAGCTTAAAAATTCACAGCAAAATTGACCCATTTCCACGCCACCCAGGAGGTAGAGTTACAAAGCTTTTTTTTTTAATTGGTTCGTCGAAGGGACAGAGAAGGCATGAATCACAAATTAACAATTCACAAAATTTTTAATAACATTTAAAATTAATAACAAATTTGTAGCTTTTTTTGGGTAAATAACTTTTATCAATTTATTTTTTTCCTATCTTGTGTCGTTTGTCCAAAATTTAATTTTTTTATTTTCATTGTTTTTTTTTTACGAATAAAACAAAAACTACGCGTACTATCAAAAAGTAATTCATAACAAATTTGTAGATATTTTTTGGGTGCATAATTTTTCTCTTTTAATCTTTTATCGCAACTTACATAGTTTGACCGCAAAATTAACTTTGTGATTTTTCATTATGTTTGGTGCGTTCAAAATTTGAATTTTCGATTTTTCAAAAAAAATATGAAAAGTTGTTATGATGATCTTGTAGGGCTTTCAAAAAGCAACGCTTTTTTTCTCTAGACTTTTTGTCATATCGTGCGTTTTTTAGCTTCAAATTTTCATTTTCGTTTTTTTTTTAATATTTAAAATGCTATAACTCTGGTAGTTTTCTTTCAATCGAAAAAAAGGTGTAAAGATAAATTTGTTGATTTTCCAAATGCTATGAATAGCTAGCTGTACATAGAATTTGTAAATCTTAAAAAAAAATTATCTCAAAAATTTAGAAAATGCTGTAACTTTTTTAATTTTTATGCAAAATAGCTGGCTCATGAACTTGACCTTCAGTTTTCACATATGATATTCTCATTTCAGCAAAAAATTGTTTAAAAATGTTAATTAATTGGAATTTTTAATACAAATTTAGACGCGCTTGGAAAATTGGATTTTTCGAAATAGAAAAAAAATGTAATGCACATCAAACCGGTTTCATTTCCTTAAGCTATTACAATTTTTTAAATCAAAATAACTTCTTTTTTTTTGTCAGAAAATGAGTCCAAAAGTAGGTGTCGAATCTTTGAAATTCGATTTATTCGAATATTCGAACAAGTCGAATTTCGAATATTCGACTTAATAATCGGTCTTGATACTCTGACGCTCGCTTGATTAAACCATTCGAAAACAGCAGCATCCAAAAGTATATCACTTTTTTTAAACAAAACACCTCACAAAACACTTCAAGTGGGAAGCACGCACTTTTGCATGTAACGCATAATGCATGACGCAGTTTCATGATATATTAATTTTCTACCATTAAAGACAAATTTTCACAAAATTTCATACATGTAAAAAAATGGAATCTACTTATACTGAATTAATTTATTCAGTAATTCATAAGAAAATCTCATTATTGAACCATGGATGAAACAGTTGAGTCTACTACTTTAAAATAAATGTGTTTCCTGCTTGCGTACTTTAAGGGGTTGCGAGCCATTGAGCATCTCGTTTAAAAGGAGGGCTTTCTCTTAAATCAGTCTTGATACTTTGACGCTCGCTTGAATAAACCATTCGAAGACAGCACCATCCAAAAGCATTACTTTTTTTAAACAAAACACCTCGCAGACACTTAAAGTGAGAAGCACCCACTTTTGCATATAACGCATAATGCATGGCGCAGTTTCATAATATATTGATTCTCTACCATAAAAGATAAATGTTCAAAAAATACAAACATACAAAAATTGATTCTACGTATACTGAATTAATTTAATCAGTAATTCAGTAATTCATGAGAAAATCTAATTATTGAACCATGGATGATCCAGTTGAGCCTACTACGTTAAAATAAATGTGTTTCCTGTTTACGTAATTTAAGCGTTTTCGAGCAATTGAGCATCTCGTTTAAAAGGAGGGCTTTCTCTTGAATAATCAGTCTTGATACTCTGACGCTCGCTTGATTAAACGATTCGAAGACAGCAGCATCCAAAAGCATTACTTTTTTTAGACGAAACACCTCACAAAACACTTCAAGTGGGAAGCACGCACTTTTTTACGTAACGCATAATGCATGACGCAGTTTCATAATATATTAATTTTCTACCATAAAAGACAAATATTCAAAAATTACAAACATAAAAAAATTGATTCAACGTATACTGAAATAATTTAATCAGTAATTCATAAGAAAATCTAAATATTGAACAATGGATGATCCAGTTAAGTCTACTACGTGAAAATAAATGTGTTGCCTGCTTGAGTACTTTAAGCGTTTGCGAGTGATTGAGCATCTCGTTCAAAGAGAGGGCTTTCTTTTAAATAATCTGTCTTGATACTCTGACGCTCGCTTGATTAAACGATTCGAAGACAGCAGCATCCAAAAGCATTACTTTTTTTTAAACAAAACACCTCGCAAATACTTCAAGTGGGAAGCACACACTTTTGCATATAACGCATAATGTATGACGCAGTTTCATAAAAGTTTAATTTTCTACTATAAAAGACAAATTTTTAAAAATTACATACATATAAAAAAATTGATTTTCGTATACTGAATTAATTGAATTAGTAATATAGTAATTCATAAGATAATCTAATTATTGAACCATGGATGATCCAGTTGAGTCTACTACGTTAAAATAAATGTGTTTCCTACTTACATACTTTAAGCGTTTGCGAGCAATTGAGCATCTTCTTAAAAAGGAGAGCTTTCTCTTGAATAATCGGTCTTGATACTCTGACGCTCGCTTGATTAAACCATTCGAAAACAGCAGCATCCAAAAGTATATCACTTTGTTTCAGTTTTGCCCCACCTAGGTGGGTGCATTTGAGAATGCCCACACCTAGTTCGGTGCACTTAAAAGCGCTCTCATCCAGTTTGGGGCATTTAGAAATGCCCACTTCTAGGTGCGTGTAGTTTAAACGCCCATTGGGCGTTTTCGGGTTGGGAGCCTAACATATAGATTGGTATACCGGCGGCGCCTGGCTGAACATTCTGTCGCGATCTTTCGAGTTGATCGGTAACGAAAATCAAAGTCGATTCAAAATGGCCAAGGTTCCTTTAACCTCAGAGGAATTCTCAAAGATTTTAGAGGAGGTCCTCCAGACGCCAGCGGTGAGTTCCTTCATAGTTACGGTGCTCGTACACATTTCAAATTGAAGGGGGAATATTTGATTCTTTTCCCGGTGTCATGGCATTTCTCAAGTGGTTATTCCAAACAATTTTAATTTTATGGATATTAATTTTGAAATCGATTTAATCATCGGTAAATTTTAAAGTTACCAAAACTTTCTTTTGTCTCATTATGTAATCTTATTAGATTTACAATGGTTTAACTTATTGATATTCTTCAAGAAAAATGTTACTGTTTTTCTTCTTTAAAATATTGACATTTACAATAAATAAATTGTGATCTTGGCGTATAATCAAGGAATTCGTGTTTGACTAAATAACCAAACCTAGAATCCACTAGAGTTTTTCATTTTCTTGTTTTCCTAATTTGCATGCGAATTTTCAGAGGAAAAACAAACGACCATAAATATGGCGGCAGATCTGCCATACGTTAAAATTTTTAAAACGCCTCGATAATGGAGTCGACGACGAGGTTGGCGGTCAATATTCTGCCTGAGTTAATTTTGGTTATTTCTCTTCTTTTTGACGTTTCAGCTCTCCAAGAACACTCCGTTACAAATTATTTGACCACTTACTTTCTGCATCTATTTCTGAGATTAAATTCTTTTTTTTATCATGGTATCTTGCAGCAATAAAATAATTATAAAATTTTAATAAATTCTTTTTTATTAAAAATAAATAAAATCACGACAATGATTCAATGATATTCTATTGTTTATCGATGTTATATATAAAGAATAAAATATGTCTTTAATATTCATTAATTACATTAATTGAATTCGATCACAATATATATTTAATGTAAATACAATACGTATCGAACGTTTTCGATCAACTGCTAAAGATAAAATTAAACTACATATAGACATAAATTTTCCAATTCTGTTATATGCAAATTATAAAATATATTTGTATTATTCACAATCAATAGATAATGTTGCAATCAAAATTCAACAATTTCACTTACAAATTAAACGTTTTTAAATAAAACAGTTAAACCTATAAGCTCACACAAATTATTTTCTGTCATTACAGATTGAACTCCTTTGCATTTTAAACTTTTTAAATTGAAGCTTAAAAAATATTTATTTTAAACTTTCATGAATTGAACAATTCAAAGATTTCTAGTTTAAAACATATGAAACAACGCTATCATTTTCAAAACATAAATGTAAGAATCAATCAAGGAATTGAAAAAATTAAATTATTTTAAACAATTTTAAGCTGGAAACAATAAAATTGCTCCTGTACGTCAGGTTTTCAATATATCCTAACCTGAAAGTGCAAAAAACGCGTTTTTAGCTGTTTTTGAGGTTATGTACTACTTTCCAACCGAGCAATTCACGCCTACCCCGAAAGGGAAACGGCTTAATGATGTAATAATAATAATAATAATAACAACAACAGCAATATAAAACTAATTCATAAATTTAATAAATTTGGCTAAAAATCAGTCAAAAAATTAATGTATGATATGGAAGTGTCCTAAAGAATATGACGTATGAAAAGCTATAAAAAGTAGATATCTCTAATAATTTCTATAACTACCCGTTCAACTTCCCTGATTACCTGCCCAACCTAAATAACCCTTAAAAATACAAACAGAAGTTAAACCTGAAATGGGGGTTGTCGCACGCGAATTAATTAGAAATGTACAACATTAGATGCGTCGAAAATCCGAAAAGTAGACAAAATCAGAGAAAAGAATGTTCAGATTCAACACTTTACCTTATTGCGGTGATTGTTGCAAGTGAGATTCGAGAGAATGCCAGCTGCGCAAGTAACGACATTCACGTCACTGGATCCAAGCACTTGCACCAATCCTTGGAGCAGGGCTCCCAAACCGTCCACTTTAGTACCAGCATCAGACAAATTCCTCAACGTCCAAAGACAGTTCTGTACTAGTCTCTGACTTGGGTTACCAAGATGCATTGCAAATGCTTGCATTCCACCAGCCTCGACAATTGCGGGTTTGTTGCTCGAGCACACGGACAAGACTGCGGAATTCAAACAAGAGTTAGTCAATCTTCTGCTAACGAAATACTAATATAATTCCTGAAAAAATAAAAGCATCTTTAAAATACGAGACATTGAGTTCAGAATAAATCAAAATTTAAATTCCTCTTTAACGTAAAACATTCGAATTTGAAATACGAAATTCCATTAAATTAAAAAACAAAGAATCTAACGATCAAATTGGCACAAAACACTCTTAAATGTCTATTCAAATTAAAAAAAAAAAAAAAAATAAGAGGAAAGAAAAAGAAGGCAACTACCAAATCCCCTTCCTTCTTTTTTACTTTCGTCTTTCTTTATTTGTATTTTTTTAAATCACAAGCAAAAAAATGTACATGTTATCCACAAAACTTCCCCTGGCGAAAGTATCGAATAAGAATTCATTCCGAATCATTCCGAAATCTGTATCCGAACCAATCCGAATCTATCTAATCCAATCCGAAAAAAGCTCTCAATTTCGTTCGATCGAAACCGGTTAAAAATTAATCAGACTCAATCCGGTTCAATCCGAACCAAATTTTCAATCCGAATGAATCCGAACTCGGATTGACCTAAACCGATTTTCAATCAAAATGAATCCAATTCAATCCGAATTCGGATTCATTCGGATTGAAAATTTAGTACATATGAATCCGAGTCGGATTGATCAGGATTCATTTCAATTGAAAATTTGGTTCGGATTGGTTTGGATTGGAAGTTCGTATTGAGTCGGATTAATTTTTAACCGATTTGGATCGAACGAAATGTTGAACTTTTTTCGGATTGATTCGGGTTGGTTCGGATACAGATTTCAGAATAATTCGGAATGAATTCCTGCCCGAAACTTTCACCCGAGTCATTTTCAAAATGTCCTCACTTTTTATTCCAAGAGCTGGTGACGTTTTTCATGAAGTGGGAGTATAAGTCCTAGTTTGTTGCGAATATATCTGGGAAATGACCCTTCTTTCGAAAGCCATAAATGCCAATATAAATCGGTACTGAATTGAATCCTGCAAAGTTTGTTTGAAAAATGTTATTAGGTTCGAAGAAAATTAGGGAGAATTTTTTTTTCTTTCGAAGCACACGTGTTTTTTAATTTATTTTTGAATACAATTTGTATACAATCATTTTTCTTTTAAATTCAAACAATAATTTTAAAAAATTGAAATATTAAAAAAATTCTTTGATAAAAATATTTGATTATCGTATTTTTAATAAATAAATAATATTTATTGAAAAACCATTTTTTTATCTTTAAATTCGGGAATTTTTTACGTTGAATATTTTCTGTCTGGAATTTTCCAATTCGGGATTTTCACACATCGACAATTTTATAATTACGGGAATTTTATTACACTCGAACTCCAAAGATACGACAATCTCGGGAATCGGGAACTTCAAAGATACGAGCGTGAAAGGGGTTCCTACTCCTGCGACGTTTAGATTTCGGGGGTAATGCGTGAGAACGCATACAGGCCTACTGTGCGCATGCGCGCGTATGTAATTCGCAATGAACCAACGACGAATTAAAAACATCGCGCGTTCGCGCGCGCCTCACTTTCTGCTAGGGTGGGAAAAATTCCGCTCGCTCCTTTGGAGTCGGGGCGCTCGTATCTGTGTAGTGCTCGTATCTTTGGAGCTCGTATCATAAATTATGTAAATTTTCAAAATAAAAAATAAAAATTTAATTTCGAAATCATCAAAAGTATCAATTTTCTTTTAAATTATTTGAGATCTTTTCAAATTATTTTTGAAAATTTTTTTGAAACTTTTAAATATCTTTTAAAATGATATCCATATTTCCTTTTTTTCAATCCTGCAAAAAATGGCCTCAAAAGCGTCCAGATTTTCTTTCCAATTTTGTAAATCTTTTGAAATATTTTGAAATATTTTTAAACATTCTCTTAAAGTTGTGTGCTTTTTCGAAATAAAAACTCATTTTAATTCTTCCCAAATTACTAATTTACAAAATAGAAAAATTATAATTGTAACACTCAAAGTTTAAATTTATCACACTGAAATTATGACAATTCAGTTTCGAATTGTTTAATTTTGAAAATTGTTCTGTTTTATTTTTTTTAATTTCAAAATTTTTCAAATTGAATTGGTTAAAAATGGAATATTTTATACTGAAACAATACTTGAATAAGACTAGGAAATTTAATAAAGGCGTTTATTTATGAGTCTATTAATTTGAAGTGATTTTTAAATGGAACATTGTCAATGGAGATTCAATCGGAAGTTTACATTTGTGTGACTACTAATTCTTCAGAATTAAATTAATTCAAATTTCTACATTAAAATAGGTAAATTATATCATTTTAAATAGATACAGAATCGTTTTGTAAAATCAATTATTGTTCAATTTTTATTACTCAAACTACAGTTTAGTTTTTAAAGGCATGAATTAATTTATATTGACAGTTTATCACTTTAAAAAGTTTTTTTATTTCCCGATTAAGAAATAAATTCACTTTCATTTCCCGATTTTTTCCGATAGCGAATCTAGCTCAATTTAGCACAACTGCCATTTTTTTGAAATATTAATATTTCCGTTCTAACTTCCAGGACAATCATTGTATTCATTGAAAGATTCTCTTCAAATCTCGTTGGTAATTTTTTATTTTAAGAAATGTATGTAAAAAGTCGTTCAATTTCAAGATTGCTTCGCTCCTTTCTCATCAACGCTGTCTCTTCTCGTTCTGCAACTTTTCTTTCTCTCAGAAGCTCCTTGTAATCGATTCCGAACGTAAACGCTTGACGACCCTTCAACCTTTGATTTATTAAAAACTGCCTATTTTCTTCTACAGAAATATTTTCCAAAGCATTCGCATGTGCAACTGTCGAAAAGATCCTCGACCTTAGATTTGAAACTTGCTTCTTTTTTCTTATGAGCCTCCGATTTCCTTCCAGCGTGTTTTTGCAGTTGTCTCCATTCTTGGTACAAACATTTCAAATTTGGGATGCAGTTTCTCACTTCCTGATTTGGAATTCGTGCTTTTTTTAAAAAAACAATAACCTCCTGCAATGCTAGTCTGGTACTTTCGCGTAAAGTTAACTTCACAAGACAAAGATTGAAAAATAATACACTTAAAACGTCTTTATTTGATGGCAATGTTCTTATTGTTCTTATTTTTCTTGAAAACTGTTACTCATACGAGAAAAAGTCATGGATAATAATACGTGCCTTTTGAATAGACCTACAACTTTTGTATAAAGTCTTTTCATACAATTGAAATTTTGAAAAATAAACAAATAAAATTGCTTTTTCTTCAATTATATGATTTTTTATGTTCAAGGGCCCAGGGGCACACTTTCACTCAGTCCGATTAAGCTCAAGTTTTACAGGAATTATTTTTACATAAAATGGAACCAAACTGGATGGTAGCACTAAAAAAGATCGTACAACATTTTTTTGCCAAAAGTAAATAAGAACCACCCTAAGCCTCATAGCACTTGATCATTACACACTTTTCTGCAGAGTTGTAGATGAGAGAAGAGGTTGTGGGTTCTGTCTCCATATTCATGACAGCTTAAGGGGTGCACAAACGGGAGTGAGTCCTCCTGCCAATCACCCTATTACTGAGTACCTTTTTATCAAGATATCTTCGTTTCATGACAGCATGTTAGTTCGTGTGATTTACAAACCTCCTAATGCCTTCTACTGTAGGGAACTTGAGACTTAAATTTTTGACCTTATAACAAATTATAATAACATTATACTTACTAGTGACCTAAACACAAATCCTAATGTTTCCAACAATTTAACTAACTACTTAAAATCCGTCGTTTTCTCTGCCGGATTATCTATAGTTCCCCATAATACCACCCACTACACCGATCACTCTAGTACATGGATTTACTTGATGATTGTTGATGATCTGGACAAGGTGATTTATTTTACTCAACGCTCAATCTCATTCCCCTCAAACTACGGCCTCCTCAGCATTCAATACGAATTCTTCTTTAATCCCTTCTCCAGTATATCTCTTTTGTACTGTGCAAAATCTCACAAATATAAATGAAACCGAATTTCTTGAGTACCTCTGTACTTATGACTGGAAAAGAATTTTCATTGAAAAAGATATAAATAGAAAGATTATTCGTCTAACAAAATTTTTATATTTAGCCTTGACTAATTTGCGCCTCTCCACGCCCTTGCAGGAAAAGAGAAGTCCACTCCTTGAATTACTGCTGATATCAAAGACTTGATGAAAGGAAGAGAAAAAAAACGTAGATTGGCTAAAAGAACAAAAAATAGTATTATTCAAGCCGAATTTCGTAAATTGAGAAACTTAGTTCAGAATTTAATTTATATTTATTCTCAGGTTTTTTTGGAAGGCTTCGTTCTTGCGAATGGAGAGGTTGTTCCCGATTCTCCTCTTATTAACAACGAACAACAAGATTGGAATTAAAATTATAGAATGTGTTTTAATATTATTCAATATAATTAGAATAATTTTCATACATTTTTTAAATGATAAAAAGTACCTGAAAATAAACTTTTTATATTTTCAATTAATTGTATACCTAATATTTAACTCGTTTAAAAGAATAATGTGCTACGATTTTGGGGTTAAATACGCAATAATTTGTGCTTACAAAATCTCTATATCAGGATGAAAATTTATATATAACATTTGTATGTTAATTTATAAAACCAACTTTTTTTTCGATATATTAAAAAATTTTAATTATAGGGCAGGCTCATGAAATTGTAGAATCGGTACTACAACCATCAAAAGGACAGAACTCTCTGGATCATTTAAAATTAACTACCAGTCGTCAGATTAGAATCAAAAATACTTCGTCTGTGAAGATTTCAGACTTTTCAACTAACAAAGTCAGTGGAGAAATTGTTAAGCAGTCTTACGATGATAATAACTGCCTTAATTATTCTGAAAGGAATATGCTAAGTCTCTGCATTATTGAGACTGAAATCTTTTAATAATTCGAAATGTTGGCTAATAAAAATGTATTATTTAATTTAGATAAACTGAGATTTATAATTTATAACATTAAACATTTTTCTAGCATTCCTACATCTATATTTAAAGAATTATCTCTTGCCATCGAGAAACAATAGCCACCTGAGCAAGCAAGCACATACTACTTTCCATTTAGCAGAAATGAAGTTACAAATAAAAAACTTTTCTTAAAAGGAAAATTGTATAATAAATATCGTACTTTTGGACAAAGACTTCTGGCTAACAATGTGATAAAAAAACATAGAGGTCAAGGAAAACAAAAGGCTGGGGCAATTATTCTCGGCACCCGGGCAATGTTATCTCATGAAACGCCAGAAGAAGGTAAGGAACATCTATAAAAATACCTAAATTCAGATTTCGAAATAAAGTTATGGAGTATAGAAATATCTTTTGGTTTCAGCTCCTGATGATAATAGGAAAAATATAGATGAAATGATGATTTGGCTAAAGACTAACTTAAGCCCTTAGAGTTTGTGGAAGAATATTGGTCTGCTACTTCCTTGCACCAAATTAAAGATCTATCTTCTAATGATATTTCAAGCGTAGATTACTTTTCGGAATACCAAGTCTTATGACAACCTCAAGGTCACAGTGTGGTAGGATATGATGAAGCGTAACCTCACATTTTTCAAGAATACTGCATTACAGTATCTGTATATTTATTCTTTGCTATTTTTTTGTCTCTAGTTCGAGATCAACCTTAGGACGGCTCATCCAAATACAAGATTGAGACTGTACTCGGAATTTGACAGATTAAAGAAAAAAATATTCAGTTATGCTGTATCAAAAGAATCCAAAGACGCTGACGTTCAGAGTTTGCTTAAGATTCTACGTGCGAACCCGGAATATGAATCACAAGAAGGTATGATTTAATATATTTATTCATATTTAAAATAATTTGTTCACTAACTAATTTTACGATTATAAATTAGTATATCATTTATTGTATTTTCTTTCATCCATATCTTAGATTTTTAAATTCTGTTTAAGACAATAGGAAAAAAGTTACAAATGTTTGAAAGTAAGGCTTTGCTTCAAAAACCCAAAAATTGTACCCCCTCTAGTTTCATAAATAATTATCAAAATGAATTAATTTTTTGTGTGAGAAGTACTTTTTAATAGAACTACAATTAGGCCAATGTTTAGCCCGATTGGACAACTTTCATTTTGGAGGTGGGTACACTTCAGAAATTATGCCCCATGTGTGGCACATTTGTGACACATGTGGATCCTTCGGAAATACTCGCATATGTGACCGTCTGCAAAGAAAGGGACCTGATAACGCGCGGTAGCTTTATTTTACAAGAGGAGCGGATTCAAGAAGTGGTTCAACACAGGAACTCCATAAAAGAGCCTGACTTTGCAGTTTAATAATAATTTGAATTTTTCAGATATAGGGATAATATTTTTTATTACGAAAGAGCAAATAAAAAACTATCGATCAGTGTAAAAAACTAACAATAGATTTTTCCCGCACTAAGACCCTTTCTTCACAGACGGTCACATATATAGTCTCTGAACCCGGCACGGTATATGCCCAGAGGCGCTGTGTAAACAACTTTTGATACGGCATGGCCTGTCTGAGCGAAGAGCTTCAGTGTAGGGTGTCAACGGACGCTCAGGGGGGGGGGGGCAGAAGCAGTGAGTAGGGCACACGAACAAACGTCACAGTAACGCGAGATAAGTGTATAAGAGCAAAATATTAGAGAGCGTCCACATATTATGTCACAATTTTTTAGTGATTTTTGACTTACCTTCTCCCTTGTAATAGTTTGTGACATTTTGGTGAACAGAAATGTTATGTGATACTGAAGCTGACCTTCCAACATTGAAATAACTTGAAGTTCAACTCAGACGGCAGATTAACCCTCTGCCTTGACTAGCGTATCCCCACTTTGTAATCTACACCACGTGACCACCTCACGGATAAAGTACATGAGTGTGAGTGCAAGAGTTTCGGGATCGTATCCATTAAAAAAGTGTATGGGCCCCCTGGATAACATATTTTTTTATTAATAGATAAATTATTATCAGAAAGAATTGAAATAAAGTATCAGTATCAAAGTTTAAGAGCATTCATCAAAATTTCTTCAAACTGGATAAAAAATGACAGATTTATAATACGAAATCATCTTGTGGAACATAACCTTAAGAAGGAAACGTCAAAGTGAACAAAATACCTTCAAGTGGAAGAATTGTTTAAAATTCATTTAATTAAAGGTAACGTTGTGTATTCAAACGATTTCTTTTCAAGATTTCATGCAATTTTTGCGCCTAAAAGGTCACTTCGCATTCTGCAAAAGTAGGAAGGATAAGTTGTGTTTTTGTGACAGGCAAGGAAGAAAATCATACAAAAAATTTAGAATTTTTAATTTACTATCCATCTTAAATTATTCAGGTTATAATTTTGTATCAGTTATTAAATTTTTGATTGATTATGATAAGCAATGAATTCTTCTTTGCATAAAGGTACGTCGCATTCTTCACGCATGTAAATTGTTCTTTTGAATTCTCCTTTCATTTTGCAGATTCGAAATCTTTTATGATTTTTTTTTTTTTTTTTTTATCAAGTGATCAAGGGAACTTTTAACAAAATTGCTTCAAAGTGGATAAAAAGTGACAGGTTTATGACAAAAAGTTGCTCTCTGACTTTACTCTCAAACCATTCGTTAATTTCTGTTGATTCTAAAATTAGTTCATTTTTAGTATTGAAGAATTTAATCGCTTCAATTTCCCTACCCTCTTTCTATATCACTGAATTTTGCGGCAAGAATAACATTCGTTTTTGAACCCCCACCGAAACTTTTCAAAGCATTTTTTATCCGGTGGTAAACCAATTTTTTGTAATCTTCAAAAAAATTATCTAAACCTTTATGTGTTAAATTTATAATCAAACCTGTTCTCACTCAACTCTCAAACGCAGACTCCAGATCTTGCCATCTGATCCTGTCTCCTTTCCTATCTAACCCCTCGTTGACACCAGTTCCACTCTTCTGCAGTTTCTTGAATAGTCTGTTCTTTGATGTGAGTAGGCCAATCGTTGATAAAAGTTTTTTTTTTCGCCCAGAGATAGATTCGGCTTTCTCTGTCGCAAAATTTTATTCAGCCTCCGAATATCTTGGGTACATTGATGGGTCCAGTATGCGATCTCTGAAGTTGTTGCATTTTCGTGCAAAATTTCGTATGCACCGTCATAAATCTTGACAGCCTTCTTACAATCCGATGAGTCCATTTTCGAATATTACACTGTAAAAAAAAAGTACCATTTCAAGGCTAGTTTTCGGTATTGAAACAGTCCTCCAAAAATATAGTCGCGGGTGGCTCCATTCTAATGCGCTTTATTTTGATGCCACTAAACGACGTTTTAGTACCACTTTTTTGGACCAAAACAGGACTGAAGTGAGAATCACATTTCAATGACGTAACGTAACACATGGGACGTCCGTGAACTGTCACTGTAACTTTGTTCGTGTTGTTTTGATGGTTATATGGCTTTCGTCATGTAGCGTCGTATAAAACGGTTTCTTCATGCAATTATTGTGAAAATGGCCCGATGAAGTTTTCTACTAATAATTTTATGTTTGTTTATCAGATTAATTATGCCGAAGTGTATCGCTCCGGGGTGCAAATCAGGTTATAAAACAGAACTCAGAGAACCCGAGTATGAAAAAATTAATCTTTCCGGCGAAAAGCTTTAATTCGGAAAAATTATACTGTGAAAGCTGGCCAGTTAATTTACAGTAAAAATTTTGTATCTCCACGAAAAAAATCCTAAGAGGACCTGATGGCACTATTTTGAGAAAGGTAAATATTTATATATTTACTGTAAAATCGAAATCACAATTTACAAATAAAACAAAAGAAATTTCTTTTTTATTCAATAAACTTTATTTTTTAGGTATTATCACTTACTACTCGTTTAAAAAAAGCAACATTAATTTAAGATTTTGGTCGCATGAATTGTTAAAGAAAGTTTGAGGTTAGTATCATGCATTTTATAGCCTTTTAAATCAATTCTGAAATTAGCGTCACTTTTTTGCATTCCACTCAAATAGAACATTGACTAGATTAACTTTGTACTTGCACTTACTGAGGGGAAAACAAACCGAATTTTTTTTAAACGAGTAGTAAGTGAAAATACCTAATAATACTGTTTATTGTATAAAAGAGAATTCTTTTTGTTTTATTTGTAAATTTTGATTTCGATTTTACAGTAAATATATAATTATTTACCTTTAACAAAATAGTGCCATGGGGTCCTTTTAGGATTTTCTCGTGGAGAATGTTTTTCTCGTTAGCATGTTCGCTATCATTCCCCAAATTTTTAAGGCAAAATCTTTATTATTGTAGGAAAAAAGCCGGGGGAATGTGAGTATCTTGGAGACCTACTATCCGCTTGTCCTTATGTGCGATCAGGTTTTCAACCAGATACACCTGCCAAATTTTTTATTCGTAAAAATCTTTGTTAATAATCCCCGCCAAGTTGTCAGAATAAAAAGTGGGGGTCACTCTGTCCATCCGTCGAAAATAGATAAGTGGAAGCAAGTGAAAAAGGTAAAACACACAAAAATAAAAATCCATCATGTGTACCGGGATGGAAAACTGAAAGCAACCCTTGGGCAGAAAACACTTACATTTTAAAGACATAATGCGACATTAAGAGTACTTTATTACCACATTTTCGCTCGTATGGTATAAGTTCTCCACAGCTATCACTCACTTGAGACTTGACGTCGTTCTTATTGAAATCCAGGAACAAACCACGTTCGTTATCGAATTCTCGGCACCAGCCCACATAAACATCACTGCCATGGAAAATGAAATGGAGGAGAGGTATAATCTATTACAATTAGTGTCCTGATTATCATCGCTCTTGGCGAGGCCAAGATTTCTCTAAATAGGAACTTAAGATCATACAACATATGGTTGTGGTCCTAGATATACCGCGGTTTCACTTCTCTTTCTGACTTCTCTCAGTAATTCCATAATTTTATACTGATCAGGAATCAAATTTACTCTGTGTATATTTTTATATAAGAACAAATGGTCAACTATTTGAGGCTTAACATTTTTAGCAGGGAAAATTAGCAATAAGCAAGCGACAATGCATGCGATTTACTTTATATACTTAAATATGAGAGTAATATTCTACTTTTATTGTGAACAAGGGTTCAAGCCATAAATGAATATTGATATGGTGTAAAGCATATAGGCATGGGTAATAATAAACTTAAGTTAGGGTCAAAAATATTTCTGCAGTGAGAAAAATGAATATTACAGCGTAAGATTTAGATGATGCACATACAAGTAGACGTCACAGATACTGCAGAGGAAAAGTTTGATTTGACTAATGAGACGTATACTGCCGAAATATTATAGCGTACTATCGTAATTAAATGCGTGTGTTCTACATCGAAATATTATGATGCAACACTCTTTTTTCTCAACGTGGATGAGTGAATTAAAATAACAATAAAAACAAAATCTAGGATCAGGCAACATTGAAACGATCAAAGGAGAACACATGTAATAATCTAGAAAATTGAAACAGGAGAAGAATGACTGAAAGAAATTAAACGCTTCAAGGATTGTCTGATTGCGGATTAGGTCCCTGTAAAATGCAAGATGGCCAGCGTCCCTAAAGTTGTATACGTGATAAATTTATGTATAATATGCATCACGTGCACACCTACGGGCGTACACTACAAACGTACGACCGGAAGCGTTGACGCGTAAATTTATGCGGTATAATAAAATACATATATGTATATAGGCATGTGTATAATATATATATATATATATATCCATCTCACGGTCGTGAGACGTGGCCATAGGTGTGATTTACCGCGGTTCTACTGGGAGCCAGTGTCATTTTCATGGATGGCAGTTTCTCCCAGGGGGACACTGCGGTGGTTGTTTAACCTATTTTTTAATTATATATATATATATATAAAGATATTTTCCAAGAATCTCGTATCTCAGTTGCCGTGTGAAGTTGCACCATTGATATTCACAACCTCCTGCAAATTTAAAATTACCCTTTTGCGCACACACCCTCATCAATGACACATGGACTTTCGTCCATCTAACGTATGCTTCCGATTGGTTAATCTTTAATTGTTAATTACTCATTAATTATTAACTTGATAACAAATTTTGATTATTATTTTCAACTCCATTTTTTATGAGGAATTCAAAATATAAAAATGTACCTTGAGTACTGGGACACCCTATATAACGCGAAAACGAATTCAGGTTCGGTTTGGTCAAAGATATTTGGTTTGGTGTATTCGAGTTGCTGCCATTATCGAATTGGACCTTTAAATTCAATTCTGCAATGCATTAGGCTCTATTCGGCCGAGCATATTTTATGAAATGAACGGAAATTATAAGTTTTTCAGGGTAGCAATGAGTATAATTGTGAAAAATAAAGTTGCCCAAATACATTCGTGCGGTTTGGGTGAGCAATATTAATTATTTAACTGAACGGAGTGATACTAACCAAACTTTGACTCCAATTCAGCAATACACATGATTTCACAGACTCAATTCTGCAAGGTGCAGGACGATGGACGCGGTGGGTAACTGGTAACTTCATTGCCGACAGTTGGTAACCCATCGCGTTCATCGCTCTGCATCTTGCCAATTGCAGAATTGAGTTTGTCAAATCATGTGTATTACGTAACTGGAGTCAAAGTTTGGTTAATATCACTCCGTTTAGTTAAGTAATTAATATCGCTCGCCCAAACTGCACGAATGTATTTGGGCAAGTTTATGTTTCATAATTATACTCATTGCTACCCTGAGAAACTTATAATTTCCCTTCATTTCATCAAATAAGCTCGGCCGAATAGAGCCTAATGCATTGCAGAATTGAATTTAAAGGTCCAATTCCATAATGGCAGCAAATCGAATACACCAAACAGAACCAGAATTCGTTTTCGCGTTATATCTATTCGACTTTTTTTCTGGGTGCGTTACTTTCGGGGGAGGGGGGAGGTAAAAAAAGCCGAAAACTGGTAACGTAGTTCATGGATGGCCAAGGTAGCCAACCGACCCGCATTAGTACCTTCTGTCCCGCTTTGAAATTTGTCCCACAGAGTCCCGGAAAATTGGGGTAGCGTCCCGCATTTACTATGCATTTTATACAATCTATACTTTTTTGGTAAAAAAATGAATATTCACTACACTCGCACTACAGCCTTTCAAGTTTATAATACGCGTGCATAAGTAGCATAAAGTTTTTCGTACGTTCGTACTATGACCAAGGTAGCCAACTATCTAGACCCAAAATGACTAGTATTGATACGTCGAGCAACATGTACTAGTCATGCTATGAAGGTTAGTTTCTACACGTTTGTTCACAGTCTGCTGTAGAAGCCTTTCCCTAAAAAAAAAGGTCTTCAGTAGTAAGCAGTGATGGGTAAGTGAAATACCTCAGGTAATTTACGTGGTTTTTTACGGTAAATTACTAGGTATTTTACGTCACTACTTTCTTACACGATGTAAATTACGCGTATATGGGACTTTATCCAGTGTTGCCGTTTATAGTACAATTGTACTCAAAAAGTACATTTGGTGAAATTTGAGTACGTAAGTACCACAATCACGGCGGAGTGCGCATGTGCGAGCGTCACTGGGCTGAAAGCGGCCACATTACGCCTGCTTCACGTGCATGCAATGGCGCCTTTTCAAGGGGGGTCGGACAAAAATAAATTTATTTATGTATATTTTTTTTCGAATTCCATTACCTACAAATTCATAATGTTCATAATGCATTGTAATTTTACAGAATCTGTCTAGAAACTTACGTAACCTAAAAGTTCAATTCCATATTAAAAGTGGATAGTCGTTATTGTCAGTGGAAACGTTACTTTGGGAGTAGGTAATAATCGGTCCTACTCTGAAAGTGGTAAAATTACTAGAAATTTTTTGTACAGTGTCATTTTATTTTTGTGATAATTACGTAGTATACCATCGTTCACATTTCTCATGTGGATGCTAAAGTTACTACCATGTTGAATAAAAACACGAATATTTTTGGATAGAATGCCATCACCTACAAATTCATAATGTTCACAATGCATTGTAATTTTACAAAATCTGCCTGCAAACTTACGTAACCTAAAAGTTGAATTCCATACTAAAAGTGGATATTCGTTATTGTAGGTGAAAACGTTACTTTAGGAGTAGGTAATAATCGGACCTACTCTGAAAGTGGTAAAATTACTAGAATTTTTTTTACAGTGTAGTTAAAAGGTTTCATTTTTTATAATTGTACGCAATTACCATTTGCAAGCCTTAATCACAATTTTTGTGTCTTGAAAGCTTCAAAAGTAAATAATTTAGAAATTCGAAACCTCAAGAATTATGCTTACACCAAATAATAATCACTGAAAATACAACATGTTGTGGCTGATAGGCAAAATTTTTATAAATTTTGAATTTTCAGTGACAAATAACAAGCACAAGACTCTCATGATTCATTCCAGAATAGATCGTGTGGACGTTATTGCAACGTCAAACGCCAAATTTTCGAAATCAGGTTCATTCGCAAAAAAAAACAGAAAAATTCCAATACACATTTCTGTGGAAGGATATTTTCGGACAGTGCATTATTGAGTAGTGAAAAAACTGTTGTCCTTCGTTATTCTGAATTCATAACTTTATAATCAAGATTGAAAATTTACAGAAACCGGAAGTGCGCATAGATTTTCAGAATAAGATAAACGAATGCATAAATGAGGCAACTTGGGAGGCGCTTAGAATCAATGAAGATGTAGAGGGCGCGTGGACTATGTTACGGGACATCATTATCAAAACTGGGATTGAAGTATGTGGTATGGCGGTTGTAGGAGGAAAATCTGGTGATGCATGGTGGAATGATGAAATTAAGGAAGCCCAACAGGAAAAGAAAAAAGCGCGCGAGAGAACGTTAAACATCAGAGGTCTTAGCGATGACGAAAGAAGTAGACTTGAAGATGATCACAGATACAAAAAGAAAAAAGTTAAACGACTAGTCAAGGAAAGTAAAGATAAAACCAGAACAGAAGAAAAAGGAAATTACAAAACGACTTTCAAGGAACCATGAAAATAATATATGAAGAGATGAACAAAAGTAAAACTACCGAGTTTGTCAGCATGAGAAACAGCAAAGGTGAAATGCTATATGATACAGACGGGATAGTATATGCTTTAAAAGACTCTTTTAAAGAATTATTAGGAGGTGAAGGTATAGGGCAACAGTACTGCGACATAGAACATAATGAGGGTAGGCTTGTCAGGAGCTGCGCGGGGTGTGCGGGGTTCACGAAGGCGTGACAAAACGTAGCTAAATCCGGTTTAGGTAGGGTAGGTCAGGTCCAAGGATAGCCCAAAAAACGATGTTAAATCCGAGTTCGACTGTATCATGCTGAGGGGTTCAGATATATCAAAATAACCAGCAGCATTTGTTAATGATTTTTCATCAGTGTTATCTTCAAGCCAACCAGTGTTTTCTAAGTAACTTAATTGCCCCGGATTTGAAGATACAGACAATGATCTTGATTCTGTACTGCGATTCGAATTTCATCACTGCTATAACCTCTCCGCGCAAATTAACTAAATTTCCGTCTTGATCAACTATTCGTAATTGAATTTGATCTATTGTTTTGAATGTGACTGGTAAGTAAATGACTTGTGATGGGACTTCTACTATCTTATATCCTGAAGATACTTTAGGAAAAAATTCATGAATTGTGTGCACCTTCTGATTATTCATATACGCACCTGTAGTTATACTACATTCAACTCTCAAAGAGTTTACTTTTATTATTGACACCAGTGAATCACATTCATGAACTTTATTAGCTTCAAGTACACAATGTGTGAACCCCAACAAACGATCTATAGAATCGTTAGGTTTAAAGTTTATGTTATAATTACACAAAATCTCACTCTGTAAAGTATTATTATTAGGTTCAATATGAATTTAAATGCCATACTGACCTAAAACGTTTTATAAATATCTTTGCATATCATTTATTTCATAGCTACCAGTGGGAACAACAATTTCTTTATCATCAACATAAAATTTATTGCAATCAACATCTACATTTGGAATTGAATTAAATGTTAAAAATTCTACAAGTCCTAGACCATAATATTTATTAGATAAAAGTTCAATCGGTGGAAAATATTGCACCTCTAGTATAGAAGAGTTTCCCGATAGTCTTAATGTAAAAGAATCGTCCATGATGCTGGTATTTATTTAACTGACTTGAAAAAATGTTATTATACTCTTTTATATAAGCAGAACGAATGTTTCAATTTCATCTGATTACATAAAAACTTTAGATATAAATGACCACATATGAATGTATCATAATTCTGGTACCTTTCATGATTGTATCTAATACTACCAACATCGAGATAATTAACGAGATGTAAAGGTGGGCGAAGATTTCCAAAACTATCTAAATAAATTACTTCATCCCCAACCTTTCTATATGCAACCCAAAGTGTCCCAGAACCATTTTTATCATCAAGATTGACAATGCCTGATTCTCGTTTATGAGGTCCATTCGAAGGTAATTGATTTCGCAGAAAAACCCCACGAAAATATGAAATTTTCACAGATTTCGCATACCTAAGTAAATCTATATCAGCTAAAGCTCGATGTGGTAGTATTACTTTATAATAGAATAAGCAATATCGTGTTCTCTGCAAGCTTTATCTAGAGGATTGATACCCGGATCTCCTCGAGCAAGACATTTTGTTCATTTTGTACCAGGTCTACAATATTGATAACCTGGCATATGCAATTCTACAGGAAAATTATTAATCCTTTTTTTAATTAATCCTAGAGATGTACGCCGAGACGAGAATTTCTCGGATCTCGCCTGATATTGCCCGTATTCGAGATATTTTTGTTGTCGAGAACTTTTGGTAAGGGGACTTAATTTATGTTCAATCACGAAGGGTAGTGTGGTAAAAAAAACGGAAAGTTGGTTTAAAATTTCCTTTCTTTTTTCTTTTCTTTTTTAGCTTTTGAGTTAGACTGGATCCGTGTAGTTCTAAAATTTTCTTAGAATATACTCTGCCGTGCTCCTAATTTTGTACCTAAAACATCATCGCAAATGATTTCATACTTCGTATTAATTTAACTAATTATATTATTATCCCATCAGTCACTTGACTTAGTCCGTGGCTATGATGAAAAACCGGGTTCTTTATAATCCGAGAACAAGTTTAAAACAAAAACATTGATAATAATATTATTATTATTATACCATTAAGCCGTTTTCCTTTCGGGGTAGGCGTCAATTTCTCGGTTGGAAAGTAGTAGTGCGTGGATGGGTATATAGGTATAGGGTAGATAGGTATATAGGTATAAGATATAAATAGGTTAGATTGATCTAGAATTCTCATGTTATTTATTTAAATAACACGTTTATTCCGCAACACTGCTCCCACCCAGGTTGCTGATCAATCTCTATAGCGATCACCCCACGTGGAGAGCCTCATTAAATTGTTATGTGTGGTTCCCCACTTGAGTTCATAAGTATCCAAGGTCTTTGTTTCAGGCGTCATTCACTCTACTCACATTCGTTTTATAAACTATTTTTCGCCAAACTTTTCTGTCCTGGCATACTACTCTTGCTACCTTCACGTACATACATTTTTTCATGCAAGCTCTCGTGTTTTTATGGCTTCTTATGTATGTAATAATAATAATAATAATAATAATAATAATACTCGTTTGGGGTGGTTCAATGGACGAGAACGAACTTAAGGCCCTTGATGTCACCACACGTAAGATCGTGTATATGCATAAAAGTTTGCATATCAATTCGTCAGTTCCGTGATTATACATTTCACTCCGTCAAGGCGGACGCGGAATTCTGAATCTCCAGTGTCTTCATAACCGAATTGTTGTTAGTACAGCTTATATCGCAGCCGATGGCAGAGATGCTCTCCTAAAAATAGTCAGGAACCACGAGATGATTGGTGAAGGACCGTTCTTTTACAAAGCTGCGGAGCAAGCGGCCCACACCCTAGGCCTGAATTTTAATATCAGAAGTGAGGAAAGTGCATTACTTCATCTAGATGCTTCACTTCTCAAAGCCGAAGTAAAGAAAGCTGAGGTTGAAAAATTCCGCCAACAGCTACTCGACAAGAAAACGCACGGACTTAATTCCGGTACAGAGGGTTTTATTTTTGCGTACCATGATGATGTCATTTTCACCTTAGTATACCAGCACCGCATTTTATGTCAAGAAGTTACCAGTGATAGGCGCAGAGCTTGTCGTGCACATGCTGAGTACCTAGAATACATACTATCGGGGTGTCCCACCCACGCAGGAACTACGTATATCTACAGACATGATGCGGCATCTTTGTCGCTTTTACGGTGCGTGTTGGCTGCGACCCTGCCATGCCGAACGCTCCAAGCGCGACAGAGTCAATTGTCAAAAACGAGAAGTGCCAAATTTTAAGGAACTACGATTTTCGGCCAGCAGTCTCCGTTGTATACTCGAGGCCTGACATTGTTCTCCAAGACTTCGAGAAACGAACTATATTCGTGATCGAATTCTCGGCTCCTTCCGTCTCTTCATACTTTCTGTATTTTTTTCGCCAGGAGTTCTGGCTTCATTTGATGAAAAAAATGGTAAGTGAAATAATAATCTGCCTTTTGTAAAAAAAAAAATTGTGTGCATAGGGGAAACCTCCCTACCGTGGATAATAGGACTGTCCAAAAATTAATTGTACAAATTTTTTTCTGGAAGTTTTATGCAATTTTATGAATTTTATGAATTCAAGTCAATTTTTTTGGCTTGGAATATCTACTATTACATTTTTTGATAATTCATCTTTATGGCTAGAAAATTCAACTATGCCATCAAAAAAATCAACTAGTTTGTTGAAAATTCATTATTTCCTTGAAAATATAAATATTTCTTCAAAAATTAGCTTTCTTGGATTTTGGTAGAAATAAATATATTTGAATTTTTTACATTCCAGTTAGAAATATTTTTTGGTTGAAAATCCTACTATTTTTAATTTGAAACAAACATATTATTTGTTTAAAATTTATATTTTCGTGTTGAAAATAGAGCTACTTTATTTAAGGGTGAACCACTTTGTTAACAAATCTTTTTTTTTTGTGAAGATTCATCACCTTGGTTAAAAATTTATCTCTTTGATTGAAAATTAGTAGTTTTTTTGTTGAAAATGATTTTTTTTACTAAAAATTTAAGTATATGAGTTGAAGACTCATAAATTTAGTTCATAATTCATCTTTTGGGTTGAAAATTTAAATATTATGTTATAAATTTGTTTATTTTGCTTTGAACTAATTTTTTTAGTTGGAGATGTGAATTTTTTTATTTTTGATTTGAAACTTGATTTCGTTGTTGTTGAAAATTTGTCTCTTTTGGTAGAATAGTTATGCTAAAAAATCCTGTCAAAATTTATACCGATTTTTCTATTTCAAAAAATTAGTTTTCAGAGAAATTTAACAAAGATTTCACAACATCTGAAATTGTTTCCTAAATTTTCAAAACAGAATGTCGAAGATTTTAAAACAAAAATATACAATTAGCTTGAAATTCAAATCTTTGGTTAAATATTAACTTTTTTGATAAAAATTCATATTTTTGGGTTGGAAATTCAACTGCTAAGTAAAAAATTGAGGTTTTCGACTTAAAAATTCAATTCTTTTGTAGGAAGCTCGTTTTTTGTTTTGATTGAAAATTCAACTATTTGTTCAGAAATTCATTTTTTTGTTGAAAATGTATATTTTTGGGTGAAAAATTCAACTATTTTTGTCGAAAATTCAACTACTTCGTGGCAAATTTAATGTTAGTTTAAAATTTATCATTTCGGTTTGAAAGTTTTGTAGAATTATAAACAACAGACAAAAGGTCTGCCAGGTTGGAAAATTCTAGAAAATTAAACAATTGAAAAAAATTTGTGAAAAAAATTGTTTATATAAAATTTTTGAAAAAACAGAATTTTTTGACAAAAATTCGTTGAACAAAAATGTTTTAAAACAAATTCTGAACAAAAATCTAATTAAAATCTCAACCAAAAAGTCTTGAGAGTTCATTTGACAGTCAATGGGTTTGAAATATCTGAGGAAATCAATTTCAAGAAAACATCAATTTCAATCTATGATAAAAACTTATTATTCTGTAATTGTTTCCTTAAATCCAATAAATAATGTGATATCTTCCTTCTGAAAATTATTCTTGATCACATTTAACAGTTACAAGGGGTGCCTAAAAATAGGCAAACGGAATATCTCCTATGTGATTCTGACGAAAAGTGGCATCACACAGGAGAGATTCTAAGGCGCAGACTCTAGAACTCCCACTCGGACGCTATTACGTAAGCGTAGGATGGCAGAGTGGAACCTGGAAATAAAAAGCGTTTCCAGAGCGAAAAACGGCATTTTAGATCTCGCAGCTGAAAAGCTTGGATCGCAGGGTGGAAGCCTTGCAAGAAGACTTGAGAGAATTTTATTTCATTTCTTGTGGCGTTAAAACTTTCCCCCGTGTGGAGTAAGGTAAAATACTTGGCGTAAACACCCACTTATTTTAAAGTATCTTCCGTAAAGAGTGAGGTTCTCTAAAAAAGAGTCAAAGAGATCATATCTCGGACAACTGTTCCCAAAAGAGGCTGAACTTTAAAGCGATCTCTGTTCGCCAGTTTAAAGAAAAGGAAACTCTCTGAGTATTTTCGAGCAAATATAAATTTTGTATTGTGGCATAGATTTATTTTAAAAGCAAGCATAACTCACTTTGTCCACAAGCAGAACGAGGGGTCATACCGCTCCGCCCTGTTGCTAAAGTAAAGTGAGTGAGAACGCTATAGACAGAGAAAAATCTCTCTATTTTAAAAGGGACCTGTAGAGCCCAGCAGATAAAATTAAAAGTAAATCTTCTTAAAGTCGAGCCTGCTCGCAAATTCTCGCTTCCGCCCTCCGAATTGAGACAATAGGGCACTACCTGCGGTGCGACATTCCTCAGCCCATCTGTAAACTTCGAACGTGCTCATATAGCACCCTCACAGGCTGCGGATTTTGAATACCTGATAGACATGCGAGATATCCATAATCGGTTATTATAAAATAAATTGGTTAATTTGCCAGATTATCTTTTGTAGTCCATAAGTGCCAATTATTAAATATCAAAGTAAATTTATTATTTGAGGCTCGGGATAGACATAGGTCTCCGACCTTCGAAAAGTCTCTTGTCTCATAAAGAGTGGCTGTAGAGGTAAATGACCTTAAAAGGATTAAATTAACATTTTCATGAAAGCATCTTAAATTTCCAGAGGACACTTTTAACTTTATCAGACAAGTGAATCTCTCTAGGATTTCTTTAATTTTTAAGACGATGTCAGAAAAAAGACGATTGAAAATAAAAATAAAAATCTAATTTGATTATTACGAGCGAATAGGCTCGTAGAGAAATTATATTAGAGATAGAAATTATATAAATTTTACAAAACTGCGTGTGCAAATTATGTTTTTTTAACGCGAAAAGCGAATTTTATTTTCTCTTGGTAGAAATATAAGTATTTCTCTATTGTGATTTGACTCAATTGTGTTGGTTTGATTTGTCAAACTGCCCGTTGTGCAGATTATTGGATTTTAAGTTAAGACTCTCCACAGGGAGAGATTCAGAAACGTTTTTTTTTACGCAACTGCTCGACGTGCAGATCGCATTTCATTCATAAGAAAAACCAAATATTATAAAAACTCCTTAGCGAGTGGCTACAATTTTTAGTAATTTTCTCATTTAGCGCTACTATAATTAATTTACATAGGGATTACACGGAGAGAAATGGATAGTCAAACTTGAAGTGTCAAAATTTAGATAGTCCGTTTGATAATCTAGATAGTCTCAAGTACCATCCACCATTCAAATTTTCAGAAATGAAATTTCAAGTTTAAAAATATATAAAGTAAAAATTATTTCAATGTTTTAATGAAAATGATTGTTTGATGCTTTTCATTTTGTGAACTGATTAATTAATTATTCAATTTATCCCTCGAACCTGTCAAAAAGTACCAAAATGCCAGGATTTTTAAAAAAGAAAAATTTGAAATTCCTTTCGAACCATTTAAATCAATCGAGAACTCCCTCGAATTCAAAAAGAAAAATAATTTCAGAACACTGTAAATTGATATTATTACAAAATTTAATGGAAGTCATCAAATTTATCCCTGGAACCTGTCAAAAAGTCCCAAAATGCCAGGATTTCTGAAATAGAAAAGACAAGTTTGAACTTCCTTTCAAACCATTGAAATCAATCGAGAACTCCCTTGAATACAAGGAGAAAACCATTGCAGATCACTATAAATTAATATGAGAAAATTCAGTGTTAATTATTAAATTTATTCCTGGAACTTGTGAAAAATACCAAAATGCCAGGATTTTCAAAACAGAAAAGAAAAGCTTGAACTTGCTTTCAAACCATTAAAATCAATCGAGAACTCCCTCGAATTCAAAAAGGAAAACAATTTCACATCACTATAAATGAATATTATTATAAAATTCAGTGAAAATTATTAAATCTATCCCCGGAACCTGTCAAAAAGTCCCAAAATGCCAGGATTTTTAAAAAAGAAAAATTTTTAATGCCGTTCAAACCATTAAATTAAATCGAGAACTCCCTCCAATTCCAAAAGAAAAACAATTTCAGAACATTATAAATTAATATTACTATAGATTTAGGTGAAAATTATTAAATTTATCCCTGGAACCTGTTAAAAAGTCCCAAAATGCCAGGACTTTTAGAAAAGGAAAGTTTAAAATCCCTTTCGAACCATCAAAATCAATCCAGAACTCCCTCGAATTCAAAAAGAAAAACAATTTCAGAACACTGTAAATAAATATTATTATAAAATTCAGTGATAGTCAATAAATTTATCCCTAGAACCTGTCAAAAAGTCCCAAAATGCCAGGATTTTTAAAATAGAAAAGAAAAGTTTGAACTTCCTTTCAAACCATTAAAATCAATCGAGAACTCCCTCGAATTCAAAAAGAAAAACAATTTCAGAACACTATAAATCAATATTATTACAAAATTCAACGAAAGTCATTAAATTTATCACTGAAACCTGTCAAAAAGTCCCAAAATGCCAGGATTTTTAAAACCGAAAAGGAAAGTTTTGAGTGTACTTCCAAACCATTTAAATTAATCGCGAACTCTTTTTAAATTCAAAAAGAAAAACAATTTCAGATCACTATAAATTAATATTACTATAAAATGCAGTGAAAATTATCAAATTTATCCCTGGAACCTGTCAAAAAGTCCCAAAATGCCAGGATTTTTAAAATAGAAAATAAAAGTTTGAACTTCCTTTCAAATAATTAAAATCAATCAACAACTCCCTTGAATTCAGAAAGAAAAATAATTTCAGATCATTATAAACTAATATTATTATAAAGTTCAGTGAAGATTATTGAATTTATACCTGGAACCTGTCGAAGAGTCCCAAAATGCCAGGATTTTTAAAACAGAAAAGAAAAGTTTGAACTTCCTTTCAAACCATTAAAATCAATCGAGAACTCCCCACTGATGAATAATTGAATTTGGTATTCTTTGTCATGGTCGCATCGTTGATGAGCTGAACATATTTATTATAATCTTTTAAGGGACTGGCGATCACTATTTGTGGCACTTTCCCTGGTTTGCTTGTAGATACGCGAGTAGAGACTTCTTCAGTATCCTCGGCCTCACTTGATGTCTCGCTGTCCACATCCACGTCGTCCTCTTCCATTGACAGAGGTTGAAATCTATTTGCCGTGAGTAGGCTTGGTTGATCGTCATGTTTGCGCTTCTAAGGCGGCATATTGAGTCACTGCACTTTTTTCATTGGCAATCAAAAGCGATCCACACACCTTCATCCGAAAGTCCAGTAACACTAGACAAAGACGCGAGCCAAACACCTTCGCTTTTCACAAAAACTCACAATATTCACAAAAATGAGCACGTAAGCACTTCGTCACTACAAGGACGCCCGTTTTTATTTATTTAACAAAATGTTCAATTACTAAGGTAATAAGAAACAGTTCAATTTCCGTCACTACGAGGACGCCCGTTTAAATTATTAAATTGTTCTCTGCAAAGGTATGAATCGATCATCGTGTCAATGCAAACTCGATCATTAACTATGCGAGTTCTTAGACACAGATGAACGCAAACATATTCTCTACAGAGAGCACTCTCAATTCAATTGACCAAATTCCAATCAATTGTAATCAAAGAATCAATTGCAATCTTACCTGGCTACTAGAGGGGTGAGCTGTTAAATAGCCGCTCCCGACAAGAAAGCTCCTGTTTTCACCGATGCGTCGGCTAGAGCACCAGCTCTAAGGGAAAAATCGCAGTTCCCTCTTAGAGTTACCTAATAGGTCTCCTTAATTAGATGCGCGTTGGCAATTTATGCCGTTAGTATAGTCCACTAGAATCTTTCCGTGAGAAATAGAAGATTCTTACGCATACCAGATTTTATATAGGCGATCGTGTATTTACAGAACAATTCGTACCTTGACCAGACGGGTCCGTGACATATATACTTTTATCGATTCTCCTTCGCACGCGTTCACCAGCTGAGGACATACGCGTGACGTCACGGACATTTAATGCTTCCAGGTTTTCTGTTCTTTCTCATTAAGAGCATGGCTCATTGAGATGATCGTTTTTCTTTTTATTTCATTCTTGAATACTGTAAAATTTAGTTATGAGTAAAAATGATTAAATCCAGTATTCCAAAAGGAAAATAATTTTTCTATTTTGTTCTTGGAGTTTTTCATGAGCAAATACACATCTCAAATAGGCAACATTAATTTTATAAGCAATTGTATCATGTTAGTATAGTATGACTGTATTGAATCGTCGCCGTGACTCAATATGTTTTCTCTCTTTGCACATGAAGAATGCATACGGTCTCCTTGCGAGAACAGCAACGCTTCAAATCCTTGAAAAATGTCTCGTGCTTTTCCCTTATGGATTAAAGTGAAGTGATTTTACCGACTCGATCGTTTTCTGGTGTTATGGGAAGTGAAGAGTCGGATGACATAAACATCCGGTACCATCGGGATCGATCTTTCGGAGAAGGATCGTGGTCGTAGATTCCGGAGCCAGTGTCTACAGAACGTGGGATTTTTCGGCCCCCACCACTTTCCCATCTGGGAGAACACATGCAAGCGTAGCGTCGGTGAGTCGGCCAAGGGACCAATGAGAAGAGAAATGAAGAGACTACGTGTAAGAAAAAGGGTAAGGACAATCCTCCATCGAGAAACCAAAACCCCCATGCGCGTCTGTAGGACCTTCTCTCAGGGAACAGAGTATAGACAGAGTGTTGATTCATATTTTACTAGACTGTCTCAATTGTAAATATTGTATTTAAAAAATTTGCAATAATTTTTGAACAAATGGGGAAATTTGGTGTAATTTTCCTAAATTTGAGGTTTTAAATGAGAAAAGAGAACAGAAGATATTGAACGATTAAATACTTGTTTTAATTTTTTCGGATGCCAACCCACAAATGTATTGCCTCGGCTCAAACAATTTGATTAATTTTAGCATTTTCTCTCCGCCCTGATATATATGTATGCGTGTATTCCATTTTTCGATAGTTGGCGTAATTTTGTCAGAAGGCTATGTTTGGACGTCCTGAATCCCGGACGCCCAATAATACTATTCGTTAGAAAATCTGAGAAAATTGACTCTTTATGTGTAAAATTTTTAATTTTGTACATTTAAGAAAAACAGTATTTTCAGATAAACAGTCACCATTTAGTTAACTTTTAACTTTCTTATATTATTTCTGGGAATTTCTAAGCAATGAGAAACCCCTCATCAGAATGAAATATAAAAATGTAATCATTTTAATTGTTTTATAAAATACTGGATTTAAATAAGAGTTTCCACTTCTCAAAAAAAAATAGTAGGTACATGCACCAATTTTTATTCTTCCTTAATAATTTGAGTTGAAGTATGAGAATTTTCTTTGTACCGCTGCTACTATACTAGGGGAGAAGCGGGTTATGCGGCGTGCATAATATATGTATACAGGCCCATCTTTAGTACGGGGCCAGCGGGGCCATGGCCCCCACAAATGTCGGTAGATTAAAATCGCTGCGACATGCACACACTTCTGCATCGGCTCCTGTTTCAATAACCTTTTTTTTTTTAGAAGGCAGCAAGGAATTACAAAAGGCCCCCATATTTTAACTGTCCCTAGGGCCCCCACAATCCTAAATGCGGCCCTGTATGTATATCAATCGATAGTAACAACAATATACCTGATCAATAATGCTATAGTAAAATAGGTAACGCAAATATCAATATCTTATAGCTTTGATTCATACATAGCAAAAATTGAATCTATATCAATTAAAATACTTAATTATTAAGTCTGCCAAAAAAGTCCATGTAATTTGCATTGAAACAAAAATAAATTACTTATTATATTTTGCCAATGATTAGCATCCAGTGCTACGAACATACAATATTTAATATTTGTACATTTAACCATTAAAATGGCCGTCCACGCCGAATTACTCCAGGCGGGAAAATTCTATATAGTTTATACATAATGTATTATGTATAGGCAATATATAGAAAATGATATATATTTTGTACATAATTCGCGACTCACACTTTATATGATAGGAACATAATATTTCTTCATGTAATCACCTACTTGGACACGATCTAAGTAGGTAATTAAGTCTGGACGGTATAAGGGGGCGTAATATCGCTACTCCTCTGGAGGTGACAACGACCCCGGTGTACCTGGTCATCCACCAGGTTGCTAAATGCATCGTCTACAGGAATTCTCTCAAAATTTAAACTTCGATGATAAAAATATCAACTTCAGATCAGTTCATATTTGTGGTCAGTGATCCCGAAAACCTTCATATACCAATCTTAGGCAGAATCTACGTAGATTTTAAAATTCGAGTCCATCATATTGGATCCGCCATCTAGAATTTTTCCAATATCAGATCGGATTCGTGATCAGGGACCCCGCAAACCCCCATATACCAAGCTTGGACAGAATCCACGTACATTTTAAAAATCGTGTCCACCATATATGATCCGTCATCTCAAATTTGGCAAATATGAGTTCAGATTCGTGGTCAGTGATCCCGAAAACCTTCATATACCTATCTTATGCAGAATCTACGTAGATTTTAAAAATCGAGTCCATCATATTGGATCCGCCATATTGAATTTTTCCAATATCAGATCGGATTCGTGATCGGCGACCCCGCAAACCCCCATATACAAAGCTTGGTTAGAATCTACGAACATTTTAAATATCGTGTCCACCATATTGGGTCCGTCATCTTGAATTTTGCAAATACAAGTTCAGATTCGTTGTCAGCGATCCCGAAGACCTTCATATACCAATCTTCAGCGGAATCTACGTACATTTTAAAAATCATGTCCACCATATTAGATCCGACATCTTGAATTTTGCAAATATGTGATTGGATTCGTGGTAAGCGATCCCGAATACCTTCATATACCAATCTTCAGCAGAATCTACGTACATTTCAAAAATCGTGTCCACCATATTGGATCCACCATCTTAATTTTTTCCAATCTGAGATCGGATTCGTAATCTACGACACCACAAACCACCATATACTAAGCTTGGACGGAATCTACGTACATTTTTAAAATCGTGTCCACCATATTGGATACGTCATCTTGAATTTGGCAAATATGAGTTCAGATTCGTGGTCAGCGATCCCGAAAACTATAATATACCAATCTTTAGCAGAATCCGCGTACATTTCAAAAATCGTGTCCACCATATTGAATCCGCCATATTGAATTTTTTCAATCTGAGATCGGATTCGTGATCAACGACATCGCCAACCTCCATATACTCAGCTTGGACAGAATCTACGTACATTTTAAAAATCGTGTCCACCATATTGGTTCCGTCATCTTGAATTTTGCAAATATGAGTTCATATTTGGGGTCAGTGATCCCGAAAACCTTCATATACCTATCTTAGGCAGAATCTACGTAGATTTTCAAAATCGAGTCCATCATATTGGATCCGCCATCATGAATTTTTCCAATATCAGATCGGATTCG
The DNA here is from genome assembly GCA_011634705.1 of Andricus grossulariae. Classification (NCBI taxonomy): domain Eukaryota; kingdom Metazoa; phylum Arthropoda; class Insecta; order Hymenoptera; family Cynipidae; genus Andricus; species Andricus grossulariae. Next base: position 159,948,555 of record JAABKJ010075445.1, on the reverse strand, counting down.
TGATCAGCGACCACGCAAACCCCCATATACCAAGCTTAGTTAGAATCTACGAACATTTTAAAAATCGTGTCCACCATATTAGATCTGTCAATTTTAATTTTTGCAAATATGAGTTTAGATTCGTGATCAGCGACACCGCAAACACTCATATACCAAGCTTGCACGGAATCCACATACATTTCAAAAATTTTGTCCACCATATTGGATCTGTCATCTTGAATTTTGCAAATATGAGTTCATATTCGTGGTCAGCGATCCCGAAAACCTTCATATACCAATCTTCAGCAGAATCTACGTATATTTCGAAAATCGTGTCCACGACATTGGATCCGCGATCTTAAATTTTTCCAATCTGAGATCGGATTCGTGATCAGCGACACCGCCAACCCCCATATACTAAGCTTGGACAGAATCTACGTACATTTTCAGGTACCCCAAGAATAATGTTCAGAAAGGGAGGAGATGACAACGGAGGAAATCCAGGAGCACATAAATTACGAGGCCCAAGGATGGTGCACTAAATTATCTGGAAAATTACAATCAACATATGGAAGACGAAGAAGTGATGGATGAATATACAAATTGTTAGTAGATAGCGGAGCAAAAATCAACATAATTGAGAGAAAAATTTTACAGCCCGACCAAGAAACCTTTAAGTTCCATAAAAAATTATGATGATCACCACGAAGCAACGGAAGCCAATTATCTGCAGTATTTTGAAAAAAAAAACTATTCCACATAGTAGAAAAAACTCCCCATCATTAGAAGATGGAATAATAGGATTGCCATTCTTTCACAAATATCCCAGATATGCTATAACAAAAACTGATTTAATAATCGACAAATGGATACTGCCATTACATTTCGAGGGAGACTACCTACCAGGAAACTCAACAAAAATCTGTAAAATCAACGTACCCGGCGAAGGAAATCAAGTGATTTGGTCAGAAGGTCAAGAAGAGATTCCTGATGGACTATACACAATACACAATAATAAGGTAGGAATGCCAAATTATGACTATTCCCAGAAACTCATCAAAATACCAGAGGAAATCCAATTCAGCAGAATTACGTCTGTAGAATCACGAGATGTAGATCTTGCTCAAAAAGGGGGCGATAACCCTTTAAAGTACTTTAAAAGCCTGAAAAAGCTTCAAAATTGCCTGAACCTAAAACATATGGAGCCAAAAATTAGGGAACGGATAGAAGAAATCGTGACTCAATACTCAGAAGTCTTTACTTTAGATGGAGACCCCCTATCCTGTACAAATCTAACTGAACATGACATAATCCTGAACTCAGGAAAAATTATCAACTTAAGATCCCATAAGCTCCCCGAGAAACACAAGGAACTCATATGATGCAATGGCTAAATGTAACATACGAGATAAATTTTGAACAAAAAGACATTGACAGGTTGGAACAAAAATTAGTACAACTTCCGAAACAAATATCACACGAAGAACTTAAGCAAGCTTAGACGAAACCGAATATATTTTACATACTATTGCCACCCACAGAAGGCTCAGTACTTGGAACGAAAATAGTTTAGAATGGTTGAAATATTTACATTACGCCGCTTTAGGACTAGGCACTCTGTATACTTTAGGTAGATTAGGTATCCTCGATTGCATAAAGGGATGCTTTCCAAAAACAATCAAATTATTAAGTGATGGAAATAAAGTAGTCCACCAATCCCATATTGTAACGTACCAAACCCATCCAACTCCCGAATCATTGTCAAACTACGAAAAAGGTAGCATAATTCAAAAACCCAAGCCTTTAAAGATAAAAACCAAAACTTAGAGACTAAGTTTAATATAAAAATGGGGTTGTTATGAGCTGACAATTACCCCTACTTTACGTCTAATTAGCATATATAAAGCGCCGCCTCTCTGAGGAGCTCAGTTCTATACATGTACTCATAAACCTAAATAAAGCGCTCGAAGTCAGAGATTGACTTCGAGCTTACACAAAAAAGCTGGCCAAGCATTTTTACGCATAACATAGGAATAGCTCAAAAATTTAGTCAAACTGTAAATAATAGCACGAAAGATAATTTCGTCAATACTAAACTTATACTATAATCAATCTTGGTAGGTGGAGACATGAACCCGGCTGTAGGAGATATAGATATGACTCGGAGAGGAGGCTCTGCAGGAAAAGTAGACCGTGCTGGATAATAAGGTTTGACTGAAGATAGAGACCTGTCAGCAGAAACATTTTTGACTGTTGAAGAAGAAGAGTCGCAGCGAGGAACACCAGGAATAGATTCGTCTTTAAATAAACCCTTTTAATCTGCACTAAATCTGCAAGAAGAAACAGGATATTGATTTCTTTTGAAGTATGTAGGTAGGGATTTCTTTTGAAGTATGTAGGTAGGCAATGACAATTAAAGAATTTTAATTTGGCAGCAATCAACGAAAGGTCCTGAAGACAGCAGAGCCAACAAAATTTCATGCAAGGAGATGAAAGAAGGAAATCGGAGACCTCTATGAAATCAATAAAAAACTTGATAGTACAGCCCGTGCTCGAGCAGGAATGTTGGGTCAGAAAAAGGGCCGACAATCATCGGAGCTTCCTCAAAAATCGAAAAACAACCAGTATCTGACCAATTAATACCCGAACAACCCTGACTCCAGACATCAACGGAAAAAGGGAGAGGAACCCCTACGAAAACGATGTAATAATAGTTGCAAAATTACAGGAACTATGTTTTATGGTTTATATGAAGAGATTCAGTCGACTCAAGCCCAGATATGCATATACCGGAAGCAAAAAAGAATCAAATAAAACAATAACCGATAAAATAGGCTTAAATCGAAACATGATTATCCGGAACTTCGTTAGACTAATAGGTACGCTAGTTTTTCATTGCCGAGCAGCAAATTACGGGTAGGCCTATAATCAAGCCTCTGAAAGATGATAGTTCTTTGCCTCATCAAAGAATAATGACATTTATAATGCAAAATTAACTATAACAGAATCGGTGATAAAAGAGTTGCGTTTGTCTAAAGTGTACGAATAAAATCTCACAAGTCCGTAAGCCGACTTGAATTTCAACTAGAAAGTTCACCAGATGCCTCCCTTTCATGTTGTGGAGCATGTTGTAATAGGAACAAAGCAAATGGATATGGAAAGGGAAATGAAATGTCAAAACTTATAAATCAGTTAGAACTTTCAGCAGCCTTCTTTGGTTTGAAGTGTTCCGCAGAAAAACACAAAAAAAGTCAAGTATTGTTTCTCCTCGATAACACTAAAGCCGTCTTTTAGGTAAATAGAATAGAGATAGAATAGGAAGAGTTCAATACGAAAATCAAAATTAAGTTTCAAAAAATACATAGAAATGGATTAATACAACTTACTCTTTCCTCAGCTATAAATAAAACAGCTGACACAGACTCTCATCGCTTAAAACCAAATACCGAAGTTGAGATATCTAAGAGGGTTCAGAAATAGGCTAGAAATAGGCCTTCTCGTAAGTAGGGAAAATACGAAATATGCAAAAGATCCGTGCCGTGGAAGAAAGATCCCGACTTTATAGCACTAGAAGTATTCACTGTTCCGTTGAAAAGTTTCTTTTTTTAAATGTTGTCTAGGTTGTAAGTTGGTGAGTTTATTGCGCTGACGATCGGTCTGAGTGGAATGTTGTCTTTGTGGATTTTCGGGAGTCCGTAAAGTCTTGGAGAGGTGGGATTAGTAGGTACTAATTGAGCTATTGTTTGGCTGTCAAGTTTAGAGTTGTCGAGCATTGTAAAAATATACTTTTAGAAGAACTGTGTAATTACTTCAAATCGGAGAATATGAAAAATCCATCCGATGAATTTATCAAGCATCTTGTCAAGGCAAAATACGACTTTCTCAAGGAACAGGTGAAAAATAAACTACCCTCATCATTTGTTGAACTATATCTTGATATAGTTTTTCTCGAATTAACTGTGGTGCTGCACAGTTTCATCGCTAGTGAAGTGAAGGACGTCAGTATCCTTAAAAAATAAAAAATAAACGTGTGACACTAAAGAACTTTTTTGGAAAGATATGTCCGTATAACGTGTGTCTGTTTCATCCATACTAACTATGTTTCCATGACAAGTCATGATGATATATATATTTTTAAACGTCTATGTGAATAATATGTCCATATATGTATGAAATGTGTATGGAAAAAGTATATGAGTGATTACTTGTATGAAAAAAGACTTTGTCTTGTATGTGAACAACCACTCATAATGTAAATCTTGTGCAGTATTTCACACAATTTGATATCTTCATAAAAAATTGATATAACATGCATCGCATTTTTATTCCTTGACTTTTTCAAACGCATACGCTTTTCTTCATGAAAAAATCGAATTTTTATCATGTAAAATGATATAGTTTTTCTTCTTATGTATCCTATTCCTTTATTATTGAGCATAATAAAAATACTACATTCATGTCACAATAGTTCAGGCAGCTATTTGACAAAGCATTATTTTTTCGATTTTTACTTTTTCGTTCTGTAGGTATTTCTCTAACTCTTGTTTTCACCATTCTCGACACTTATCTCTCGTTTCTTCTCTTGCTGTTCTCACAAGTAAGATAAGCAGATGCAGTATCTACAATCACTGTTCATATACGAAGGCTGGCAGAAGTTTTCGTTTCTCACAGCATCCAAGTACAGGTGAAACATGGGAATAAGGTAATAAAATGAAAATGGCCAAAATGTGCCGGGGAAGGCGCGCGGTGGGTCAACACGGAGGTTGCCTCGAGATCAGCTAATATTGGAGGCAAACAGCGGCCGCGGCGCATTCATCAGCTTATACCTGTGCCGGCCCAGGCTCGATAAGCTTATATGCCTGGCGCGTGTGTGTACCGGTTGCGGAACATGAAAAGCTAATACGTTCCGCACGCGGGGTTTTCTTTAAAGTCTAGGTTTCATACGAGATTAAAATTTTCAAGTGTCTGATTCTTTACTCTTTTTTCCCAGATGTAAATTATAAAAATCTATAAAACAGGTAGATGAAATGAATATTCATTAGTATACATAATGGACACACGATGACAGCATCCATTTTTCTCCATGATTTGCGGGCCACAGGTTGTGGAAAAACATTTTTGGTAAAAAAATTTATCCGTCATGTCCAGAAAATGTGTGATGTTAATTTTGAACGTATTTCATTCTATTATTTAGAATGGCAATCAGCGTATTCAGAATACGGACAGTTGATTGAATTCCACGAGGGATTGGCCCCAGGCATCTGATTATTTGAGCGACAATCGAGCTAAACTCGTTATTATCGATGATCTTATGCGCGAATCATCTAATAATACTATTTTCGATTAATTTACAAAAGGTAGTCATCATAAGAACCTTAGTGTTATTTTTATATCACAAAATTTATTTCATCAAGGGCATGGTCGAACCGGCGAAACGCCCACATTGAGTGGACGAATCAACTCAAGGATGACTTGCTAGACTGCTACGATGCCAGCATTAACCCTGTTCACCGAGGCTTAATGGCGCGTATGCATACTCTGTGGTGCCAAAAACAACCGGAGCTTTAGCACGTTTCGATTCAATCCTTGCGAAATCAACGTGCATACCTCTCGAAAAATGGATATGTACGCGGAGCGCTTCCACAACCGCTGCTTGATCAAGCTGCAGCCAGAGATGAGGAAGCGACATTAAAACCACCTGCGCAAAGCAGGCACCTTTTGAGAGATGATCACGATTTCAGTACAAGAAGGAACATTAACATGCAAGTTCCTCCTGAGCCCCAACATCTAGCTAAAATGGATGCCTTCTTCCGTGGAGAAATCTCACAAGAGTCCGACGTCTGGACCATTAATTGCTTAGTTTATGGTGCTGCGAGAGCTTTGCCTTATTTAAATCGAAGGCTCGAACCGACGATCGATCAAAAGACCAAAAAACGCTTGCATCAACTGAACAAGAAGATTGGATGAGCAAGACAGAATGCGTTCCGTGATCAATGTGTAATTGACTACATAACATCTGGTAGACCATTCACGGAAAGGGTTCGAAAGTTCGCCCATGAACTGAGGATCGTGAATCACACACTGAACAAGTCAAAGCTGCTGACAATCAAGCAGCATATAGTTGACAAAATACAGCTGTTATCTGGTGCAAGGAGGAGAATACAGAAGAGCGAGAGATGGATCAGGGAGAATCAAAAGTTTCTCGCTGACCCATCTCACCTCTTCAGTGAACACACTGTTTTTGTCAAAAATCCACCCAAGGCCAACGAGGTGGAGACTTTTTGGAGAGAGGTATACAAGATCCCGAAAACACTAAAGTTGAAAGAACATACAGACCATATCATCTGCTTCAAGGAATTTTGCGACAACCTCAAAAAATCTGAGAAGGAATGCCCATCAATCACTGCCGAAGAGGTGAAAAAAGCACTTCGAGGCACGAAGAACTTCTCCGGTGCTGGACCAGATTGTATCAGGAACTTCTAGTGGAGAAAGCTTACTTCTACACACCAACATTTGGCCCGCATATTCCATTCATATTTGAAGTCGGAGACGCCCATTTCGCAGTGGCTGGTGTTAGGACGCACTATACTCCTACCGAAAAAAGGCAATTTGTCCATCCCAGAGAATTACAAGCCAATAACTTGTTTGAAAACACTGCATAAGATCTTTACAGCTGTCCCAAACAACAGGATTGTTCGGCGAATTGAGCCTGTGTGGCGTGAGGTGTACGAACAACGTGGCTCGTTAGAAGTGTAGCAGGCTTCCGAGAGAACCTGCTGATTGACAGGCGTGTCTGTAAAAACGCTGCAGCCTATCAACGCGCCCTGTCAATGGCCTGGATTGGCTATCGCAAAGCTTTCGATTCAAACTCTCATAGACTTATCATCTGTCTGTTGGAAAGCTTGAAGGTACATCCACACATGGTGAGATACATAGAAAGATTGATGCCTCTTTGAGGCGTCTTTCAGGGCGTTACAATGAGCCCTTTGCTTTTTTGCATCACAGTTCTGCCTCTATCTCTCGCACTACGAAATTCTTCTGGATACCTCTGTGGCGACACTAACCAGCGCGAGCATAAGGTCCGCAAAATAACGTAAAAAATGAAATCTTGCCTCTTGTGTGGGTTTCTCGAAAAATGAAAATTTTCATTTTCAATGCTGTTATTGCCATTAAATCCAAAACTAAACGTTCAATCGCAAAATAACGTAAAAAATGAAATCTTGCCTCTTGTGTGTGTTTCTCGAAAAATGAAGTTTTTCATTTTCAATGCTCTTATTGCCACTAAAGCCAAAACTAAACGTACAATCGCAAAATAACGTAAAAAATGAGATCTTGCACCTTGTGTGGGTTTCTCGAAAAATGAAATTTTTTATTTTCAATGCTGCTTTCGCGATTAGATCCGAAAATAAGCGTCCAATCGCAAAATATCGTAAAAAATGAGATCTTGCCTCTTGTGTGGCTTTTCCGAAAAATGGAATTTTTCCTTTCGATGCCATTTTCTTGATTAAAGCCAAAACTATGTGTACAATCGCAGAAAAGCGTAAAAAATAAGATCTTGCCTCTGGTGTGGTTTTCCTGAAAAACGAAATTTTCCTTTCAAAGCTATTTTCGCGATTAGGGCCGAAAATAAGCGTCCAATCGCAAAATAATGTAAAAAATGAGATCTTGCCTCTTGTGTGGCCTTTCCGAAAAATGGCATTTTTCCTTTCAATGCTATTTTCGCGATTAGAGCCGAAAATAAGCGTCCAATCGCAAAATAACGTGAAAAATGAGATCTTGCCTCTTGTGTGGCCTTTCCGAAAAATGGCATTTTTCCTTTCAATCCTATTTTCGCGATTAAAGCCAAAACTAAGCGTCCAATCGCAAAGTAATGTAAAAAATAAGATCTTGCCTCTTGTGTGGCCTTTCCGAAACATGAAATTTTTTCTTTCAATGCCATTTTCGCGATTAGAGCCGAAAATAAGCGTTCAATGGCAAACTAACGTGAAAAATGAGATCTTGTCTCTTGTGTGGCTTTTCCGAAAAATGGCATTTTTCCTTTCAATGTCATTCTCGCGATTAGATCCGAAAATAAGCGTCCAATCGCAAAATATCGTGAAAAATGAGATCTTGCATCTTGTGTGATTTTTCCGAAAAATGAAGATTTTCCTTTCAATGTTATTTTCGCGAATAAATACGAAAATAAGTGTCCCATCGCAGAATAGCGTAAAAGATGAGATCTTGCCTCTTGTGTGGCTTTTCCGAAAAATGGCATTTTTCCTTCAAATGCTACTTTCGCGATCAGAGCCGAAAATAAGCGTCCAATCGCAAAATAACGTAAAAAATAAGATCTTGCCCCTTGTGTGGCTTTTCCGAAAAATGACCATTTTCATTTTCAATGCTTTTATTGCCATTAAAGCGAAAGCTAAATGTCCAACCGCAAAATAACGTAAAAAATGAGATCTTGCCTCTTGTGTGTGTTTCTCGAAAAATGAAGTTTTTCATTTTAAATGCTCTTATTGCGACTAAAGCCAAAACTAAACTGACAATCGCAAAATAACGTAAAAAATGAGATCTTGCCTCTTGTGTGGGTTTCTCGAAAAATGAAATTTTTTATTTTCAATGCTGTTATTGTCATTAAATCCAAAACTAAACGTCCAATCGCAAAATAACGTAAAAAATGAAATCTTGCCTCTTGTGTGTGTTTCTCGAAAAATGAAGTTTTTCATTTTAAATGCTCTTATTGCGACTAAAGCCAAAACAGTTCACGCAGCTTCTTGGCGTAAGATGAGTTGTAGGTGGCGCTGGGTGGCATGTAAACCTGAATTTATTAACAAAGACATGGCAGATGTACAGACAGGCTCTGTTTTTTACCATTTTTAATTAACAGAAACTGTTTTGACAAATGATTTGAATTCTAAATTATGGGGAAAATAAGCAGGAAAAAGACCCCCCAAAAGAAAAGAAAATCAATAATAGGGGAATAGTAGAAAATAAAGAAAAGCGGAAGCCGATGTATAGCTCCGGGATGTACTTCGGGTTATGATTCTAATCCTACGAAAGATAGTGTTTTTCTGGTATCAAAAGGTAAAGAAAATTTCAAACTATGACAGAAAGCAATACGACGCGACGATATAATTTTAAAACTGGGTCATAAAGTGTGTCAGTTGATTTTGCTCCGAAAGATATTTTTTTGGAACAAGAAGTAAATAAAGCAGATGATGGAAGAACTGTCCTCGGAGTAGTATGTTTAGTGTATTTATTTTTTATTTAAAAACTTATAAAATTTATTTTGTTTAGTTTCTTTTTTTCACATAAACATATTTTAAAGTAAACTAATATTGTATTTCTAATTTTATATTTTAATTGGATTTAGAGGTTAAGTATGTGTTTTATACGCGCAGTTCAATTTTACTTATCTATTTTGTCAATTTAAATTGAACAAATAAATAAATAAAAAAAAACACAAAATATTCATCCTCTAAATTAAATTTAATAATAAAATTAGAAATACAATATTTACTTTACTTTAAATAATCTTAAATTAAAAAAATATTGTATTTTGACAGGAAACGTGTGTTTTCATTGTATATGATGAAAATTCCATCTGAAAGACTTTTTTTCGATAAATATTAATTTTTAATATTTACTATTTGTTTTAGACTGCAGAAAAATCGCAAAATCACGTTTATGCTCAAATTAAAATGCATCCTAAAAATCTGACCTCCTTGCGTTACTTTGCGACACGAACGCAACCTAGATTTCAGATCCCAATACATAAGTACATAAGATTTAGTTTTAGTGAGTAAAATTAAATTATATTTTTTTATTTTCTTGTTTAACTGAAAATAGAGGACAATTTTCAAAAATATTATACTACAGAGGACTATTTTTAAAATAGAGGAAACAGGATAGGCTGTGATCTCTGTGACTTTAATTTTTGCACGTTTTTGCACACCCTTGATTTTCTGTGCAGATCCTTGTGATCATCAATGAGCAGAATGATGATTCTTATTCGAAGAATAATTACGTTATAAAAATACATACATACTTTATTTTGAAATTAAGGTATTCTCATCAAAGAAACTTTCAGAAGCGCGAGTGAGGTTGAATAATAAAATTAGTTTCCTATAAAGAAATTAATCAATTTTTTTAATTAAAGCTTTCATTATCGATATATACGAAATATCTTGTCTTTTTGTTAAATTTAAACAGTGTTCCATCGCACTTCGGAAAGTATTAATTTGTTCCAAATCTGGATTTCCCTTTTGCAATCAATTAATAAAATGTGAAACTTATGCTGCACCAAATATCTTAAAGGAGAAAGTGATTTCGGAAAAGGGTAATTTAAATGGAGAAACTTGAAAGCTAACCTGACTCCGGAGTTTTGTGATATTCTGTCCTCCTTTGCCGATTATTGAAGAAATATGGAACAAAAATTATTTTATAAATGCAAATACTGAATATTTTCAAATACTAAATATTTTCAAATAATAAAAATTTTGATTTCAATTTTTACATTACAAATGATCTGAGACAGTAATAATTATCTGTCTGGTTTGAATGTGAAATCATTCGTGTTCACGTATGTGCAAATTTGATGACTGAAGAAATATGGAAAAAAATTATTTTATAAATGCAAATACTGAACATTTTCAAATACTCAATATTTTCATATAATAAATATTTTCAAATGATAAATATTTTCAGTTTTCAATTTTTATATTAAATATGATCTGAAACAATAATAATTATCTTTCTTGTTTGAATGCGAAATTATTCGTGTTCACGTATGTACAAATTTGTTAACTGAAGAAATATGGAACAAAAATTATTTTATAAATGCAAATACTAAATATTTTCAAATACTAAATATTTCCAGCTTTTAATCTTTATATTACATGTGATCCGAAACAATAATAACTATCTATCTTGTCTGAATGCAAAATTATTAGTGTTCACGTATGTACAAATTTGATGACTGTAGAAATATGGAACAAAAATTATTTTATAAATGCAAATACTAAATATTTTCAAATCCTAAATATTTTCAGTATTCAATTTTTATAATGCATATGATCTGAAACAGTAATGATTATCTATCTTGTTTAAATGCGAAATTATTTGTGTTCACATGCGTTCAAATTTGATGAGTGAATAAGAAATATGGAACAAAAATTATTTTATAAATGCAAATACTGAATATTTTCAAATACTAAATATTTCAGTCTTCAATTTTCATATTCTATATGATCTGAAACAGTAATAATTATCTATCTTGTTTGATTGCGAAGTTATTGGTGTTCACATACGTACAAATTTGATGCCTGAAGAAATATGGAACAAAAATTATTTTATAAATGCAAATACTGAATATTTTCAAATACTTAATATTTCAGTCTTCAATTTTCATATTATATATGATCTGAAACAGTAATAATTATCTATCTTGTTTCAATGCGAAATTATTGCTGTTCACATATGTACAAATTTGATGAATGAAGAAATATGGAACAAAAATTATTATATAAATGCAAATACTGAACATTTTCGAATAATAAATATTTTAAGTTTTCAATTTTTATATTACATATGATTTGAAACAGTAAGAATCGTCTATCTTGTTTGAATGCGAAATTATTGGTGTTTATATATGTACAAATTTGATGACTGAAGAAATATGGAACAAAAATTATTTTATAAATGCGAATACTCAATATTTTCGGACATTACATATTTTCAAATGATAAATATTTCCAGTTTTCAATTTTTATATTACATATGATCTGAAACAGTAATAATTATCTGTATTGTTTGAATGCGAATTTATTAGTGTTCACGTATGTACAAATTTGATGACTGAAGAGATATGGAACAAAAAATATTTTATAAATGCAAATACTGAATATTTTCAAATACTCAATATTTTCAAATAATAAATATTTTCAGTTATCGATTTTTAAATTACATATGATCTGAAACAGTAATAATTATCTATCTTGATTTAATGCGAAATTATTAGTGTTCACGTATGTACAAATTTGATGACTGAAGAAATATGGAACAAAAATTATTTTATAGAATAAGATTAAATTTATACTAAAAAAAAAAACAAGTGTTGCACAAAGTAGTGCAGTTTTCAACTATAAAAAAATATTTTTCAGACAAAAAAATACTTAAATCTAATTGTTGAAAATTGAAGTCAAAAAGACGAATTTTTCACAATACACTCGAATTTTCAACCAGAAAAATATTGATTTTCTACTAAATAGTTGAATTCTTTAACCAAAAAATGGATTTTCAACCGAGAAAGATTTTTTTAGACAAGAAAGAAAAAAGTGAACCTAATTGTTGAATTTTGAAGCAAAATAGAAGAATTTTCAAAATAAAACGTAAACTTTTAAACAAATAGTAATTTAATTTTTCACTTCGAAAATTAATTTTCAGCCAAACGAAAGACGAATTTTCAACCTAATAGATCAATCTTTATTAAATAAATGACAGATTTTGAAGGAAGATTAAATTTAAAAAAAGAATGTCCAATCCACAAAGATTTTTCAGCCAAGAGAGGAAAAAAATTCAACCAAATCGTTGAAATTTCAAAACAAAAAGACGAATTTTCAACAAAAAATTTCATTTTTTACTCATAAGTGGAATTTTTTTACAAAAATAGTGCAATTTTTATACCAAAAGACGAATTTTCAACCAGGAAAGGTTTTTCAAACAAAAAAAGATTTTTCAGACAAAAAACGAAAAAAGATTTTTCAGACAAAAAAAAAAAGAAAAAAGACCTAAATTCAATTGTTTAAAATTCATGTTCAACAAAAAAGTAACTTTTAACTTAATAGTTGAATTTTTTTACCAAACAAATGAATCTTTAAATTTGAACAAAAAAGATTAAATTTTCTGTCAAGATCGAAAAAAATTTCAACAAAAAAGTTCATTTTTAATAAAAAAGTAATTTTTAACTCAATAGTTGAATTTTTTTACCGAAAAGATTGATTTTCAACCAAGAAAGATTTTTTAGGCAAGAAAGAAAAATCCAACAATATAAAAAAAAAATTAAATTTTTAACCAATCAGTTGAATTTTTAGTTAAAAAAATATTTTTTTTTAATTTCAAATTGTTAAAATTTCAAAACAAAAAAAACGATTTTTTTACAAAAAAGTTCATTTTTACCTATAATTAGCGGAATTTTTTACAAAATAGTGAAATTGTCAAACCAGAAAAAAAAATTTTCAACCAAGAAAAATTTTTCAGACAAAAAAAGAAAAAAGACTTAAATCTAATTGTTGAAAATTTAAGTCAAAAAGACGAATTGCAACCATAAAAATATTAATTTTCAATAAAAAAGTCAATTTTCAACAAAAATGTAATTTTTAACTAAATAGTTGAATTTTTTACCAAAGAGATTAAAATTCAACGAATTTTCAAAATAAAAAGTGAATTTTCAACCAAATAGTTGAATTTTCAGTTAAAAAATTAATTTTCAGCCAAACCAAAAACAAATTTTCAACCAAACAAGATGGAAAAAAGGTTCAACCAAATTGTTGAAAATTTAAGACAAAAAGACGAATTTACAACAAAACAGTTGAATTTGCAACCATAAAAATATTAATTTTCAACAAAAAAGTCCATTTTCAACAAAAAAGAAATTTTTAACTCAATAGTTGAATTTTTTACCAAAAGGATTAATTTTCAACCAAGAAAGATTTTTTAGACAAGAAAGAAAAAATCCAATTTTTATCATTCTTTATTAGTAGTGTGGGCCGAAAAACTCAGAATGATTAGAGTTATTGGTAAATAGTACTGAAAGGTTTCTTTGTGGTATTACGAAAAAATTCAACAAAAAAATTCTCATCATTGGGCAAGTCGATTAAACATTTTCGAATATCATGTCGAAACATGATATTTCAAAAATAAAGAAGAATCCACTTTTGTTAATTTGTACCTGAAGTTGCTAAAAAAAATTTGGTTTTATTTTTTGATGGTGTTTTTAATGAATTAAAGAAACACGTACATATTTTTAAGTATCAATCATTTTTTTTTCTATTTTTTGCTGATCCTGAAACATTAGTCATTTTTAGACAACCTTATCATTTTCACAGTGATAATTGATAATTAGTTATTCATATTAATTTATCAAGTAGTAATTAAGAGTAGTAAGTGAATTACATTAATTTATAAATAATGTAATTAGTTAATTACATTAATCATGTGATTCTTTAATTCTAAAAAAAGAGCATAAAAACAAAGAACATTCTTTTGTAACTTCTTGTAAAAATGAATAATAGTGCATTTTTCGTCAGTTTTCAAAATATATAATTAACAACAAATTTTTTTCTTCTTCTTTCCTATTAAATGTTATTCCCTTTTATAAACTCCTCCCCCCACCCCAAAAAAAGAGAACTTGTCTTTCCAAACACAATAAATTCAAAATTTTGCAATCAAATTGCCCACTGGTGAGAATTGTTATAAATATTTTTATTTAATTTGTTCATAATGCAACATAGAAACTTTTCAGTGCTATTATACAACAATTTTCGTCGTGGTGCAAAAATTTATTGTTGAATGTTTGTTTTGAATTTTGATGCTTATCCTCCTTGCATTTGTTTAAAAGCAGCATTTTTTTTTTTTTTATATTCTGAGGTCTTTTCCATCCCATGAAGTTTAACACGTATTTCCTATTAGCAAAAAAGACGTCGTTGAGAATTTTTATTCAATAGGTGAATCGAGTTGAAAATAAAAAATTCTTTTTGCAATCAGATATAGAATACAAATCAATAATAATTTTGAATGTCATCTCCCTTAGTCCTTTTTATAGGGTACCAAAAAACCCCATAAGTTAAAAATTAATTTTTGCGTGTTTCTGAGCCTATTTATGATCATTTTTCATTTTTTTTCAACACAGATTGTTTCTGACCCCTAAAATACTACTTTCTACTGATGATTAAATGAGATGATTGTTCAAACAGTTTATTATTTATAATAATATTCTCTTTGAATAATGTTAGAAAGTTGCGGGTTTTTCGAAGTTTTTCACTTTTTGTCAACTTCTATTTCAGAGTGAGGCAACAAATTCTTAAAGTCAAGAAACATATTTGTTTAAACAATCTGTTTTCTTGAATAGTACTTTCTTTAAATAATGCTAGAAAGTTGCCCATTTTCCTGAAGAAAATAAATTTTCATCGATGAAAATACACATCTATAAATAAATTAAAATGGTCTTAACAAAATTATTCTTATTAGGCTTTATTTATTATTTGTTAATAACTGAAAAGCTAAAGAAAAGTTAAAAATTTAAAAAAAAAATGAAAAAATTGTATCGTTATTCTAATCGAAGGTAGTCATAAACAATAATAAATAGATTAGACAATTATTTTATTAACTTGTATTAATTAATTAACCTTTTTGGTTGAAAATTCAACTATTAGGTTGGAAATTCCATTAAAAATTAAAATTTTCAGTTGAAAATTGATGTATTTTGTTGAAAATTATTCTTTTTTGGTAGAAAATTATTCTTTTTGGTTGAAAATTTATTTTATTGTTTAAAAATCAGTTTCTCATTAATAATTAATTTGTTTAACTAAAAATTTAACTAAATTTTTGGTCGAAATTTTTTTAACAGATATGTAATCTTTTTTGTAGAAAATTCATTTGTTTGGTTGGAAATTTAATTATTCTGTCGGAAAACTAATTTCTTCGCTTAAAAACATATTTCTCTAAATGAAAATTAAACAATTCTATGTTTTTTTTTAATTTATCTTTTTTAGTTAAAGATTCATCAATTTTTTTTCTAACTTTATCCTTTTTATTAAAAATTAACCTTTTTGGTTGAAAATTTATTTGATTGGTTGAAAATGAGTTTTTTATTATAAATTAATTTGTTCAACTAAAAATCTAACTAAATTTGTTGTCGAATTTTTTTTTTTTTCGTATGCATTTATTCCTTTTTGGTAGAAAATTAATTTATTTGGTTGAAAATTTAATCATTTTGTTGGAAATTTATTTTATTTGCTTAAAAACTTATTCCTCTGAATGAAAATTAAACAATCATATATTTTTTCTATTTATCTTTTTCAGTTGAAAATTAATTTGTTTTTTTAAAAATTTTTTTTATAGAAAATTAAACTTTTTTAGTTGAAAATTTAAATATTAGGTCGAAAAATGTCATTAAAAATTCAAATATTCGATGGAAAATTCCTGTATTTCATTAAAAATTCTTTTTTGGTAGAAGAATTCATCTTTTTGGTTGAAAATTAATTTATTTTGTGGAAAATTAGTTTTTCTATTAAAATTTAATTTGTTTAACTAAAATTCGAACTCAATTTATTACCGATTTTTTTTGCATTAATTCTTTTTGGTAGAAAATTCATTTATTTATTTTATTTGCTCAAAAACTTATTTCGCTAAATGAAAATCAAATAATTATATTTTTTTATTTATCTTTTTAGTTGATAATTCATCTTTTTTTTCTGAATTTATCGTTTTTTTTTTTAGAAAATTAACCTTTTTGGTTGAAAATTCAACTTTTAGGTTGGAAATTTCATTAAAAATTAAAATGTTCAGTTGAAAATTCATGTATTTTGTTGAAAATTATTCTTTTTTGGTAGAAAATTAATCATTTTTGGTTGTAAATTTATTTTATTGGTTGAAAATTAGTTTTTTTACCGAAAACAAATTTATTTAACTATAAATTTAAATACATTTTTGTCGAATTTTTTTTTAACAGACATTTAATCTCTTTTGTAGAAAATTCATTTTTGTTGTTGAAAATTTAACTATTACGTTGGAAAATTGTTTTATTTGCTTAAAAACGGATTTCTCTGAATGAAAATTAAACAATTATATTTTTTTTATTTATCTTTTTTAGTTAAAAATTCATCTGTTTTTCTAAAACTTTATCTTTTTTCTTAAAAAATTAACCTTTTTGGTTGCAAATTTATGTCATTGGTTGAAAATTAGTTTTTTCATTAAAAATCAATTTGTTTAGCTAAAAATTTAACTAAATTTGTTGTCCACATTTTTTTTATAGACATTTAATCTTTTTGGTTGAAAATGTTTAATTTTAGAACCAAAAAGACGGGTCTTCCACTAAACAGTTGAATTTTCAATACAAAAATATGAATTTTCAATAAAAATGTTAATTCTTAACAAAATTGTTTAATTTTAAAACCATAAAGACAAAATTTTTTACAAAACAGTTGAATTGTTAACCCAAAAATATGAATTTCCAACAAAAAAGTTCATTTGTAACATAAAAGTTAATTTTTAACAATAATGTTAATTTTTAACAAAAAAATCATTTTTAATAAAAAAGGTCATTTTCAACCAAATTAATTAATTTCAAAACCAAAAAGACGAACTTTCCACAGAACAGTTGAATTTTTAACCTAAAAAAATATGAATTTCCAACAAAAAAGTTAATTTTGAACAAAAGAGTTAATTTTTAATAAAACAGTTAATTTTCAACCAAATTATATAATTCTAAAACCAAAAAGACAAGTTTTCTACAAATTAATTGAATTTGCAATCCAAAAATATGAATTTTCAACAAGGAAGTTAATTTTCAACAAAAATGTTAATTTTTAACAAGAAAGTTCATTTTCAACCATACTGTTCAATTTTAGAAGCAAAATGACGAGTTTTCCACTAAACAGTTGAATTTTCAATACAAAAATATAAATGTTGAACAAAAAAGTTAATTTTAAACAAAAAAGTTATTTTTTAATAAAACAGTTAATTTTCAACCAAATTATTCAATTTTAAAACCAAAAAAGACGAGTTTTCCACAAAACAGTTGAATTTTCAACCCAAAAATATTAATTTCCAACAAAACAGGTAATTTTTAACAAAAATGTTAATTTGTAACCAAAAAGTTACTTTTCAACCAAAGTATTCAATTTTAAAACCAAAAAGACGAATTTTCCACAAAACAGTTGAATTTTCAACCCAAAAACATGGATTTTCAACAAAAATTTTATGTTTCTCTACAATGTTAATTTGTAACTAAAAATTTAATTTTCAACCAAATTGTTTAATTTTAGAACCAAAAAGACGGGTTTTCCACTAAACAGTTGAATTTTCAATACAAAAATATTAATTTTCAATAAAAATGTCAATTTTAAAAAAAATTGTTTAATTTTTAACAAAATTGTTTAATTTTAAAACCAGAAAGACAAATTTTTTTGCAAAACAGTTGAATTTTTAACCCAAAAATATGAATTTTCAACAAAAAGGTTAACTTGTAACATAAAAGTTAATAATCAACAATAAAGTTAATTTTTAACAAAAAAAATAATTTTTAATAAAAAAAGGTCATTTTCAACCAAATTACTTATTTTACAAACCAAAAAGACGAACTTCCCACAAAACAGTTGAATTTTTAACCCAAAAAATATGAATTTCCAACAAAAAAGTTAATTTTGAACAAGGAAGTTAATTTTCAATAAAACAGTTAATTTTCAACCAAATTATTCAATTTTAAAACCAAAAAGACGATTTTCCCACAAAACAGTTGAATTTTCAACCCAAAAATATGAATTTTCAACAAAAATGTTTACGTTTCTCTCAAATGTTAATTTGTAACTAAAAAGTTAATTTTCAACCAAATTGTTTAATTTTAGAACCAAAAAGACGGGTCTTCCACTAAACAGTTGAATTTTCAATACAAAAATATGAATTTTCAACAAAAAAGTTAATTTGTAACATAAAAGTTAACTTTCAACCAAAGTGATGAATTTTAATCTAAAATGATGAATATATAGCTGAAACAGTTGAATTATCAACCAAAGAGATTAATTTTTAACCAAGAATTTTTAATTTCTAACAAAAAAGAGAAATTCTCAAGAAAATACATAAATTTTTAACTAATAAAAATAAATTAACAATCGAAAATTGAATAGTTAAATTTCGAGTTAAAAAAATTCATGTTAAACCAATGACATGCATTTTAAACAAAAATGATGGAATATTGAAGTGGAATAGTTCAATTTTCAGTTAAGAAAATTAATATTAATTTTCTAACAAAAACGACGAATTTTAAACAAAAATGATGGAATAGTTATTAGGAAAATTAATTGTCAACAAAAAAAAACAACTAATTTTCAACTAAATAATTAAGTTTCAACAGGAATAGTTAAATTTTCATTCAAAAACATTAATTTTCAACAACAAAAAAACGCATTTTCAACAAAATAGTTGAATTTTCAACAAATTAGTTGAATTTTCAATTAAAGAGATGAATTTTCAATTAAAATGATAAATCTTCAACCAAAAATGGATTAATTACATTTTTAAAAAAATCGCAAAATAGTTATACTTTCAAGAAAAGTGATGAATTTTGAACTGAAATGATAAATATGTAGCTGAAACAGATGAATTATCAACCAAAGAGATTAATTTTTAACCAATAATTTGTATTTTCTGACAAAAAAGAGGAATTTTCAAAAAAAATACATTAACTTTCAACTAGTAAAAATAAATTATCAATCAAAAATTGAATAGTTAAATTTTGGGTTCAAAAAATTCATGTTAAACCAATTACATGAATTTTTCAAACAAAAATGATGCAATATTCAATTGGAATAGTTCAATTTTCAGTTAAGAAAATTAAGATTAATTTTCTAACAAAAATGATGGAACAGTCAACTGGAATAGTTATTAGGAAAATTTATTGCCAACCAAAAAAACTAAATTTCAACTAAATAATTAAATTTCAACTGGAATAGTTGAATTTTTATTCAAAAAATTAATTTGCAACAACAAAAAAATCGAACTTTCAACAAAATAGTTGAATTTTCAATTATAGAGATTAATTTTCGACTAAAATGATAAATCTTCAACCAAAAAATTCATTTTTGACAACAGACTTTAACTTTCAACCAAGTAGTTGAATTTTCATTCAAAAAAGATTAATTTTCGACGAAAAATGTACTAGTTGATATAAAAAACAAAAAATATTTTTATATAAAATCAAAAACAGTTGAATTTTAAACAAAAAAGATGAATATTCAACTACAAAAGATAATTTTTCAACCAAAAATTGATTAATTGAATTAAAAACAAAACAAAAATCGCAAAATAGTTATACTTTCAACCAAAGTGATGAATTTTGAACTAAAATAATAAATATGTAGCTGAAACAGTTGAATTATCAACCAAAGAGATTAATTTTTAACCAATAATTTTTATTTTCTAACAAAAAAGAGGAATTTTCAAGAAGATACATAAACTTTCAACTAGTAAAAATAAATTAACAATCAAAAATTGAATAGTTAAACTTTGAGTTAAAAAAATTCATCTTAAACCAATGACATGCATTTTAAACAAAAATGATGGAATATTCAACTGGAATAGTTCAATTTTCGGTTAAGAAAATATTTTAAACAGGGTACAGTACACTAGATGTCAAAGATTTTAAAAAAATGTTAAAGATTTAAAATGATTTCATAATGTTTTATAAGATTTCAAAAGATTTCACAAAGATTTCAAATATTTCAATGATTCTAAATGAATACAAAAGATTTCACAAAAATTTCAAAGAATCCATAAGGATTTCAAAAGATTTCAAGGATTGAAAAGATTTCAAAAAGGGTACATCACACCAGATTTCAAAGATTTTAAACAATTTCAAAAGGTTTCAATAAATTTGTAAATATTTCAACCGATTTAAATGATCTCAAATGAACACAAAATATTTCACAAAGATTAAAGACAGATTTCATAAATATTTAAAAGATTTCAAGGATTTCATAGATTCTATAAAATTTTCTTAAAGATTTCATAAATATTAAAAATATTTTAAGGATTTTAAATAAATACAAAAGATTTCACAAATATTACAAAGGTTTCATAAAAATTTCATAAAGATTTCAAAAGAATACAAGAATTTCAAAGGTTTCAAAGAGGGTACAGTACACCGGATTAAAAAGATTTCAAAAAATTTCAAAGATTTCAAACGATTTTAATTTTTTTTAGAAGATTTCAAAAAATTTTACAAAGATTTCAAACATTTCATAAATATTTTAAAACTTTCAAAAAATTTCAAGGATTTTAAATATTTAAAAAAAGATATAGTAAGCCAGATTTCTAAGATTTTGGAACATTTGAAAGATTTGAAATGATTTCAAAATTGTTCAGAAGATTTCAAAAGATTTCACAAATGTTTTAAATATATCAATGATTTCAAACTAATACAAAATATTTCAGAAGGATTTTACAAATATTGCAAAGATTTCCAAAAGAGTTCCAAAACGCCAAGTTTCAAAACATTTCAAAGATTTTAAACGAGTTCACATTTGTTTTAGAAAATGTCAAAAGATTTCAAATATTCCAGTAATTTCAAATAAATACAAAAGATGTATGAAAGATTTCACAAGTATTTCAAAGAATTTATAAGGATTTCAAAAGATTTCAAGATTTAAAAATGTTTTAAAGATTTCAAAAATGTTGAAACATTTTAAAGGTATTCAACAATTTAAAAAGTTTTCAATAAATTTGAGAAGATTTCAAAAGATTTCAATAATTTCGAACGAATACAAAAGATTTCAAAAACAAAAATTGAAGAAAGATTTCACAAGTATTTCAAATATTTCATACAGATTTCAAAATATTTCAAAAACTTTCACAAAGATTTCAAAGATTTCAAAGAATTCAAAGAATTCCAGGATTTCTCAAGTATTTCAAAGAATTCATAAGGTTTTCAAAAGATTTCAAGAATTAAAAATGTTTTAAAGATTTCAAAAATTTTGAAACATTTTAATGGTTTTCAACAATTTCAAAAGGTTCCAATAAATTTGAGAAGCTTTCAATAGATTTCAATGATTTCGAACGAACACAAAAGATTTCACAAATAAAGATTGAAGAAAGATTTCACAAGTATTTCAAATATTTCATACAGATTTCAAAATATTTCCACAAATTTCACAAAGATTTAAAAGATTTCAAAGAATTCATAAGGACTTCAAAAGATTTCAAGAATTAAAAATGTTTTAAAGATTTCAAAAATTTTGAAACATTTTAATGGTTTTCAACAATTTTGGAAGATTTTTATTCAAAAGCTTGAATTTTAATCTTCTAAAATATCCAAATTTAGATTTTGTGTGCCATCCAACAAAACTTGCGAAGAAATAAGAATACAATTAATTTTCATTGTTATTAGGAATTTGTATAAACAAATTCATCTATTCGGAATTTCTGTGCGTAGAAAATTTTTATTTTCTGCATAATAATTTCGTTTCCATTGTGTACAAGCTTTTTTCTTCAAATAGAAAGAAACATTTCGCAAAAAATAATAATAATTTGTGCATGAAGATGAAAAAGAAAGAGATTGTTCAAAATATGTTCGTCTCTAATGCTTATTTATAATTTGTTTATAACAAAAAAGGCAAAACCAAGTTAAAAATTTCTGAAGAAACCGCAACTATGTAGCACTAATCTGATAGAAAACTGTTACAAACAATAATACATTTTTGAAACAACTATTTTTATCAACTTTTATTAATTATTATCTCACTAAGTGAAAAGTGGAAAACAATTAAAAAATGTTAGAAAAATAACCGCAACTATCTGGCACTACTATAGGTAAATATAGTTATCATTAATAATAATTTGATTGAAATATTGTTTTTGCTCAACTTAAATTATTATTAAGTCACTTCAAGTGAAAAATAGACTAATAGTAAAAATGTCAGAAAACCGCAACTTTCTACCATTGAGCAAAGAGAATGTTATTAACAATAATAATAAATTGCTTTGAAAATTATTTTCACCCAAGAATTTGAATTTTAAATTTGAAAAAAAATCAGCTTTCAACACAGAATTTGTTAACTTCCAACCAAACATATGAATTTTCAACTGAAAATATGAATCTTCAACAAAAAAATAATTTCTGATTAAAGCTGTTCAAACAAAATTGTTAAATCCTGAAGCTGAGAAGAATTTTTTGGTGGGAAAATATTTTCACCAAAAAGTTACATTTATCAACAAAACTGTTGAATTAACGACTTAAAAGGACGACATTTCACCAATATTGCTGTAGTTTCAACCAAATGGTTGTATTTCTCTCCAAAAAAAATTCTACTGAAATAGATGAATTTTTATGTAAAAAAAAAAACAAATTTCATCAAGAAAAAGTTAAATATGCATCCGGAAAAGATTTTAATAGACTTTTCAACAGAGAAAAATGAATTTCAAATAACAAGTAAATTTTCCACGGAATGGTTGATTTTTCTATCAAAAAGGTTGATTTTTTAAAAAAGTTAAATTTTCAACAAAAAAATTTTTATCCCAGAAAAATGCAATTTTTACTAAAATAGATGAATATTTATATTGAAATA
Organism: Andricus grossulariae; assembly: GCA_011634705.1. Taxonomy (NCBI): domain Eukaryota; kingdom Metazoa; phylum Arthropoda; class Insecta; order Hymenoptera; family Cynipidae; genus Andricus; species Andricus grossulariae. Next base: position 159,925,258 of record JAABKJ010075445.1, on the reverse strand, counting down.
GATGAATATTTATATTGAAAAGATAAATTTCAACAACAAAAAAATCAACTTTGGATACAAGAAATATTTAAATAGACTAACACTAAAATATGAATTTTAAACAACAAGTAAATTTTCTACGAAATAGTTGATTTTTCAACCCAACAAGATGAATTTTCAACAAAACAGTTTCATTTTTTATCCAAAAGGATACATTTTTGAAGAAATTGTTCAATTTTTAACCAAACAGTTGCATTTTTATCTAAGAGAGATGGAATGTCTACTAAAACAGACGAATTTTCACCCAAAAAGATTTTAGTAGACTTTCCAACACCAAAACCTGAATTTTAAACAAGTAAATTTTCTATGAAAAAGTTGCATTGAATTGGCAATTTGCGAATAAGAAAATTCACAAAAATTCACATTCTCGAAAAATGAAATTCCCGAATAATGAAATTCACGAATTGGAAAATTCCAGAATAATGAAATTTCCGAACAGTTCATAATATTACCAAATTCAGAAAATTCCAGAAAAATAAAATTTCTGACAGTTTATAATATTACCAAATTTGAAAATTTCCGAATAATAAAATTTTCTAAAAAATATAATTTCCAAATAATAAAATTCCCGAATTGGAAAATTAAAAAAATTAAATTCCTGAATTTTAACATTCCTGAATAAAGATATTCCCGAATTTAAAAATTCTTGATTATTGATATTCCCGAAATGGAATATTCTAGAATAATAAAATTCCCGAAAAAACAATTTACGAATAATAAAATTCACGAATTGGCAATTTGCGAATAAGAAAATTCACAAAAATTCACATTCTCGAAAAATGAAATTCCCGAATAAGGAAAATTCCAGAATAATGAAATTTCCGAATAATTCATAATATTACCAAATTCAGAAAATTCCAGCAAATAAAATTTCTGACAGTTTATAATATTACCAAATTTGAAAATTTCCGAATAATAAAATTTTCTGAAAAATATAATGTCCAAATAATAAAATTTCTGAATTGAAAAAGTCCCGAATAATGATATTCCCGAAATGAAATATTTCAGAATAGTAAAATTCACGAAAAAACAATTTCCGAATAATAAAATTCCCAAATTATAACATTTCCGAACAGTGATGTTCTTGAATTAAGAAAAATCCCGAATAATGAAATTCCCTAATTCGAAAATTCCGGAATAATGAAATTTCTGATCGGTTTATAATATTACCAAATTTGAAAATTCACGAATAATAAAATTGTCCGAAAAATATAATTTCCAAATAATAAAATTCCCGAATTGGAAAATTAAAAAAATTAAATTCCTGAAGTTTAACATTCCTGAATAAAGATATTCCCGAATTTCAAAATTCTCGATTATTGATATTCCCGAAATGGAATATTCCAGAATAATAAAACTCCCGATAAAACAATTTACGAATAATAAAATTCACGAATTGGAGAATTCCCGAACAATAAAATTTCCCAATAATAATTTTCCCGAATTGGAAAATTCCCAAATAATAAAATTACCGCCTCAAAAAATGCCCTGACAGTTTATAATATTACCGAATTTGTAAATCCCCTATGATTAAAATTCCCAACACTTTCGAATTTCCGAATAATAAAATTCCCCAATAATAAAATTCTCGGATTAGAAAATTCCCGAAACATACAATATCCGAATAATAAAATTTCCCAATAAAGAAATTCTCGAATTGGAAAATTCTCGAATAATAAAATAATAATAAAATTCCAGAATAATATAATACCCCAATAATAAAATTCCCGAAATATAAAATTTCTGAATGATAAAATTCCTTAATAATAAAATGCCCGAATAATAAAATTCTTCCCTTAAAAAATTCCCAAAAGTTTATAATATTACCGAATGTGTAAATCCCCGAATAATAAAATTCCCAAATTGGAAAATTCCCAAAGAAAAAATTTCCGAATTATAAAATTTTCAAATAAACAAATTCCCGAATTGGAAAATTACAGAATGATAACATTTCCATCAGTTCATAGTATTACCGAATTTGAATTCGAGTGAATTAAGAGAAATACATAGGATATGAGAAGAATTCGATGAAATTCATAAAAATTCAGGGCGAATTAAAGAAAATTTGAATCAGCTGAACGCAATTAAAAAGCAATCACAAAATTAATTTAATTCATGAAGTTTTGCGTGAATTTAGAAAAGTTAAAGGGAATTTAAAAGATTTCGATTAAATTAAAACTCATCTAAAATGAATTGAAACGAATTCAGGATCAATTCACCAGAATTCAAAATGAATTCAAAAGAATTCAAAAGGATACAAAAAAATTCGAAAGAATTCAAAAGAATTAAACAGAATTCAAAAGAATTCAACAGATTTCAAAAGAATTTTAAAAAAAATTTGAAAGAACTCAGTGAAATTTATAAGAATTCCAAAAGAACTTTAACGAATTCAGGATAAACTCAAGATAATTCGGAGTAAATTCAAAACACTTTTAAATGAAATTGAAAAGAATTCGAATAAATAGAAAAAAAATCTGAAAAAATTCCAATAATTTCAGTAAAATGGGAGTGAATTTAGGAAAGTTAAAGGGAATTTAGAAGAATTCGATGAAATTAAAACTCATCCAAAGTGAATTAAAACGAATTCAGAATCAACTCACTAAAACTCGAAGTGAATTTAAAAGAATTGAAATTAATTCAGAAAAATAAAAAATAAAATAAAAAATAAATTAATTGATTTCAGTAAAATAGAAGTGAATTTGAAAAAAAAGATTTCAGGGGAATTCAGGAGTCTTTGGTGAAATTCATAAGAATTTGAGAGAATTGAATGAGATTTAGAATGTCAAAAAAAAATTATTGAACTGAGTAAAATAATAGTGAATAAAATCCAGGGCAAATTCAACAGAATTGAAGAGGATTGAAATGAAATTCAACAAATAAATTATTTAAGTCAAATTCAAATGAATTTATTGGAATATAAGGGAATTGAGAAGAATTCGATGAAGTTCATAAAAAATTCAGATGAATTCCAAAAAATTCGAAAGAATATAAAAGAATTTAGGATAAAATAATAACAATTTAGGTTGAATTTCAAGTGAATTCAAGTAAATGGCACTTTTTAAAAATCCAAAATATATTATTGGTTTTAGTAAAACTAGAATTAATTTAGAGGAATTCAAGAGAATGAAAGGGAATTCAATTAAATTAAAATCTATCCAATGGAGATTCAAAGGAATTGGAGATCAATTCACAATAATTCAGAGTGAATTCCAAATAATTAAAATTAATTTTTAAAATATCCCAAAAAATGCAATTGATTTAGGTTAAATGGAAGTGAATTCGAAAACAAGAATTCAGGAGAATTTAGGAGGCTTTGATGAAATTCATAAGAATTTAGATGAATTTAATCGTATTTAAAGAATCAAAAAAAAATTATTGAATTTAATAAAATAAGCGTGAATAGAATTCAGGACAGATTCAACAGAATTGAAGAGAATTGAATGAAAATTTAAAAAATAAATAAATTAAATCAAATTTAAGTGAATTTATAGGAATATAAGGGAAATGAGAATAAGTCGATAAAGTTCATAAAAATTCAAGGCGTGTTTAAGAGAATTCTGGGTGAAAAAAAAATTAACAGAAAAAAAACCATTGTGTTAAATAAAATCGAGTGAATTTAGAAGAATTCAGATGAATTTCAAAGTTCCCTTTTTTTGAAGAAAAAGTTTCGTTTTTTCAATTTACTGACCTTCTTCTCCTGAGACTTGCCAATACATTAACTAAAGGTCGAAACTGAAGAAAGAGATGCATCTTGTGCACTGTTGCTTCTGATTATGACAGTCCAGGCATACTTGGAGAAAATATCTATAACAGCAAGCATATATTTAAAACCATTATTCTCTCGAGAATATGCCAACATTTCAACCAAGTCACCCTGCCACGTTTCATCGATACCACGCATTATCACAGAACGACGGGGATAATTTTCTCTTTCTTGTATTGCAAAGCAGTTAAATGTAAGATAGCACCGATTTTAATATAAGTCATCAATTATAGTAATTAAAACTAAGATGATTAACGAAATATTTGAAGAATTAATTTTAAATTATTATGAGAACTCACAGATTAATTAATACTTGTAATTCAGATTATTTGTTAGCGCAAATTATTGTTTGAAAAAAATTATGGCTTTCAGTTTATTAAAAATTATTTGAATAATCAAGTTGAAAAACAAATTTGAAATGATTATGGAAATATATATCCACAAATTCAGACTCATCATTTAAATTATTATGAATAGCAATACACATGGCTTATGTTGAATTGGGAGTATAAGGCACATTGTAAGCCAGGTTTTACACTTGGCTCATAGAGCGGTTAAATGTAAGCCAGTTACCGACGGTCGGTAAGACAGTTTTTGCACATACTTCTTTTGTAGAGCAGTTAAATGTAAGCCAGTTACCGACGGTCGGTAAAACAGTTAGCAGGGTTCCTACCTTACCGGCCTCCGGCGGCATACGGCTTAGGAATCTCCTAGCTATAATACCGCTTTTGCTAAAAATTCATCTTTTTGTTGTGAAAGTTCTTCCTTTTTGGTAGAAATTTCTTCTCTATTGTATACCAGTGCAATTTTTTTGATGATAATACTTGTAGGCGAGCCAGCAGGGCGTTTAAAGGCAGTTACGTGGAAAAAATGCAGAAGAGGTGAAAATCCAAAATCCGTGTTCCATCAAAAATCTCCTGTTTTGTGCATCTTAAAAAAAGGTTAAGGCAACAATTAGAACGGATGAAATTTGATACAACTTTTGTCCGAAACCTTTTTACATTCTCATCCAGAGAAGGTGTTAGATTTGTGTAAAATTTGACTCCCCCCCCACCCCCCCGGTTTTTGTCAAATGTCCACGTTTTGAGACACCCTGAACTCAAAAAACAGGTTTTTACGAAGAGTCTGTCTGTCTGTAAGCACGATAACTTTCAAAAGAATTGACCTATTAGATTGGCCTTTGGTATACTCTTCTAGTTTTGCAAACGAAAGTTCATGTTTGTTAGCCAGCCATTTTGGATGAAAATTCAAAAAGTGAGCGCATTTTAAAAATTTTTGAGGCCATTTTTTTTTAAATTTGGAAACTATATGTGCGTCTGTTTATAGTAATCAAAAATTCAAACAATTTATTTCCATTACATTTTTTGATAAAATGAAAATTTTCAGACTTACAGCATTTTCAAACTACAAAAGAGGAAACGAAAATTAACATTTTCAGCCAAAAAAACGCACCACACGAAAAAAAGTCAAGGCAAAAAAAGTGTTTCTTTTTGCACGCTCTACAGGATTGTCGCAACGACTTTTTTAATTATCTTGAAAAATACCAGAGTGGATGATGAGGGTAACTTACCTACGCGAGTATAGGGGACACTGCAATAGACTACGTTCTGGCAAAAAAAAGAACAATGCACTTGCCGGTGATGGCGACATTGAAATGCAGAGGTTCAGGTGGAGGTCCAATCTAGAAAAACTTGAAGGAGTAATTGATAATGTAAGGAGAAAGGTGAAACCATGATAAGAAGAAAAGGGGGTTAGGAGAGGCTCGCGAAACGATAAAAGCAGAGAAAGTAAAGATAAAATGAAGGAGAATGTAAGAAAATGGAAAAAGAGGAACTCAAGAGGAGAAAGGGAAAGCACGAAAGCATGGTAAAGAGGAAAGACAGATGAATAAAGAAAGGTGCGTGAAAGATGTAGAGAAAGCGGTAAAGGAAGGGACTGAATGAAAAGTGATAAACAGGGAAAGAGGAGAAGTAAGGGCGTAAATGAAGAAATCGAGATGAAAGAGTGGACGGAGTATTTCAAGGGTCTGTAGGGGGTGCGGAAAATAGGGTGACTGGCGCATTGGAAGTCAGGGCTGGTAGTACCGTTAATCAGGAAAGGAGAGGGCAAACGGGTGAAGGAATACAGAGGTATCACACTCATGGCGCTGGGATACAAAATTTACGCAGATGTACTTAGAAAGCGGTCGGAAAGATAGTTGGAAGAAAAGGGAAGTATACCACATAACGAAAAGGGTTTTAGGAACAAGATGGGGACCACAGACAACATCTACGTGGTCAACTATTTAGACAATAGGAACCTAGGGCGTAAAAAAGGGAAATTAGTCGCACTGTTTGTAGATTTTGAGGCAGCAGTTGACTCAGTTAACAGGAGGGTGTTATGGACATCCGTAAAAGGGAAAGGAGTAGACGAAGGTTTATCAGAGAGGACAAAAAAAATATTTGTGGAAACTAAGATAAGGGTGAAGATAGGATAAATGCAAGGAGAGGAACTCTGGACGGGAAAGGGGCTCAGGCAAGGGTGCCGTCGAACCCACTTCTATTTAGTGTTCTTCTGGCAGACTTAAAGAAGAAGATGGAGAGGAAAGAAAAACAAGAAATAAATCACATGATGAGAGTGTCCGAAGTGTACGTGAGAGTAAAGGGTCTAACAGTGAATGTGAATAAGACTCAGATGAGGTGTTTCATAAATAAAAAGCATAGAGTAGAATATGAATGGAAGATTGATAGCGCCATGGTAGATTTGGTTGAGGAGTTTTGCTACCTAGAATTTTGGTTAGAAACGAGAGAAGGAAGTGAGCTGCAGGGGCGAAAAAGGTTAGAATGCGCGAGTGAAGCGATGGGACAAGTATGGGGTATAGGTAAAAGAAGGTTCAAGGACGATTGGAGGATGAGAGTATGGATGTGCGATCTGCTAAAATGGTCAGTGTTAAGCTGTGATGTGGAAATTTGGGGTTGGAAATAGCATAAAATACTGAAAAGTTTGCATGAGAGATTTTTTAGATGGGTAATGGGGCCAAGTTAGAGCTGTCCAGCTTATATGCTGAGAAAAGAAATAGGACGAGAAAATATGATTGAGAGGCAACTGAAAAGAGCCTGGAAGTGCAGAGGGTAGCAGAATTACACAAGCTTGTGCACGGGAGGTTATGGGTAAAGAGAGGAGGTGTAATATGGGACGTTCAAAATGGAAAGAGGAGAGATACAAAATAGTTGAATTTTCAACAAAATAGTTGTATTTTCCATAAAAAAAGACGAATTTTAACCAAATAAATCTACCTTTAATAAAATAGTTAATTTATTGATAAAATAGTAATGAATTTTCAACCTAAAATGATGAATTATCAATAAAAAATAAGAATTTCTACCCATGGAAAATAATTTCCTACCAAAAAGACGAATTTTTGACAAAATAAATATACTTTTAACAAAATAATTGACTTTTTAACCAAATAATTGCATTTTCAACAGACAAATTTTCAACCGAAAAAATAATTTTCTACCAAAAAAGACGAATTTTTAACCGAGGAAATTAATTTTCTACTGAAAAAGACGAATTATTAACAAAATAAATCTACCTTTAACAAAATAGATGAATTTTTAACCAAATAGTTGAATTTTCAAAAGACGAATTTTCAAGCAAGAAAATTAATTTTCACCCAAAAAAGACGAATTTTTAACAAAATAAATCCAACTTCAACAAAATAGTTGCATTTTTAATAAAATAGTTGAATTTTCAACCCAAAATGATGAATTATAAAAAAAGACGAATTTTTAACTAAGGAAATTAATTTGCTATTCAAAAAGACTAATTTTTAACAAAATGTATCTACCTTTAGTAAAATAGTTGAATTTTCAACCAAGAAAATTAATTTTTTACCAAAAAAGACGAATTTTTAACAAAATAAATCTACCTTTAATGATATAGTTGATTTATTGAGAAAATAGTAATGAATTTTCAACCTAAAATGATGAATTATCAATAAAAAAGAAGAATTTTTACCCATGGAAAATAATTTCCTACCAAAAAAGACAAATTTTTGACAAAATAAATACACTTTTAACAAAATAATTGAATTTTTAATCAAATAGTTGAATTTCCAAAAGGAAAATTTCCAACGAAAAAAATAATTTTCTACCAAAAAAGACGAATTTTCCACAAAATAAATCTACCTTTAATAAAGTAGTTATATTTTCAACAACAAAAATTAATTTTCTACCAAAAAAGACGAATTTTTGACCAAATAAATATACTTTTAACAAAATAATTGAATTTTTAACCAAATAGTTGAATTTTCAACAGACAAATTATCAACCGAAAAAATAATTTTCTATAAAAGAAGACGAATTTTTAACCGAGGAAATTAATTTTCTTCTGAAAAAGACGAATTTTTCACAAAAAATCTACCTTTAATAAAATAGTTGAATTTTCAACCTAAAATAATGAATTATCAAGAAAAAAGACAAATTTTTAACCAAGAAAATTAATTTTCTACTGACAAAGACGAATTTTAAAACAAATAAATCTACCTTTAACAAAATATTTGAATTTTTAACCAAATAGTTGAATTCTCAAAAGACAAATTTTCAACGAAAAAAGACAAATTTTTAACCGAGGAAATTAATTTTCTTCTGAAAAAAATGAATTTTTAACAAAATAAATATATCTTTAACAAAATAGTTAAATTTTTGATAAAATAGTTGAATCTTCAACCAAGAAATTTGATTTTCTACAAAAAAGACGAATTTTTGACAAAATAAATATACTTTTAACAAAATAGTTGAATTTTCAACCTAAAATGATGACAACGCCTCAAATGTTAACATAATTACATTAACGCGCTTGTCACCGCCGAATGAGGCAAGACTGACGTATATAGCCCGGAAATTTGTTCGAATACACAAAAAAATAAATCCATTTTTTAAACACGTATTTCTCATAAGAAGAAAGGGATTTTTCTAAATTTCATTCAGAATTGTCAATATTTGGTGAATCGAGTGGAAACTTAATACTTCTCTTTATAACTAGCCACTTTTTGTACAATTTTAAATTTAAATGAGTTAAGACTTAATCAATGTTGACAAACATAATTGTTTGAACACTTGTTACTTAGTAAAGTAATGAAAAATGCAAGTTAACAAACATAGTTGCTCAAACAATTGATTATTTTTTATAAATTTCTTCTCTTAGAAAAGTCATAAAAAGTTGCGGTTTTCTATGAACTTTGTATTTACATTAAACAATTGATTGTTGTTTGTGATTATATTCTCTCAGTGGAAACGTAAAAAGTTGCTTTTTTCTGAAATCTTGAGGTTTGCTTTGACTGTTTAGTTATGAACAAATAATAAGTATATTGCAAAGCGCAAAAGAAAAATTAGGAATCGCACGATTTTGATATGAGCCCCCCTTTAGCAAAATATATTTACGGAAAAGAAATAGATTGTATAAATCATGTTTTCCTTTAATGACCATGACGCAGAACGTTTGTTCTGTCTTCCATTTAAAATTTTTTTTAAATTGTTTTCGAAGAATTTTATAATGTGTCCGTGATACTAATGGACCTCACTACTTTTGACCATGTCAAAGTTGAAATAATAAAACTCCAGAATTAACTTGAGATGGAATTTTTGTAGGAGCATGAACCTTTCATACTACAACATTTAGGTTTTTTCAATTTTTATAAAAATAAAGGACTTATTTGTGACTCGGATTCCTTTTTCCTGAAGAGGAGAGCATTTGACTCTCGCAACGTTGATTAAAGAATCTTTTTAACTTTATCAAGGTCTTTTTATTTGGTCTGAAATATGTCATCTTATACTGTTTGCGTTATTTATGAATCAAAAGAAGATAGTTATAAACAGTAAGAAATTATTCAAACCACTATTTTTGTTAAGTTACATATATTATTATCCCAGTAAGTGAAAAGTAAACAAAAAGCCAAAAATTTCAGAAAAAAAAACAGCATCTATGTGGCATTAATATTGATGAAGATAGTTATTCACAATGATGATTTGTTTGAACAATCTTAATTATTATTAAGTGATACCAAGTGAGAAATAGACAAAAAGTAAACAATTTTACAATAAAACCGCAACTTTTTACCATCAAGCATAGAGAATGTTGTTAGCAATAGTGAGAAATAGTTTCAACAATTATTTTTGTTAACTTAAATTAATTATTACTTTATTCTAATTGGAAAGTAGACTAAAAGTTAAAAATTTTAGAAAAAAACTGCAACTATCTAATATTAATAAAGAGGGAGATACCTATAAACAAGACATACCTATAAACAAGAAACCACAATTTCAAGCATTTAGAGAAAATATTATTAAAAATTACAATAAATTGTTCAAACAATTATGTTTGTTAACATTAATGAACTATCGCCTCACTTCAATTGCAAATTCAACAAAAAGTCGACAAATATTTATGTAAATATCTAATTATCAGTATAAAGTAGTATTTCATGTATTGCAAACAATTTGCATTCAAAAAACTGCACAAAATTCATAATTAGCGCCGTTCAAAATTTTATTTCAGTAACTTTAATACTCAATTGATGGGAAACAAACAAAGGGTCTAATAAAAAATTAAAATCACCTTCGGATTCATTATAAAAACATCAGTCTCGTATAATTTCATAAAATTTTACCAGATTAGAGAAATTTATTGTATCTCTGAGTATTTTGAAGATTTTAGGGGATTTTATTATTCACAAGGAACTTAAAACAATTAGTCAAAATAGGTGTACAGCTGGTCTGGATCAAAATGTACATTACTACTTGAATAATCCTACCAACATTTGCATCTAATATTGGGTAAGCTTTTTAGCAAATTCTGTAGCTTCTTAAATTTTATACATTTTTTTCACAAATAATTTTTTTACATCAAAGAAAACTATTATGCCTAATTTATGCAGAAAAAAACTCAATGTGTTGTAAGTCAATAACTTTAGTAATTTATTTTTGAATAGCCGAAACCCAAATGAGTAGGTTTATTAGACAAATTATTCTTAAACAAAATTATGTCTGCATACAATAGTTCCAATCAAAAAAAATTAACTAGTTTCATTCTCCTCACTAAGAATGTAAATTTCTACTTAAATAACAATACCCACCTCCAAATCCGATTTTGAGATAACTTTCGAACAAATTTTTTGCTTCTTTCATTTTATTTTTTTGAATTTTTTTTTCAAATCACTAAAAATAAACTAGAAACCCCATTTTATGTCGAAAAGAAGTATGCAAGTTAAAAATTAATAAATTGAGTAATTTATTGTTTGAATAGGCAAGACACAAATCAGTAAGCTCTTTTGTATCCCTCGTCTGACTAAAAACGTACATTTTTACTTAAACAATACTGAAAACATTTAAACCCATAATTTTTTAGGAACCCATAACTTTAGAGATCCAAAATAGTGTAAATAGTGTCACAAATTTTAAATATTAGTTTCAAAATAGTGTCCTGAAATTTTTCAAGCATTAAAAATGAACTTCAATGTTTGTTTGAAATTTTATTCTTCTGTCTATAAATTATCAAAATTTCTATTTATTTATCGCATGCTGAATTGATAGAATGCAATAAGAAAATCCGACTATTTTTGGCTGAAAGTTCATTATTCTCAATTGAAAAGTATATTATTAAATTTTTTCGTTGAGAAATAATTTTCTTTATTTGCAAATTTTATCATTTGGTTACAAATTAATTAAATGATTTTCAATCAAATTTATCAATTTGATCAAAAATGCATATTTTTTGGTTTTAATTCAACTGTTTCGTTGAAAATTCCTTATTTTGGCTTGATAATTGAACAAATTGATTGAAATTTTTCTTCTTTTTTGACTAACAAATTTTGTTTTTATTGAAAATTCTACTACATATTTTGTTCATCTTTGTAGAAAATTCGTATTTCCGGCTCAAAAATAAAACAGTTTGTCAGAAAGTTGAACTATTTGGTTAAATATCAACTATTACATTTTTCGTTGAAAATTCACCTTTTTAGGCTGAAAACTCAGCTCTTGGTTGAAAGTTGAACTAGTTTCTTGAAAGACTTTTTTTTATTCAAAGATTCATCATTTCAGTTAAAAACTCATGTTTTTATTATGAATTATTTTTTACACTAAAAATTTAATTATTTTGTAGAAAATTCAACTGTTTTGTAGAAAATTAAAATTTTTGGGTCGATTCATGTGTGCGACAGGTGCACGCTTCTGATAACCATTCTGATAAGGCTGTACGGTGTGACTGGTCTGACAATGTTCTGAAAAGGGTGATTGCCGTACAGAGATTCGTGGCATTTGTCGGGGGACACGATCTGAAATAGACTAATATTCGTCCAGGGCAAACTCAGTAGCTTCCTCTAAACTTATGCGATCCTTAATAACAACTTGCATCTCTAATTCTGGTTTCAGACCCCTTAAAAAGCCCCTGATCGTGGTTTGACTTACGAGATCGGTATATCCTGGTATCTTATCGGCCTCAAGATCGGATTTCAAGGAGGCCTTCGCCTTTTTTACTACATTTTGTAAGCGATTTCTGTGCCTTAGGATCCTCTCCGCGGGATCCATTTTTACTTAGCTTAGTTGGTAAATATAGTGTAAACAGGGGAGAGAGGGTGGCGCGAAAAATTTCTTCAGATGTTTGACAAGATTCGCGAACTGGTTAAACATTTTCCCCTCGATTGAATGCAGCGCGGGTCCGCTTCCGGAATTAGACTGAGACTGTGTTCGGCACTCTGCTAGAAAGTTCGCAATTTCGGATTTGTCCCATCGAAAGATGGAATTTGTTGTAACACTGTTCAAAACATTTCAGAGGATTTGATTCACTTTCTTCAAAGGAATTGAAGAAAGTTCTGTAAAATTTAGAAGGATTTTAAAACGTTTTAGACCTTTAGGGTATTTTAAAATGATATTTCTGATAAGTATAAAAAGGAAAACAAAAAATTGTTGTTCATTTTCTCACCGTCGCGAAACACTGGCTCTACTTCGTTTCTGAATAGGCTAATCTCAAAACCGGAGATTAAGAGGATCAATCAGAATGGGAAACCGCACTTTCCATAAAACATAAAGACAAATAACATTTTCAGTACACAAGATAGAATTTCACATAAAAATCGTACAAAACACACAAAAATAAATAAATTGCTGAATGGAGAAAGGGAAACGGTGAGGATAATAGGGAGCAAACGATAGTAAAATTCCTAATTTTCACAATAAAACAGAGTTGGGTTATGGGCAGTATCCTACTTCTGACACCAAATGTTCTCCTGTTACGTCGCAGGAGCGACGCTCAGTCGAATTACTTAAACAAATTTAATGAAATCCGTTCTCGAGCAGCTGAGTAAGGATAACTGTGGGATCTTGCACGTTTTAAGGAAGTAAGCCACCCACAACTCTATTTATTGAGAAACATATACCGGACAAGGTCCCGGGCACGAGAACTTTAATTTAGTTTCATAAAAGGAACAAAACCGAGTCCAGGAGGTGAACGTATCTTTGGACGGTGCCGACTCACGGACAAAGGCTTGACTTTGGAACAATTTCCCTACAGACGAGCTTGACAGATTCGCGAAATCGTTAACCCGAGTCCTGGATTTGACAACGCCAAGTAAGGAAGGGAACAGATTTTTAGTCTGATCGTAGTTGAAGGTTGAAACGACTCTAACTGATCGGCTCCGTAGTTCCAGATCGTCCTGCGGGTCCCATCCGTGACCAAGGCAAGGGAGCCGCGTATTTTCGAAATTTGCCCAATTAGAAGGAAGGGGTGTCAATTTGGAAAAGTGGAGAGTGTAGGTTATTGCACGTTTTGATTTACGGCAGACTGATAAATTTTACTAAATGCTCACCAGTTGGATTCAACGAAAAAAGACGAATATTGAACAAATTAGTTGTTATAGAATCCATTTCAAATCAAGCAGATTATACTCGTCAAGTAGTAGAATCTCAAGGAGATGAAACATTCTGTTTTTTTGGAGGAAACTAAGCAATATGCATTATTCCGATTTCCAAAACTACCCCTATCATGGCACATTTAAAGAACAGAGTCTACGGTGCCTCCAGCTAAAACCGAAAAAAAATCACAAGACACACATTTTCAAGACTGTAGTAAATATCATCATAACCACAGAAATATCCAGCAATCCTCAAGAACTACCCCTACCTCCTTTTAGATGAAGGCAGTCGAGACGGGGTTCGTTTAATGAGGTAGGAGTAGTTTTTGAGGGTTTTTGGATATTTCTTTCGTTATAAGGATATTTTGCACAGTCTTGAAAATTCGTGTCTTGCGATTTGTATTTTTTTGAGGTTTTAGTTGAAGGCACCGTAGACGGTGTTCTTTAAATGTGCTCTGACATGTGTAGTTTTGGAAATCGGAATAATACGTATTGCCTAGTTTCCTCTGAAAAACAGAATGTTTCATCTTCTTGAGATTCTGCGAGTTGACGAGTACAATCTGCTTGATTTGAAATGGATTCTATAACAAGTAATTTGTTCAATATTCGTCTTCTTTCGTTGATTTCAACTGGTTAATCATTCATTTTTGTATTGTTGAAAAATAGTTTTTTATGTGAAAATTTAATCATTTTAGTGTTGGTTTTAAACCACTTTTTTAGTTGAAACTTCAACTACTTGGTTACAAATTTATGAATTTACTGAAAATTTGTCCTACGGTCAAAACTTCAAATATTTTCTTGAAACTACTGCTATTTTGTTACATTCATTTTAGCTGCTCGAAATTTCAACTGCTTTGTAGAAAATTCGTTTTCTTGCATTGAAATTTCACATTTATGGCAGAACTTTTCAAGTTTCATCTTTTCGGGTTGTAAATTTACCTGTAGTCGGAAGAAATCATCTTTTGAGACTTGAAAATTCAAATGTTTGGTTGACAATGCAACTTGCGTCGTATTTGAAAGACTTAAAATATTCATATATTGTCTACAATTATTAAAAGTACTGTTGTTAATTGTTATTCAGTTTTAGGATTTTTAGTGTTATAATACAAAAATATTGCGGACTAATTTTAAAAGCAAGTCATGTGCGGTGCTTGTTGGTTCTGTAACGAAAGGCAAAAAAAACTTTTCCAGTGCATATTACGATTTTAGTGCTTATATAGTTAATCCAACTTTAAAAGGACACATTTCACTTTACTTTTATGCTGGACACAGCTTTTAAAGAATATTATTGCAAGAACACCGCATCATCAATCTTTGATAGCGTGGACCCACGTGGACCTCACATTTCAGATGTAGATGAGCCAGCTGATAGAGCCTCGTTTCGTGGCCGCCAGACTTCGCATTTTCATGCCCATCGCGAATACCGACCGAACTGGCAACCGAAGTTTTCATTTAGTTGGAATATTTCTTTTTGCATCTTTTGTACTCAAATGGTGTACATAAACGTACTTTACTGTCGGTTCTTTCATTTCTCAGAGTTTGAAGCCGATATTTCACGTATAAAAAAAGTTCTTAGGTTCAAAAAATGCACCCAGTTTTCATTTCGTCGAAAATATATATATAGTGGATGATAAGAAATCAGATTCGCAACATAGCATGGAATCAATCTATGCTGGTGAAAAAGAAAATCAAAATTTATTAGACGAAAAAGAAAATAATGAGTTTAAGATTTTTTATTTTTATAAAAAATAAGTAGGTATGTAAAGCAAGAAAAAATATCTAATTATAATATTTGTCTCGTAAAATGAGAAAATCGAATTTTGAGGTTAGATAATGAATCTAACATGCTTTCAATTAAAAAAATTTCACCATTTAACTAGAAATCTGGTAAAGTTGAATAAGTTTAAATTTAACTTTTAAAATGTTTATTTTTTTACTTTATAAAAACATGTTTGAAAGCCGCGGAACGATTTAAATTAAAGGTAATTTAGATATATGCATGCATTTAATTGGATCTTAAAACTAATTTATTTTCAAATAGTTGAAATTAAAAAGTCAGGGATTCCTAAATACTTAAATTTCAAGTGTAAAAAAAGTCCAATTGGTTATAAATATTTATATCGTACGGTACTTAGGTATAAACACTCCAATGGTAAAATGTACGTCGTCACATACTGTGACGAATGATGATTTGAAAAAAAATTGTATTTTTTTATTAAGCATTTTGAATTGTTCATTACATTTTATAAAATAAATTTTCATCTATCTATTATTTCTGTGTATATTGTACTCTTAATCTGAGTTAGTCATTTTGACTGATCTAACAATGTAATGTCGACCAAAACGAACTATTCTATTCATTTTGGTCGAAATTACATTGTTTATACAGACAAATTGATTCATTTTGAATTAAGAATATAATTATAAACAAATCCTAGTATCGTCGATAGTTATTCAAAACATATAAGATATTACTGTTAAAATGTTCATATAATTAACATAAGTATTCTAGATAATTACCCCTATCATATTGGATATTTCACTTTAATATTTTAGATTTTTCAATGTAACACCAAGGACATTAAACAATAATATCCAAGATATCACAGGTTTTTGAACTTCTCCTTCTAATTTTAACCCGGGCTCATGGGGGTTGGGTCTATGAGACCCGACCCATTTTATTTTCCTTGAAGTTTGGTTACTATCCGTGCGACGTTGCCGTTCTTCCCAGTAGCTGGACTGCATATTAGTTTTTTTATTTTGGTGTAGCCTGGATTGAATTAAGAAATCTTGAAAATAAACCATTTAAAAATTACCCATCCTATCGGCAAATTTTATTTGTAAAATTAATAGAAAACATTGTTATTTACACATGCATTCGGGACAGAAATGTCGACTCCATTACAGATGCACGTCTACTTCAATCACATATATGAATAACAATGTTTTCTATGAATTTTTTTAGTTAAAAATTCCCATATGAAGAGTATGGGGGTTGGGTCTGTGAGACCCGGCACAATTTTATTTTTTATTTTTTTTTGAGTTCAGTTACTATGCGTGCGAAGTTGCCCTTCTTCTCAGTAGCTGGAGCTGCATATTACCCTTTTTATCAATAAAGGACTAGTATAATTCATATCTACTCTGAAAACAAAAATTTTTGGATCCAAAGAAATGCATTTCTTTGATTTAATTTATTTGATTAAAAGAAACCGTTCACTCAATTGTACTGAATGTTGCTGAAAAGCAACAAACTCATGCATCTGTCTCTTATACATTGCTGCGCGTGTTCTTCCTCCGCGCGTTGTACCTCCAACAGGTACGCTTGCTCTTCAGCAAGCCGTCGCGCCTCGGCTACACGACGAGCCTGCTCTTCTGAGAGTCGAGGAGCCTTGGTGGCACTCCTTGCTTGAGCTGCTGCAATACGTTGGGCCTCGTCAGCAAACCGGCGAGCCCGTGCCTCTGGCCCCTCGTTAGCTCGGCGAAGACGGGTCCGTAGATTGCCGCGTGAAGGCTTACCACCCCCTGTCATTAACGGGTTTGTCGGGTAGATCCAGCGGTAATGTACGTCCCGGACGGAGGCACTGTCGCGGAATGAAGGGGGAAAACGGAAACGGCGAACGCAGAGGACCAGATATTTCGATGGAACTGGAACGATCTAGCCAGAAGGGTTATTAAAGGAGAAATCTATCGCGACGCGTCGACCAGAGCCGAACCGGAAGGGTTAACCACAATAAAACAATCGCGGACCGATTTCGTCGAAAAGGGCCTAGCCTCGGTTGGTTAGCCTCAAGAAGCACGAGATCGAAATTCACAGACCGCGAGGAAAACCGGAAAAATTCACACGACGGAAGGTTTTCTACCGATAAACCGAAGGAACACTCGGAATATTCAAGAGGATAATCTCATTAAAGGTGAGAGAACGAAGTAAACTGGATTACTGGTTGACTGCGTTTATTTTGTAAAAGTGACAGGCTTTCGAGACGGCAGAGCAAACGCTGCTGTCTCTTCGAGATCTCAAAAATGACTGACTAAACGACGCTCCTCTCGACTCGCAGCAGCTTCGGCACAAGAGTCTATAAGGCAGTGAGAGCAGCAGAGAGCCCGCCGTCCGGCCGAGAACCAACAACGGAGTCGCAGCCAAGCGATGGGGAAACCCGGCCAGGCCCACTGTCCGGGTCTTCGCGAGCCGGCGGCCATGTTTCGCCGAAAGTAATGTTAATTCTTCAATTTTTAATTGACAATTAAGAATATAACCAATAGATTAAAATTAATGAAATTAAAAAAAGATGCTCATCTTAATACTAATTTAGGTTCTACGCAAACGCCATTGCTCAAATCCTATTAGAACGATTGTTCGGTTTGAAGTTTAATTTTTAATTATTTGTAAAATTAAAATCATAGTTTAAAATAATATTTACTCCGAAGAATTGTTCTAACCGATATTCAAGAGAAAAATAATTTCAGACTCTTCTCTATCTTACTTAATACTGTTCAAAGTTTGCTTAGTTGTCCAAAATCTAAATAGTAATTTGTAAGATGTTTTTTGATGTGTGAATGTTTATAAAGATCATAAACACTCCGACATCGACATCCGCCGGTTGGGATCCTTTGCTCCATGAGTCAGTGCATAGGAGCAGGAAGCCTATAGAAAGGAGAGAGATGGAGGAAAATTAAGTTGAGAGGAGGAAGCGCGCATGGGATTGAGAAAGAGAGCCCGGCGTACGTAACTTAGCGAAGGATCAAGTGTATCAAGGTGAAGTAAATCGCAGTGTGCCCAGAGGCAGATTGCGGAAAGAATGGTAAGAATGTGTGAATGATACCCTAATTCGAAGAGGCATAGGAAGCCATAGACACGCAAGGGCTTGCATGAGGACATGCATAAACGTGTAGAAAGCTAAAGAGGTGTACCAGGACGGAAAACTGTGGCGACAAAAAATCTATCTAAAATGTTTGTGAAATAATTGAAGTCTTTGTGAAATCTTTTGAGTCTATCCGAAATCTTTGCGAAATATTTACAATCTTTGTGAAATCTTTGTGAAATCATTGCGACCTTTGTCAATTCTTTGTGAAATCTTTGGAAATCTTTGCAAAATATTTTGTAATATTTGTGAAATTATTGAAATCTTTGTGAAATCTTTTGGAAATCATTGAAATCTTTTAAATCTATCCGAAATCTTTGAAATCTTTGAAAAATAATTGAAATCTTTGTTCACTCTTTAAAATCAATCTAAAATGTTTGTGAAATAATTGAAGTCGATCCGAAATTTTTGTGAAATCTTTCAGAAATCATTGCGAACTTTGTCAATTCTTTGTGAAGTATTTGGAAATCTTTGCAAAATATTTTAAATATTTGTTAATATTTGTGAAATTATTAAAATCTTTGTGAAATCTTTTGGAAATCATTGAAATTTTTTTAATCCATCCGAACTCTTTGTGAAATCATTGGGAAATAATTGAAATCTTTTTTCACTCTTTAAAATCTATCTAAACTGTTTGTGAAATAATAGAAGTCTTTGTGACATCTTTTAAATCTATCCGAAATCTTTGCGAAATCTTTGTGAAATCTTTATGAAATCTTTGAGAAATCACTGCGACTTTGTCAAATCTTTGTGAAATCTTTCGAGATACGTGAGATATTTTTTTAATCTATCTAAAATTTGTCAAATGTTTGGGAAATTATTGAAACTTTGTGAAATTTGTTGAATTTTCCTCAAGACTTTGCAAAATATTTGAACTCCTTGAAAAAGCATAGAAATCTTTGGAAATATTAAAAATAATATTGAAATATTTGTTAATATTAGTTAAATTATTAAAGTGTTTGGAAGATCATTAAAGTCTTCGTGAAGTCTTTTAAATCTATACGAAATTCTTAAATATTTGGGAAATCATTGGAATCTTTGTGCAATCTTTGAAATCTTCCTGCAATTTTTCCGAAATCTTTGAAATATTTTAAAAATATTTCTAAAATATTCTGTAATATTTTTGAAATTATTGAAATCTTTGGGAAATCATTGAAATTTTGTGAAGTCTTCATGACATTTTTGGAAAATCATTGCAATTTTGTAAAATCTTTGCAAATTATTTGGTAATATTTGTGAAATTATTTAAATCTTTGTGAAATCTTTTGGAATTCATTGAAAGCTTTGTTCACTCTTTAAAATCTATCTAAAATATTTGTGAAGTAATTGAATTCTTTGTGAAATCTTTTGAGTCTATCCGAAATCTTTGCGAAATATTTGAAATCTTTATGAAATCTTCATGAAATCTTTGAGAAATCATTGCGAATTGTGTAAAATCTTTAGAAAATCTGCGAAATATTTGTTAATATTTTTAAAATTATTGAAATCCTTCTGAAATCTTTAGGAAATTATTGATATCTTTTAAATCTATCTGAAATATTTGCGAAATATTTGAAATCTTTGTGAAATCAATGAAAAACCATTGAAATCTTTGGAAATATTTGAGTTATTTTTTAAATATATTTGGTAATATTTGTGAAAGTATTGACATCTTTGGGAAATCTTCGTGAATTCTTTAAAAATCTTTGCGAAATATTTGAAATATTTTTGAAATATTCGGTAATATTTATGAAAGTTGAAAATTTAAGTATTTTGTTCAAAATTCTTCTTTTCTGGTAGAAAATTTATCTTCTTGGTTAAAAATTGATCTATTTTGTTGAAGATTCGTTTTTTCTGGGAGAAAATTAATCTTCTCGATTGAAAATTCAACTATAATGTTAAAAATTCATTTATTCAATTAAAAATTCGTATTTTTGGATGGAAAATTATTCTTCTTTGTTGAAAATGTAACTATTTGGTTAAAAATTGATATATTTTATTGAAAATTCGTTTTTTATGGGAGAAAATTAATCTTCTTGGTTAAAAATTCAACTATTTGTTTAAAAATTTAACCACTTGGTTGAAAATTGATGTATTTTATTAAAAATTTGTATTTTTTGGTAGAAAATTAACTTTCTTGGTTAAAAATTCAACTTTATGGTTAAAAATGTATATATTTTGTTTCAAATTCGTATTGTCTGGCAGAAAATTAATCTTCTCGGTTAAAAATGTATGTATTTTGTTGAGAATTCATCTTTTTCGGCAGAAAATTAATCTTCTACGTTGAAAATTGAACTGTTTCGTAGAAAGCTCATCTCTTTGGTTAAAAATGCAACGGTTTTGTGATCGTTAAAAAAAAGTGTCAAATAGTGTCAATATTGTAGTCCTGTAGTGAGTCCGAGGCCCATATTTCTAGGATCTAAAATAATTTTTTCGAGATCTTACCTGGCCAGGATATTGATGGCTACCAGCGTAAACTTCGTCTTGTGAGTCTCTCCTATATACCTGGTACAGGAAAAAATGTAGGTTTGAATAATTATTTCAATATTTAAGTACATATTTGAAAACTTCAAGGCCAAAGCTGAAATATTCTTTTTGCAGGCCTCACAGTCCCTGACAAATTCAGGATAAATTCATCACATTTCAGAAAAATTCAAATTAAATTCAAAAGAATTCAAATGAATTCGCAAAAATTTAAAAAATAAAAAAAATCCATTTATTTTCGTAAAATTGGAATGAATTTACAGGAATTTAAGGTAAAAGAGAAGAATTCGATGGAATTCATAACAATTCAAGGTGAATTAAAAAAATTCAAATGAATTGAAAACAATTTAAAGATATGAATAAACTTAATTAAATTCAGTAAATTTTGAAATAAGCTTAGAAAAATTCAAGGGAATTCAAAAGAATTTGATGAAATGCTTAAGAATTCAGGGCGAGGTTAAAATAATTTAGGATCAATTAAATAAAAACTTAAAAAAGTTTTTTAAAAATCCATTCACTTAAAAAAATAGAGTTAATTTAGAAGAATTCAAATTTAAAAAATTGAAGAGAATTCCAAAGAATTTAAAAGAATTTAGGGTGAATTAAAAAATAATTCAAATCTCTTCAAATCTTTGAAGCCCTACTAATTTCTAACCAAAGATTACAATAAAATTTAAGTGAATTTAAAGAAATTTAAGGGAAATGAGTAGAATTATATGAAATTCATAAAAAAAACTCAAGCTGAATTAAAAAAGCAATCAAGTGAATTAAAAAGAATTCAAAAA
This sequence comes from Andricus grossulariae, assembly GCA_011634705.1. Taxonomy (NCBI): domain Eukaryota; kingdom Metazoa; phylum Arthropoda; class Insecta; order Hymenoptera; family Cynipidae; genus Andricus; species Andricus grossulariae. The sequence continues at coordinate 159,903,463 of JAABKJ010075445.1, read as the reverse complement.
TATGCAAAAAATCATTGAATTGAGTAGATTTGAGTGAATTTAGAAGAATTCAGGATTAATTAATAAGAATTCAGGGAGAATTCCAAATGAATTGCAAAAAATATTTGAAAATCTCTTCAAATCTTTGAAACCCTACGAAATCCCTCTCATTATAGTTAAGAATTAATGTATTTGAAGATAAATTTAACTATTTTGTTGAAAATTCGGGGTTTTTAGTTGAAAATTAGTTTGTTTTTTTTACTGGAAATTTCACCTTTCCATTTTTGTTAGAAAATGTAGCTTTTTTAGCTGAAAATTCTTTTATTTTGTTGGAAATTCGTCTTTTTTTATTTAATTCAACTGTTTTTGATTGAAAACAAAAATATTTTTTGTGGAAACATCAACTATGGAACTTTTCGTTGAGAATTCTTTCTTTTTTTAGTAAAGATTCACCACTTCGGTTAAAAATTTACCTATTTTATTGAAAATTCCTTTTTTTTTCTTGGTTGGAAATGAATTTTTTAAACTGAAAATTTGATTCTTCCATTTCTGGTTCACATTTTTTTTTTTTGAGTTGAAAACTCAACTATTTGTTTGAAAATTAATGTTTTAATTATTGATCTTCTATGTGTAATTTTGTTTTTATACCTAAAAAAAAATAGAGCGGTCAGGAAAAAGTCAAGGAATTTCGAAATTGGGATTTTATAGCAACCCTAATAAAAAATTACGTTAATATTATTCAGCAATTTTTCATTTTAAATTTGTAGTTTTGAACAGGTGCGACATATAAGACATTTTGCGTACTTTTTTATTTATAATTTCTAAACAAAGTCGTCTGAAATTATGAAAGATTACTAAATTGTACTTCTATATAAGTACTTTACTGAGATAATTTTAGAAAAAATTTTTTATTCAAAGGAAAATGACAATCACTCTTTAGATTAAAATTTGAAACTATAAAATTGTGAAACTTTCTATTTCAAGCCTTCAATTGGTTTTATTTGAAATTACTACTTTTATCATGGTTAAAAATTTCAAATTTTATTATACTTTTAAGAAACGCAGATATTATTGTTAATGTAATACTTAAAAATAGAAACGCGCCTTTTTGTGTAACTTAAAGGTTATATCTTCGAAATTAAAAATATTTTAAAATAAAAATGGAATACAAAAATGTCAATACAGTTTATAAATCTCTTGGGTCCCCTTGACATAAAAAATACACAATCAGAAGTCGAAAAAATACAATTATCAGGATTAGAAATAATTTTCGAAAGTAAAATTTGGTTCCAAAAGGACCGGTGCTCCAAAAGTAAAATACTGTATTAAAAATATATTCTTTCCTACTCTATTTCGAAAAAAATATTACAAAGAATAATTGTACTTATATATTTACTATGAAGAATATAAAAAATTACGATTAAATTTGTAAAAAAGTGTTTGTTTACCTTTCATAAAGGACTTCAATTGAGATGCAGTGATGCCGACAAATCCGAGGGAATTTAAAATGGAAAGAACCTCTTTCGGATCGTCATTTATTTCAGACATAATGTTTATTTCTTTAGGAACTTATTAAATCATTTGCATTTAATGTCAATAGAACATATTCACTTTTATTTAAAAAAGAAGTTAGAAACCGTTGGAAATTTACGAAACTATAAAGTGTCAACAACAAACCCCCTTTTCATTTTTAGGTTAGGTTTACAAAACTGGCGATCGAGTGCTCCTCGGTTTCTGATTGGCAGGGGATTGGAGACGATCATTTGCACACCTTCACCCCCTACTCTTTAGCCTAGACACCCGTTTTCGCGCACGCGCACCGTGTGCAGAAAATAGTTCAACTTTCAACCGAGGAGTTGAATTTTTAATAGATTAAAGATGAATTTAAAGATGAATAAATAAATAAATTTAAATAATGATAAAGATGAATTTTCAACGAAAAATGTTGAACGTTTTTAAAGAATTTTAATTTAACATAAAAAAACAGTTGATTTAACCAACAAAGACAAATTTTTAACAAAATACTTGAATCCTCATCTAAAACAGATTAGATTCAACTAAACAATTTGATAAAAAAAAAAAAAAATGGATTTTATTCCAAAAAGGCGAATTTTCAACAAAATACATCAATTTTCAACCGAATAGTTAAATTTTCTACCAAATTGTTGAATAGTTGAATTTTCAATTAAAAAAAATGTATTCAAGAAAGAAAATTTTAATCAAACTGTTGAATTTTCAACCGAAAAGTATGTCTTTAACAAAATTGTTGAATTTTCAATAAAGTAATTCAATTTTGAACCAAATAATAAAATTTCTGAATAAAAAATATGAAATCTTAACGAAAAATTTAATGGAATTTTAAACCGAGAAAAATTAATTATTTTCGCATTTAAGTGGGCAAATAAGAAAAAGGGGGCAGACTGTGAAGTCTGCGATAAATAAATAGGAATTTTGATCATTTATAGTCTAAAGAAAAATATTTGAAATAAACATTGAACTTCATTTTTAATACTCGATAAATTTTATGACACTATTTGGAAACTTTTTTCTAAATTTTCGACACTATTTACACTATTTTTTATCTCTAAAGTGAGTCCGAGGCCTGATATTGTAATTATTTATATTATAAATAATTTAAATTTATGCCTAGTAGGGTGTTCCAAAAAAGTATTTTTTTCACTCAAACAACACTCAAACAAACTGTTTCTTTTCGTGTCAAAATTACCCCTGATTAGGCAGAATTAAAAAAAAATATTAAGAGGCACCCCAAAGCAGAATAGAAAAAGTAGTTAGGGGTCCTTCGAGCCGGTTTTTGAAAAAAATGCCTATTTAATGTAAATAATCGTTGCTAATGGATTTTTTTTTGCTTCAACAGGCAGATTTTTTAAAAATGTTACATTTTATTTTCAAAACCCGGCTTGAAGGACCCCTAAATACTTTTTCTATAATTCTACTTTGTAGGGGGCACTAATTTAAAAAAGTCTTCTCTGGACCACCCTAATGTCTAATTTCTAATTAATTTTTCTAAAATTATATTTTTATAGACTAATTTTATACTCACTGCTAAGGATTGGGATAGTCCAATAATCGCGTGTTTCGTTGCCGTATAAACCGGAAGTTGTGCTGTCCATCTAAAGTCGAGATGTTGAGCAATATTTACTAAAACTCCACCACGTCCACCCTTTTTCTTTGACATATGTTCTACTGACAACATCGCAATTGACATCATGCCGCCCTTTAAAAAATAAAAAATAAATTCAGTTGTTTATTCATATAATTATAAAAATTCTTTGAATTGCTTATCGACCTTAAGGCCACGTGACGAGTGGGTCACGTGACCGGCTCCCTACCTTACCGACACTTTTTATTTGTAAACTTATTTTCACGCGAATAGCCACATCGAGATGAACATTTGGGATAATAAATAAGAAGCACTAAGAAACGCGGCTCTGGTCCTAAATTTTTATAATTATGAAAAAAGTTTTTTTAGTTTTAAATTTCAAATTGTCAAATTTTAATTGCTCTGAATTTAAAATGATTCAAATTCAAAAGTTTTTAATTTTTCAATTGTTAACGCTTTTAATTATAAATAATACAATTTCAATTCCTTTGAATTTTAAATGATCTATTTTCCAAAATTCGATACTTAAAATATTCAATTTGTAACGTTTTGACATTGTCTTATTTTTTCGAAAATGTAATCCGAAATAATTCAATTTCGTGATTCTTCAATTTAAAAAAATGTTTAACTTTTATCGCTTCGACTTAGAAATTACCCAATATTATTGATTTACTTTTTCTAATTAAATTGTCCAAAATCGTTCTATATATTTTTTTCAGACGTTTTCAGTTAGAAATTATTAATCGTTTAAAAAATGTTTAAAGCATAATATTAAAAAATTGGTTTAATAGAAGATTTTTAAATTGTTTATATGATTCATATTCAACTAACTACTTTGTTAAAAATGTATTTAATTGGTTGAAGATTGAACTATTTTGTTGAAAATACGTTTTTTTAGTTGGAAATTAATTTTTTTAACTGGAAATTGAAAATTCCTTTTTTTTCAGAAAATTCAACTATTTGATTGAAAATTCATCTCTTTTGGTAGAAAATAAATGTTTTTTTGATTGAAAATTCAATTATTTGGTTAGAAATTTAATTAGTTGATTAAAAAGACAACTGTTTTTTTTTTAAATTCAACTTTGTAACTAGAAAAATCAACTCGTTTGGATAAAATCACCCCATTTTCACCTGGTTAGAGGGGATTTTTGGCTGTGAAGTCAGTAGTTACAAAAAACTATTTTAAAATTAACCTTCTCCGAAAGATTCTTATTTTTGTATCGAAAATTTAACTGAAATCTTTTTAGGTTGAAAATTCAACAATTTTTGGAAAATTTGTCTTTTTGGTTAAAAAATTCCTCTGTTTTATTAGAAAATTCATCTTTTACGGTTAAAAAGCAAATCTTTGGTTGAAAATTAATTTTTTTTGGTTGGGGATTCAACCAGTTGAATCACATTGTTAAAAAATATTTTTTTGTGTGTTCAAAATGCAGCATTTTGATTGAAAATGGACTTTTTTGTTGAAATTCATATTTTCGGGTTAAAAATTTAACTCTTCTACAGAAAATTCGTCTTTTGGTTGGAAAGTTTAACAATTTAGATGAACTTTTTTCTTCCTTGACTAAAAAATCTTTATTTGTTAAAAATTGTTTTTTTTTTGTTGAAAATTAATTTTTTTGCCGAAAATTTAAGTTCTCTTTTTTTGGTTGAAAATCGATCGTTTTTAGTTGAAAATTCATATCATTTGACAGAAATGTTATATTTTTTGGTTGAAACGTCACCCATTACACTTTTTTGTTAAAAATTGGTATTTTTTTTCTTAAATTTTTTTTTTTACTGAAAATTAAACTTCTCCATTTTTGATTGAAAATTGATCGTTTTTAGTTGAAAATTCAACAGTTTGGTTAAAAATCCTTTTATCTTGTTGGAAGTTCGTCTTTTTGGTTTGATAATTCCCTGGTAAAAGTTGAACCACTTTGTTAAAAATTAATTTCTTGGTTTGAAAATTTATCTCTTGGGTTCAAAATGGAATTATTTTATTGAAAATTCGTTTTTTTGGTTGAAAATTAATTTTTTAAATTGAAAACTGCCGCGTAAGGTCATCCGCGGCTAGAGACCTGACTCCAAGGAACAGTGTTGAACGATATTTTCTCGCGTAAATTTTCCGCTCTTTCTCACTTTCCAGGTCAGAAGGAGCAGAAGTGGATGACGTACACGTTTTAGTTGCATCAGGATTGGTTGCTTCAAGGAACCATGATCGTAGTTTCCGAAGCCTAAAACATCTCTCATAATAATAAGTATGCTTAAAATAACCCATTTCCTGTGAAGAACGCTAATATAACCTAGGACTGGTGAAAAATTGCCCAAACTATAATGATTGTTATTTCGAAATACTTCGCTTCAAACCAGCCTCCTGTGTCCGAGAGTTGAAAATGGTCCATGTGTTGAAAACGGCCATGCGGTAGCACTAGTAGTAACTTCGTTTTTGTTGTTTTGATGGTTATATGGCTTTCGTGATGTAGACTCGTCACAAAATCTTAAAAATGTAACAATAAAATAGTTTCTTAATGCAATTATTGTAAAAATGGCCCAGTGAGTTTCCTACTAATGTTTTATGTGTGTTCATCGTATTAATTATGCAGATTTTGTATCGCTCCAGGGTGTAAATCGGGTTACAAAAGTAAACTAGAGAACCCGAATATCCCTATTATGAAAAAAAAAATTTTTTTCACCGTTCCGGAAAACCCAGCTATCAAAGCTTTACGGCAGAAAGCTTTAATTCGGAACAATTTTTCTGTGAAACCTGGCCAGTTCGTTTCGTGTAAGCATTTTTAAAGGAAGACATTCTCAACGAGGAAATCCTAAAAGGACCCAGTTGCACTATTTTTTGGGAAAGGTAAGTAATTATATATCTTTACTGTGAAATCGAAATCACAATTTGAAGATAAAACAAAAGTAAAGTCCTCTTTATTCAATAAACTGTATTGTAAGTTATTTTCACTTACACCTCGTAAAAAAAACGGTTTGTTTTCCTCTCATCAAGTGCAACAACAAAGACAATTTATTCATAGTTTTAATAATTTTCAGAATGAACATTTTTACCAAGTCAATCTAATAAACAGTCTACTGGTGCAGAATACAAAAAAGTTACATTCATTCAAGATTTTGGTTGTACGAATTGTTAATGAAGGAAATTTGAGATTAGAATTAGATATTTTGTATCCTTCTGATTTAATCCTTGAATTAACTTAACTTATTTGTATTCTGAAAAATGTAAATAAATTCTGTTTGTTGTTGCACTTTCTGAGGGGAAAGCAGACCGATTTTTTTTTAGACGAGTAGAAATTGAAAATACCTAATAATAAAGATTATTGAATGGAAAAGAATTTAATTTTGCTTCATCTTTCAATTGTGATTTCGATTTTCCAGTAAATATATAATTACTTAACTTTCCCAAAATAGTGATATCTGGTCCTTTTAGGATTTTCTCGTAAAGAATGTCTTCCTTTAAAAATTGTTTACTGCAAACGAACTAGCCAGCTTTCACCGTAAAATTTTCCCAAATCAAAGCTTTTTGTCATAAAGCTTCATTAGCTGGGTCTTTCGGAACGGCAAAAAAATTAATTTTTGCATATTCGGAATCTACACTAGTAGAAAACTCCATTGGGCCATTTTCACAACAATTGTTTAGCCTATTACATTACATGTCAAATCTGTGACTTTAGATCAAAATCACAATCTTCAGCCAATTGATGGTCCAGAGGTCGGACTCTTGCGAGATTTCTCCAAGGAGGGAGGCATCCATTTCAGCCAGATCTTGGGGGTATTATATATATATAAATAATAATTATTATATTATTACAATATGAATATATATATTAAAGATATAAATAAAACAATTAAACTTATATCAGTACACACACCTATAGCGCTCTTGTTACCCGCAGCGGGCCCTTGGGTTGTCAATTACGAGGACACTAATGCCATTCTGGAAGAGGAACACAGATTTATTTTTGATCCAGATGCACGGCGTTATACAGTAACAACGATTATGGCAATGCTGTCATTCATCAAATCTCTGACATCAGTAGGACACGCCATCATTCTTGGAGGCTTAGAGCCAGTGCATATGCCCAATCACCAGCTGGACGGTGAAACGAACCTCTGCGGTAGCCGCCTTTACGTCATGATCATTGTGGGTGATTTGATGATTAATAATTAACCTACCGGACCAAGGATGTTAAAACAATGTCAACTATAGTCTCTCTATTCCCTACGTCCAATCCAATCTGGCCCGGCAGGTTACCCTTATGCCACTGCACGATACCGGAGTGGATGAGGCAGCAATGATGTCACCAGACTGGGGTGCAAGCCTGGACCGCATGGATGGGTCGGCGCTAGTCAATCTTGCCCCTCACATTCTAAGACCAGCCTTCTATCGAGGGGAACGCTTGCCGGATCAGTTAACACGCCGCATAAAAGTAGCAGCTGCCCGCCAGAACTTGACAGTCATAACATCAGAACGTGTCAAGACTGTTATCGAGAAACGGAAGTCAAAAATGATGAAAATTTTTTTTTAAATTTATGCATGTGTGCCAAGAGGAAGATTTTTTTTTCAATTTAAATTTCAATAACAAATTGCGGGTAGACTGTATATATATGTCCGTTGAAAATAGTTGGTATACTTCGCGTGCTCGCAAGCTCTGCCACCTTTATTAAAACAAAAGTTATCCTGATGAAAAAACGTCTGATTTGCGCAGGATTGAATAAGGGAAGGATTTAAAGATTAAAAATAAACAACTAAATAAATAGAAATAGAAAATATTAACTGATAGGGGAAAACAAGAGAAAAATCCAATGAAAACTATAGGAAATAGAAGCCAAGCGGCGTCAGTAACAGAAATTGGCGCGTAAAAATCAAAGTTAGAGTGACGTAAGCCAATTAACCTCAAACGTTCCCGCCCTCGGTGGATACTTCCGCTACGTGGTCAGGCCACGCATAACCCCGCAGTAGTAAAAACCGAGGCGCTTATCTGAGTGAACGTGCCGGTTTTTAATCAGCCGCAGAAACCCCTGAGCTAGGCCCTTTGGATCAGAAAGGATAGAAAAAGTCGAATGCGACCAAGGTCGGGGAAAATAAAAATTATTTCAAAAATGGCAAACCCGACGGATAATGTAAGAAATGATAGGACAAATAATATAGTTCCACAAATTATAGTTAAGGAAAATAACGCACAAGCGAGTGAGAATATTTTACAAAACGAGAACAGATATACAATCGATCGCAAACGTAAATAGAGGAGAAAATATGGAAAGAAATTTAGAATTCGTAACGGTCAGGAGAGAATTAGAATGGGGGGAAGAACAACCAAGTCATGCGACAGGTACAATCCCAAGAACAAAAAGGAGTATTTTTCGAGATTTACGGTATAAATGCTATCTGACACACATTGGTCAAGACGAACAGTTACAGTAAAACGATTGCTTGATCAAATAGGCAGAATTCACGATGGGTTAATAGAAATTGATGGAAACTCAGGAGGACCACTCTACCTGACAATTAGTGCACTGTTTAGCTACTAAAATCAAAAGCTTCCAATTTTTATGCTTCTTTGTCATTTGGCATAAAATTTTATCTAATGTGCTAATTCATTATTTTTTTTTTTCTATTTACCATGATAACTATTATTAATATTCATTATCATAAATAATATGATTATTATGATTATTAGTTATTGTAATTTTTAGAACTTATTGTAAACAGTTTTGAATGGTCTATGGTCAACGAAAATACTAGGGTTTGCAGGGAGTGGGAGGGCGGCAATTCCACCCTGCACCCGGCTATAAGTTCAAATGCCTGCAGAAGTTCCCTTCATAACTGCCACTAGCCTACCAAGTAGATCAGCTGAGCGGGATTGAACTTTAAAATTTGTGAAATTTTACATTTTCTTCTGCGAAAGTTATGAATTTAGAATCTACGGGTTTCGATCATTCCCCCACTGCGGGCCTCGCCATGCACACACGTCCGCTGGAAGTATTTAACATAGTGCAATCGCAGTGAATAATAATGAACTTGAGAAGTTACTCATTGAGCAGCAAAAGTTAATCAATAACTCAAAGAAAAGACTGCGTAAAATTGAAAGAGAAAAAAAGAATTGAAAAGGACTCAGCACACTGTCTACAAAACTATATTGAGTGGTTTATTTACACAGGATCAAATACTCCATTTTATTACACCACCAGGGCTTCCCAAATCGTAGAAAAGTGAGCAGAGAGATAGTATATATTGAATTTAAACCTGGGATTTTCAACGAAAAGTTCGAATTTCTCGAGGAAAAAGTTGCACACTTTTCGAACGCCATTGATAAGGAATGCTCAGTGGCACTTGATGAGATTGCCACCTCTGGAGGTCGAATTTTTAATCCGCAAACAAAAGAATATATATGTGATATAACTCTTCTACCCAATAGTAAAGATAAAGTAAAGCATGCACTAGTTCATATGATTTTACGGTGGAAACAAGTCATTGGCTACGACAGTATCACCTCTGACATCGGCTCAAGCAATCAAGCGTGTTGGTAGCATTTCTAATTGCAGCTATCAACAAAAACGGAATTAGGAACTCATTACCTCACCCTATCCTCGCGGCGATTCTAATCGTAGATTATACTTCTTTGCGTACGTGCCTTATTTGTTAAAAAATATGATAACAACCATCGTGAATAACAAAAAACTGTACACACCTAAGGACATTCAAGAAGCGTGCAATTTACCCATCTCAAAGTAGAGGATGTTATTTTCGCTCATAACAGGAATTCCCAAAAAATAAAGTTGGGCAAGCCATGAAGATTTTCAGTCCAGATTTAAGCGCAGCATTATATTTATCAGGAGACGAAAATTCTAAACCAGAATATATTACGCTAGATTCACCCTGAAAAATATGAAGGAACAATTTCCCTTTTGACGGAGATGATCCTTGTGGATAGAATTCGCGAATTCAAGGAGAATACGCTTTTCTATGTTAACGAAGCAAAGTTTGCTACCTTCAAATGCATGGAAAATATATTGGTGTCGGGGCACGGGTGTCACCAGTTGCGCATGTAGCGTGCTCGAGATACCCGCTCCTGGACGCCACTGTGCATGTGCCATTGCTTTTCTCTCCCCGATGGGAGAGAACCTTTCCGTTCGTTTCAGATTATACCACTGGGTAATATAAAAGACCAACACTAGTTCGTGACCGTATATACAAGGCTGCTGAAGCAAGCATGGTGTCAACGTAGAACAGCCATTGGCTGTCTTAAAGAAGAAGAAGAAGAAGAGGAGTATTTCCATTAAGCCATAAAATTTAAAAATGGCTGAATACCTCAGGAGAAAAATTACATTGTATACATTGCGTCACGTGTATTATCTTAGTTAAAGAATTGTGTGTATCGGCAAATAAAAAATGTCTAGTGAATACTTTTTGAGTTTATCTGGTGAAGTGAAGGTCCGTTATTGTTTTACGAAGCCGGATTTGTTGAAAAAGTGGAGTGCAAGAGGATAGATGACAACTTTCTAGTGTGTAGTGAGGTTAGTATTGGCACGTTCAAAATTTACAGCGACTGGTAACGGGAAGGCTGTTGGATTCGAGCTATAACCTCAAAATCTTATCACCTCACTTTACTGAATAAATACTAGAATGAAATCATTTTTCAATTCTGAGCAGTACGCCTTTTTTAAATTAGAGTGCGTATACACAGGGAGAAACTGTTTAATTTAATAATTTTTGCGTAAAATGAAATTTTAAAATGGTAACTTTAACTAACCTAACCATTCGAAACTTTTGTATCATATAAAAATTATCAGAGTAAACACTTTTTCCTTCTGTACTCACACTTTTATTTGAAACTAGAGTACCGATGAGTATTTTAAAAATATTTAATGCTAGTATTCATCGAACAAAATTAGGCAATTGAATTTGGAGGTCAGAACTTGATAACTTCAGTCTTGTTTAAGATGTATCTAATTTATCCTACATGACATAAATTGGTTTTAGCAAATTCTTTCATTTCTTATCAGCGACTCACTCAAAGTACCGCGTTTAATCGCACTTATCCATAGGTCGCGTCTTCTTTTCGATAACAATAAGACACCAAAGTACCATTATCTTAAATTAAAAGAATTATGTGATCCTCGAAAAGTAAACACGAGTGCTCACTCACTACACTACACAAAATAAACTCAAAGAGTATTCACTAGACATTTTTCATTTGCCAATAAACACATTTCTTAACTAAGATAATACACGCGAGGACACGTATCGGGAACCGCTTAGGTCGAATGCGCCACCTGGTGATGAAATTTCGAAGTTGTCTCGACGGGTGACTTTCTACTGGTAAACATATGTTAGAGATATCCGGATAAGACATATATTAAAAAATAATCCGATTTTTTTGCTTATTTTGCGTAATTCTAGTGTTTTTCAAAATGAATATTGAAATTGAAATGCGTTTTGAATCTAGAGCTACTTAAAGTAAGGCTTTCTGCTGTGTTTTTGGCTGTAATAGTATGGCCCGACGAAAGCCTACTGTAAGATTTCAAAACTTTCCCACAGTAGGAGAACATTTTGTGGACATTTCTTCGAAAATAGGACGACAGAGCTTGCAGCTCTAAATTTTTCTGCAAAACACTTATGTTGATCAAGAGGTGCTGCTTCATACTTCTCGAGTGCTTCTTTATGTGGTTCGAAAAAATTATTTTTTCTACTGAAGTAAAAGAATAACAACAACGCTTTACTTTAAAACTTAGAGGTTATGTCTCGCATTATTCAATCCGGTGTTACTGAATTGATTAGTGAAAAGTCTGGAATCACAGCTGCAGCTGTGAAAATGAAATTTGTGGTTGAATATTCTTCTTTTTTCATATTTAAAATAATAATAAAATAGATCAAAATTAAAGTATTTTTCCATTTTAAATTAAAATTGAAAATTATTTTACCTTTTTCGTTGAAAGTTTCTTAAAAATTCGTCTCTTTTGGCAAAAAATGAATCTTCTTGCTTCAAATTTAATCTTTTTTGGTTAAAAATGCAACTATTTGGTTGAAAATTATTATTTTTTATTTAATAAATCAACTATTTCGTTGAAAATGTGTCTATTTGGCTGACTACGCTATTTTTTATTCCAGATTAACATCTTTTTTGTTTGAAACATGTTTCGTTGAGAAGTCATGAGCTCTTTTGGTTCAAAATTGAACTATACTTTCAACTATTATACTTTTTTATATTTTTTATACTTTTAACTTACTATAATAAGTTAAAAGTTGGAAATGCATTTTTTTTGTAGATAATTAATCTTTTGAGTTCAAAATTCATTTTTTCAGGTTCAAATGCAACTATTACTTTGAAAATGTAAATATTGGGTTGAAAGTTGCTTAAGAACTCAAATATCTTTTACAAATTTCGTCTTCTTTGGCTTTACAATTCATCTATTTTGGCATGAAATTCAAGTATTTCGACGAAAATTAAGTTTTTTACTGAGAATTGAACCATTTGAGTGACAGTTAATCTTTGCAGCTTTAGAATTGAACTAGTTAGTTGAAAATGAAATTGTTTTTCGTTGAAGTTTCATATTTTTTGTTTTAAAATTCGACCACTTACTTGAAAATGTATCTTTGCAGGGAAAAAATTCAATTATTCATTTAAAAATACCACTATTTAATTGAAAATTTTCTTATTTTTCTGGATATTTCAACTATTTGGTTGTAAATGCAACTGTTTGGTCGAAACTTAATTTTGTGTAGAAAATGGAAATGTTTACTTGAAAATTATTTTTTATGTTGAAAATTTTTCCTTTACGGTTTAAAAGTCAACAGCTTTCTAAAAGGATGGACTTTTTAGGTAGGAGATGCAATATATTTTGACTTGAAATCTTAGACATTTACAGCGTTTCATATTGAATTCAATATGGTACCTACATTAATTTTATTTCAAAGAATTTATTCCCTTACTATACCTCTATTTTCTTGAAAAAGTCATCTTATTTCACCCATTTTGAGAGAATTTTTGACTCTGAAGTCTGGGAGTATCAAAACACCGTACATGTTTTAGCCTTGTGAAATAGCTCGGACTCTGGCTGGAAATCCAAGCGAAATAAGTACCGGCTGGATTCGGTTACACACTAGCGACGATCGTTCGGGTAAGTTCGGGACAGCCGCTGAATACACAGTGTCCCTTACGCATGTTTTGTTGTTGTATTTCGAGTCCTTCCTCGAGCTCTCCGATGAAGGCATCGTCCGCAAGTGACTTTGTGTTCTGTTTCCCTTGTACAATCAAACTCGGATTCAACGTTCCCGAATTTACGGATTCCGAGAATTGACGCCGCGCCGCGGGTAGGCTTGTCAGGTGCTGCTAATAGCTTGAAAAAAATTCAACGGATTTCACCAGATTTCGAAGGATTATAAATATTTTAAGGTATTTGTAAAAATCTCAATAAATTTTCAAGAGCTTTAATTAAATTTCAAGGGATTTCAAAAGATTTTAAAGGATTTGAAATATATTAGAAGATTTAAAAAGATTCCAAGGAATTGTCAATTGATTTCAGTCATTTAATGGGATTTCAAAGGATCTGAAGTATTTTAGAGTTTTCAAAAGATTCCAAGGAATTTTTATGAGCTTTACAATTTACTTGAATAATTTGAAGGTGATTTCAAAGGATTTGAAATATTTTAAAATATTCCAAGGCATTTTCAAGAAATTAAAAAAATGTGAAGGGATTTCAAAAGATTTGAAATATTTTAGTGAATCTTAAAAGATTCCAAGGAATTTTTAACATAGTTCTACAATAATTTTAAGCAATTCCAAAAGATTACAAAGATTTGAGGGTATTTTTAAAAATCCCAAGGAATTTTCAAGAGCATTGAAAAGTTTCAGAGGATTTAAAAAGATTTCAAAGAATTTGAAATATCATAGGGTATTCTAAAATATTCCAAGTAATTTTTAATTGATTTTAGTCATTTGAAGGGATTCCAACAGATTTTAAAGATTTGAGAATATTTTTGAAACTTCTAAGGATTTGAAATATTTTAGGCCATTTTAAGAGATTCCAAGGCGTATTCAAGAGCTTGAAAATGTTTCAAGGGATTTCCACAGATTTGAAATGATTATGGATATCTTGGTGTATTTTTAAAAATTCCAAGAAAATGTCAATATCATTAAAAAGTTTCAGAGGTTTTCAAAAGATTTCAAAGGATTTGAAATATTTTATGGTATTTAAAAAGATTCCAAGGCCTTTTTAATAAGCTTGAAAAAGTTTCCAGGGAATTCAAAAGATTTCGAAGGATTAGAAATATTTTAGGGTATTTGTAAAAATGCCAAGAAATTTTCAAGACGTTTAAGAAATTTCAAGGGCTTCCAAAATATTGTATAAGATTTGAAATATTTTAGGATATTTAAAAATATTCCAAGTAATTTTTAATTAATTTCAGTAATTTGAAGGGATTTCAACAGATTTTAAAGATTTGAGGGTGTTTTTAAAACTTCCGAGGATTTGAAATCTTTCAGGCCATTTTAAAAGATTCCAAGGCATTTTCAAGAGCTTGACAATGTTTCAAGGGATTTCAAAATATTTCAAATGATTATAAATATCATTGTGTATTTGTACAAATTCCAAGAAATTTTCAAGACGTTTAAGAAATTTCAAGGGCTTCCAAAATATTGTATAAGATTTGAAATATTTTAGGGTATTTAAAAATATTCCAAGTAATTTTTAATTAATTTCAGTAATTTAAAGGGATTCCAACAGATTTGAAAGATTTGAGGGTGTTTTTAAAACTTCCAAGGATTTGAAATATTTCAGGCCATTTTAAAAGATTCCAAGGCATTTTCAAGAGCTTGAAAATGTTTCAAGGGATTTTAAAAGGTTTCAAATTATTATAAATATCTTTGTGTATTTGTAAAAATTCCAAGAAATTTTCAAGACGTTTAAGGGCATGCGACACGCATAAATACCTACCTTACCGGCCTCACTTTTTCAATTTTCTGAATTTTTTTCTGAATCTGAGAACTTTTTTGATGATTTGACCTTTAATTTTAAAAGGTCTGGACGCAAATGTGGGGGAAATACAAAGACCGAGCGCGTAGCGCGAGGTAAATACATCATCGAGCGCGAAGCACGAGATAAATATATTATCGTGCGCGAAGCGTAAGAACCAGCAGTCGCACGCCCTGGGCGCGCTCAAATTTGCGAACGAAGCGAGCCGCGCGCAAAGCGCGTGATAAGAATGTGCCCACGCAGCGGGCTAATTTTTTTTCTATTTTGTTGTTAAATGAAAAATGTTTGGTTGGTCTAAATAAATTTTCTGCATCGACTCCTTTTACCTGGAAGCCTTAGGGCCATTCAAAAGAAATTCATTGAGAACTAGCCTGAAGGCAAAAATATGTCCACAAAAAGTGCTTTTGGCCACACTACCGAAGTAGGTCATTTTATATCCCCATTTGAGAGGTCCTTTGCTGTGTCCTTTTGTATGTCCTTTGGGACGTCCTTTGTACGAAATTTGGTACGTCCTTTTATCTGTTCTTTTCTACGTCCAACTTTTTCAAGAGGGGTGCAATATTTTATACACGATTAAGATATTCTATGTTCGTTGTACATTGCAATATATAATTATAAATCTATGTTTTATGTTTATTGTCTGTTTGCGAATGAAATTAAAAGTTTGACTATGACTAAGCTATTCTGTCGTTGCTGTTGCAATATTTGATTATAAATTAATATCTTAAGTTTATTGCCCGTCGGCATTAAAAACGAACATCCGTTAATGTGTTGGAGGTGCATTATAAAAAGGTGTTAATCCATTGTAAAAACGATGTGAGAGCGTTATAATTATAATTATTTCGATAATAAATCAGACTGAAATACGTAATTCATCACGGTAGATAAACCTATTTTAAGGAAAAATAAAAGCCTGACTACGATGAAGATAAAAAATGTAGAGTTCTTAATGGAAATTCTATGTTCGTTAATCATATTTGTAGATATATATTTCATATATGTAGATATATATTTCTATCAGCATTTAATTTAAAAAGTTCGAGAAGAAGCAATTGATTTTCAAAACGTGTACACAGACAGAAAAAATATTTTTTCGATCGAAATAAAGCTTGTTTATATATGCAAATTGAAAAAAAACTATCTTAAACAACGATTTGTGCAATATTCCGTACATTTTTGTCAAAAAGGCTGTTTTTTAAAATTTGTTCTTGAACAAACGTTTTATTTCGATCAGAAAATATCTTTTTCTTGTCCGTAATACACGTCTTGAAAATCCATTCGCATTTTTTCGTAATTTTTTAGCCAAGAAGTTGCTGAGATATCTCTGCAAACATCTCAATTTTAGTGAGAATTTAATTGTTTATAACGCTGTAATAATTTGAGAACGGTCAATTGTACAAAAAAAAGTGTTGGCAAAAAAATGTCTTGTCTTGGTCCAAACTGTCCAAAACATATTGAAATTTTTCTTCTACAAATACTGTATTTGTTTAAGAAACTGGTTTGAACAATTAACAACCAACTGTTCGAAAATGTAATGCTACTTGAATCTACACCTCGTAGCTAGATTATTAATAAAATATAGAAAATGTTCTATATATATATATATAATTTTTACAGGAAAATTTCACAGGAATGTAGAAAAACAGTCCTTATCGAAGGAGCAAACTTTTGCTTTTCTCTCGTGTGCCAAATACTGATTTGGTAAAAAATATATAGAAATACGTATTTCTTGTCTTTTAGCATGCATTTTGAGAAAAATTATATATTTTCTTTATAAAAAAAAATATTGCAATAAATATTTAGTTTCTCTAAACGAAATTAGAATTAGTTTTTTAGAACGTAATCATGACCCGCCTACAAATCGAAGCAGTACAACTATGAGTATCGAAAACATGCGAGATTCAAATTGCAACAAATTAGTTAAAAACATAGTAACTGGAGTTAATTCATTGACGATCATTAAAAATATATCTCATAATAATTTTCTGAAAGGTTTCAAAGCAATTTATACATTCAAAACATTCTAAATCATTATTTGTCATTGATACCGTAGTAAATAGAGCATCCGCAGTAATACCCACACTTACCCTATAACTTTTCAGGTGCTTTTTATTAGACAATTCAAAGATTTTTTTTGTGCGAGTTGCAATCAAAAGAAGTTAGCGGCCGCGACATTTGGCCCCGACTTTAGTTTCATTATCGTTTACTTTCGAAACATTTCAATTTCGTTGCTAAACAATTTTTTTTTTTTTTTTTTGTTAATTCAAGATTTCAGAAATTATCATTTTTCATTTCGGTAAGAATATTTCATACTGATGATAAATTTTGAAAAATTGTGATAAATTTAGTTACAAGTTTCGTAAAATTAAGATAATTGAGGCCCCGGATGCAAAAAGGAGATATAAAATTATTTTCCTAGAGTGGGGAGGCCCCTGGGCACTTAAGAATAAAGTTTTGATGTTTAATTTATCAAATACGCATTTGTATTGAAAATTCAATTACTCATCTTTTTCTTCATACAAAAAAAGTTGTAGCTTTTTTAGTTTTTGAATTATTTGCAAAAAAAAACTGTTTTTTTATCTGATTAAAATATTTCGCCTTTTTTCACTTCAACTCGTGACGAATTCGGAGCTTTTTCATATTTTTTGGTGAAATTCATAAGTATGCATTGACATCTTCTGCGAATGATGACGTTAGCAAAAGTAAAAATGTTTATTTAAAAAAAATAATAATAATTTTTTGCCTAGGCGTTGCACAATTCGTGCACAAACAACTTTGATCGTTGCGGGAGTCGAGCGAATTTTGAGCAAGCAAAAACTGTCCGTGAGAATGTTGGTCAGGAAGGTTCGAAGAAGCTTTCTGGACATTTTTAGCTCAATTGAAATAATAGTTGACAAACTGTTGATGTTTTAATTTTTCGGCGCGAACGATTATCTCCCGTGTAGGCTGCGGTCCGGCCGGTAAGACGTAACTACACAACGTTAGGTAGAACTCCGTCATAAAGGCCGGTCAGATACAGATAATTTTTATTGAAAATACGAAAAATCAGGACTTATTCTAAGTTACATAAAATGGTTAGTGAAAATTCAGAATCATTAGTGTTCAATTTTTGGTAGTATTACAATAAAAATATATAATAAATAAACTCAAGAAGATAAATAAAATTTAAAAATTAAAGTAGAAATACTATATTTAGCCGAGATTTTAATTGTTAAATATATAATTACTTCAATAAAAACATAGAATACAAGATTTTTTACTTTGGCTCAAAAAATAATTTTAGGTAAATTTACTGGTCAATTTAACCAGACTTTCTTTAGATCAAGCTGATGATTATCACGCTACGCTTGCATGTATTCTCCCAGATGGGAAAGTGGTGGGGGCCGAAAAATCCCACGTTCTGGAGACACTGCTTCACGTTTCGGTTTTCTCCAAAAAGTCGTATGCAGTTGCAGTACTATGTACTAACCTTCCTGGCGGCTGACATTTCCACCTATGGACGTCATGCCACAAAACTTACTATTCCGCGAAATATTTGAGTCGTTTTTTGATTCTA
The DNA here is from genome assembly GCA_011634705.1 of Andricus grossulariae. Lineage (NCBI taxonomy): Eukaryota > Metazoa > Arthropoda > Insecta > Hymenoptera > Cynipidae > Andricus > Andricus grossulariae. Next base: position 159,884,840 of record JAABKJ010075445.1, on the reverse strand, counting down.
TAATATTTATTTTTAGTTGGCAAAATCTCGTACGCCAACAAAAATACTTGAAACACACTTGAAAAACCCTGATTGCATGCATGCAAACTAGCGGACCGCGACTTTTTCAACTTGGCAATAAGTCGAGACCGCTTGAACCGTTTTCACTTGGAATGCATCATATTGCGTAATATACGTGAATGACTACACGCACACTCGGCCCTTTCGAGGCGAGAGTTGCAACCGTCTCTCGCCGCTTGAGCTGAGAAACTGCGTGGAGAAAGAAACAGCAGTTCTAGGAATGTCGGATTTTTTTATCTGTATATTATTATTGATAGTATTTATTTATTTAAAATCACCCGTGTTTTTTCGGTACAAGCGCAGTTAAAAAAAAACATCACGTGCGTCCTAAACTACGACCCAAGATAAAATGTATGTGTAAACATCTTCGGTGAACGTTAACTGAAATCGAAATCTTACATAAAGCAAATAATAACTCACGTACATGTAAAAGTATAAAAATTTATTTTCTCTTATATGTATAATGCCGCGCAAAAGTTTCCAGACATCTATTTTCCAATAGGTAGAGATCCTCAAGGAAGAGTTGAGACGCGGGGTACTCAAATTCTGATTGGTGCCGCTGTACCGGAACCTGCTATTCTAAAAATGGCACGATTTTCAATTAGAGTGTTCATTCCACAACAGATGTAATAGAAAATAAAGAGAATATCATTGAATTAAAAACTAAAAATAAACGAAATGTAATTAAAAAACACTTTTGGTCATATATATTATACAAATTTCCATAAATAATATTAGTTAAATTAATACATTTTATAGGTTGGAAGCAAAGCTTTGGTTCGAAGAGATTATACATGCAAATAAAGTAAAAATAAATGGTAGGAAAGGATGAAAATTTAAATTATGAAATTTCATAAATTCATATTCTCAAAATAATAATAATAATAAATATCAGATGCAAAATGTACCTGTAATTAAAGTAGTTGCAAATAAAGTTTTGCTTTGACCATATATTATTTCAATTTAATAAATAAAAGAGTGATTATACCTCACAAGCACATGATTTGTCAGTTGCTTCCCAATCTGCTCGATTGATATTCTGAATCCACAATTCTCCAAGTTTGGGATCTCGTGGAATTTTTTTCAGGAAAACCCCATTTTTAGATTAATTATTGTAGTATAAAATACAGCAATTTACCATTTTTGCAAAGCACTTATATCTCACAAAAATATCGTCAATGTTTTTCCTTGAAAAGTAGGTTATACACTTTTTCTTTCTTTTCTTCTTTTCTTTTATACACTTTTCTTTTTCACTTCTTCATTAATCACAAAGCTCGCATATCGCACACTTCACACATCATAGCTCCAATATAAATAAACTAAGAAAAATAATTTATAATAAATAATGGGCCTGCATTACGCAGTTTCCATTTTTTAATCCTTCGTGCGACTTTTTTCTGTAAAATTTCAATAAAGACATTCATTGTTACGCCCATCAACCCAAAACGTAGAGCAACTTAGAGCGGCTATTCAGATAGCGGTTCTTGATATTTTTGATACTGTTAGACAGCCTATGTTTTATTTTTTCAAAATAAAGCTTGCTTACTGGGCCAATTCAGATGGTGCACATTTTGAAGAACTATACCATTAAGTGTATTTCCCCAGACGAACTTTCGGTATTTTTAAGTTGTTCGTTGCTAAAATATATCATACTTGAAATAGTTATATTGTGAACCTTGATGAAACCATTAATACTTCAAAATTTTTTTTCATTAATGTGCCTGTTCAGAAATAGTAATTTTGCATGACGACAAACCAATTCTTTTGCTAGTAGAACGCAATACACATGTGCCCGCGCCAACCCTAGGACATACTCTATTCTCAGCCCCCAATTGTGATGTTTAGGCAGCCCATAATGAATCTCTAAAGAGTAGTTTTCACTGACTAACTCTAAACTTTGTGCGCGAATAATGTCCCAAAATAGGAACCATAGCAATTTTGTGTAGAACTCATGCTACAAACATTTTTCTTCTTCAATTTTTGAGACATTCATTATTTTTATTTATTAAGTTACAAGTTTTAAAGTATTTTTCACTGGATTAAAAATTTTCAAATAATTTTCTTGTTCCCTAAAATCCATTTGCCCGAAATAATCGTCGTATTACCGAAATTTATATAAACTAAAAATTTAAGAAATCGAAGGTTATAATCTATAAATAGTTAAAACATCTTTCAAGTATTAATTAGATTAAAAATTGTTGAAACAATTATTCTTGTCTGAAGAAAATATTTTGTTCAGTATGTCATTAAAAGATATAGTTTTCGGAAATTAATTCCTCATTAATCACTACTTTCTTGCCTCAACGAAACCGATCTGAAAAACAGCTATCCACAACGAATACTAGGGTATCAATTCTGAAATAAAATAACACTGAATACTTATCAACATACATATTCTCAGAAATTCAAAAAAGCTAGAATTTTCTAAACAACTGATAAAATGAAATTTCAACAAAGAAGTTAAACCTTTAAGCGTGTATTTGAGTTTTTATTCGAATGGATTAGTTCAATAACGAAAAAGGAAAAATTAAAACAAAATATATAAATTTGAAGAAAAATTGTAGAAATTCTAATTGAAAATGATTGATTTTCAACCAAACACGTGGACTTTCATTTACTAAAATCAATTTTTCACAAAGAGTTTCAACTTTAACCTTCGAAACGTCAATTTTCTTCAAACAAATCGAAACACGTATTTTATCATGTTATTGTTTGCTCATTATTTCACATTGACTTTGGCCTGTAGCTTTAAATGATTTAAAGAACTTTCCTGTTCAACAATTTTGTTGTGACATACATAGTTTATAACGAATTGAAATCAATGCCTTTCATTTGATTTGAGAATTCGATGATTATATCTCCGAAGGACAGTGGTGAAACTAATAACTTTTTCATCTTACATATATGTGAGATAACGACTAGTCACGCATATATTTGTACTTTGATGAGGCAATAGAATATTCCATAGTTACATATATGTTGATCCACGTCTTCACTGAAGAATTAGTCAGTTTTTCCTCGACATTGCGAAAATGAGGATGGTCCAATCAAGAACACTTTTCGCTAAGTGTCCAAGCAAGTGCACATTAAATGTCATTGACGTCTTAGAGTACAGAATTTCGGTACGAGCAACGAATTCGAATAATACTTTATCAGCTAGATCAAGTTCATCAATTTTCATTTCTTCTTTTGTTAATACATACATAGCCTCGACAAGCAAAGCCCAGTGCATCAAAAGGTGGCTTGGCAATATGTTTTGAAGTACCACCATACTGTAAAAAAGAGTCCACTTCTCCCATTCGTGAGCTTTCCAAAACTCTTTTTCTGAAAACGCCCGAGTTAGTCTAATAATCTGGTAAGGTGCTTTGATATTAGTAATAAGTTTATCGATTGCAGAGATAATTGACCTAGAAAAAAGCCCGTCTTTCTTTTTATTGTCAAACCAGGTAGTGGCAAATTTTTTGGCAACTCTAGAGGCACAATGCAAGGATTCTACGACATAACCCTTAATAATGTCATAATGCATTAGATTTATCAATTGTGATGGGCATTTAACTCCAAAAACAGTTTTTTTTTTTAAGTAACAGCTTTCTTCATGTGCTCTATGGTATTCTGAACATTTCTCTCTTTTGAAATTTCATTCATCAAAGGATACTTAATATTTCCAGATCGTGGGTTTTTAGAGTTACTGCGAACCCACTCACCGGGGTGAAGACACAAGCCGCAGCCGTATGAGCCATTCAATTGAGTGAATTCTTGTAGTGGAGCACGAGCACGACGATCAAGATTAAATGTTTTTTTCTAAGCATTTTCAGGTTGGCCACTAGACGTGTGCGTTTTGTCGGATCGAATATGGTATTTTCGATTCGACGTGCGTTTATTTTCGGATCGGTTTATTCGATTCGATCGGGCCACCGATCGAATGTTGAAAATACGAGTTTTCAGTCAAATAGTTCAATTATCAATTAAAAATTATAAATTTTCAAACAGGAAAATAAATTTTTGACAAAACACTTCAACTTTCAACAGACAAAATTTAACAAAAGTGTTGAATTATAAACTAAGAAAGATTTTTTAGTCAGGAAAGAAAAATAATTTCAACCAAATTGTTGAAATTTTAGGTAAAAAATACGAAGTTTTTACAAATCAGTTGAATTTTCACCAGAAAAATATGAATATTTGACACAGAAGTTCATTTCGAACCCAACAGTTTAATTTTCTATCAAAATGTAGTTGTATTTGTAACTAAGAAAGATTTTTGAGTCATAAAAGAAAAACAATTTCAACCAAACTGTTGAAGTTTCCAGCAAAAACACAAATTTTCTACAAAGCAGTTGACTTTTTAACCCGAAAATATGAATTTTCGAGAAAAAAGTTTCTTTCCAATCTAATAGTCTCATTTTCTACAAAAACAGTTAAATTTTTAACTAAGACAGACGTTAAAACTTCAACTAAAAAGAATAACTTTTTAACAAAATAATTTAATTCTCAACAAAATAATAAAATTTTTATTTTTTAACCAAAGGAGATTGAAATGTTTATTTATTACATTCTCATGTAGGATTATATAAATATAACATTTTAAATCCTTTTTTATGATATAAAATTAGTTTTTTATTGAATTTCAACTGTTAAAAATGCAGGTAATAAAAATTATAGCAATTTGAACATTGAATTTTGAACAGCTGAAAAACAAAGAAAATGTTTATTTTCAGTTATTTTTTTATGATTTAAACTGAAAATACGCATACTAGTGTAAAGTGGTTCTAAGCAAATTTGTTGATATAATTTAGGTGAAAAATGTAGTTGAATAAAAAGTTATTGCAGCTTGCGTCGTTTTTCCAAAAAGTCAATTTTTAATTTTTGATGTATTTTTTAAGCAAGAGTTTATAACAAATTTGTAGATCTTTTTTGGTTGTACAACTTTTGTCATTTCATTTTTTTTGTCTCTTGTGTCATTTTTAAAAATTTTTACTTAATTTGTACATCCTCTCTGAGTGAAAAAGTTGGTCTATTATTTTTTTTTCTTTCCTTGTGTCGTCTTCCAAAACATTGAATTTTTTATTTCTAATGTCATTTTTCACGAATAAAACAAAAACTACGCGTCCTATCAAAAAGTGATTCCTGACAAATTGGTAGATCTTTTCTGGGTGCACGTCGAAATTTGATTGACTCGGCGAAAGTCATTTTTCACATAAAACCAATACCTTCTCATTGAGATGAGAATGTAAGAAACGAAAAAGGGGCTGAAGCCAATATAACTGAACTAAACCAACGAGTTATTACAGAAGAAGTTCATAAATGGATACAATCTACTTTAACGATGGATAAAGAACTGTCGAAGATACAAACTTCTAATATTCGGAATCACAGGCTTTCCGATAATTTTCCAAACTACTCTGGAACGGATGCTGTTATTGTCTGAAGAAGTAATCAATTTTTTTATGATACACAGGTTTAAGAAAAATCCATAGAAGAGCATTTAGTGAGGTTGAAGAAGCTGACTACACAAGGAATCAGTCCACTATAGAAATCTATATAGAGGAAACTAGTACGACCAAATTAAGATGGAAAATTAATTTTAAAGATTGCAATGCCATCACATGAATTATATTAGCCGCTTGTCCTACATTTCATACTTTTTTTAATACGTTGAAATTTCACACAGATTTTACTCTCCTGGTACGAAGTGAATATTCACATAATAAGCCTTTCTGATCAGTTGTCGAAGGACCTTGTGCTTAAATTAATGAAACAATAATCTAAAACTGTTATCCAAAATTTTGGAAGTGAAACTTCTTTTGGAACGGGAGTGTAACAGGGTGAAGGAAATAAGTTCACTTTATCACCCTTTTTAACAGTGAAGGTATTCTTTATTTTATCAGGTAGTTCACAAGACGATACTACTTTGTCTGAGGGAGGCCGAAAGACTGACTAACGTCCCTTATGCTACGTGTCGCCTAGACCAGTCCTAAAATATATTGTGGAGGGAGTTCAGGTGAAAATGACCTTTACTTTCCACATTCTTCCTCACTAGATTTCCCAAATTCTTATAATTTTCTTACAGGAGTAAATTGAAAAAAAAAAAACGATAGACCGATCGATCGACCGGCCGACCGACTGCACGGATATCTCTCGTCTCTCCCTTACAAGTATACTTTCTATAGTCTATAATTTCTCTCTATTCGCGTCTCCCTTTTGTGCGGCGATTCGCTATTGATTCAAGGGCATGTGATACTTAGAAAATTATAGATTTTATCAGTGTTAGGTTCCCCCGGCTTTTTTTTACAATAATAAAGATTTTGCCTTAAAATTTTGGGGAATGATAGCGAACATGCTAACGGACGTCCCCGAACTCTTCTGATAAACTTAATGAACAAATGCGTTATTTGTAGGGAGCGGACTAGACAAGGTATGAACATTAGGGTGGTCCAAAAATTGATGTTGTTGAATTTTTAAAAGTAATGCCCGGAAATATGTTCAAATCCACATAAGAATTAATACATATATATTTTTTTTAATGATATTTAGAGGTGACGCAAGCCCCATGAAGGTCAACACATTTTTAATAAGAAAAAAAGTTGTTTTTGTAAATTTTATTCAGAATTCTCAACATTAGCTGAATCGTGTTAAAACTCGACATTTATCTTCATAACAAGCCATAGAATACGAATACAATATTACTTTTCAAATATCACTCCCATAAGTCTGTTTTATAATGTACCAAGAAACCCACCACATAAGGGAAGAGATGGGTTTTGCGAGATTTTGGCGCTAATTTTGTTGTTGCGTTTTTTACATGCAAATTGTTTCGAATACATAAAATACTACTTTATACTGATAATTAGATGTTTGAATATAGTTATTTGTGATACAAGTGCGCAAGATAGGTGATTGTGTACGAGTGTGATTTTTGCAGCATAATTTTTGCAATCACACGAGTTAGCAATCACATATGCGCACGTGTATCACACACTATTTTTTGCAACGCCCGTCCGAAAAATTTGTGTTAGGAGAAGTTAAAGAAGAATAATAATCTTAAAAGACAGATTTTTAAGCTTTGTAAGCAAATTTTGTTGAAAAAAATGTTTCTCAAAAAATTTCTGAAAAACAAATTTCTGAAGAAAAATGTTTGAAAACAAAAATTTTTGTGAAAAAAAAAGTATTGAAAAAAAATTTGGTAGAAAAAAATGTTTGAAAAAAAATTGAATGAAAAAAAATTTGGTGAAAAAAACATTTTGAAAAAAAAATTAGTGAAAAAAAATTTGGAAAAAAAATGTAGTGAAAAAAAATGTTGAAAAAAAAATTTGGTGAAAAAGAATTTAGTAAACAAAATGTTGAAAAAAAAATTTGGCGAAAAAAAATGTGTTGCCAAAAAAATTTTTGGCGCTTATGCCCTTTTGTACGACGGACTAAAACAGCTACACAACCCTGAAAACAAAACTTTAATCATTAAAAGATTTGTTCAAGTGAAATCTAAATTTATTTCAAGAAATGCCAACACCAGTGTTTAAAGTAACCTATGCTAGTGTCTAAAGTACATTATTTAAACAATTTATTACTGTTTTTAGCAATTTTCTCTTCGAATGAAGATAGAAGGTCGCGGTTTTTTCGAAAATGTTCCACTTTTTGCCCAACTTTCAATTAGACAGAGACAATAGTTTATCAATGTTAACAAACGTAATTCTTTTAACAATTTATTATTATTGTTAATAATATTCACTTACAATAATGCTAAATAATTGCAGTTTTTTTCTGAAATTTGCAACTATTTGTCTACTTTGCACTGAGGTTGACTTTATAATTAATTCAATGTAGAAAAAGTAATTATTTGAAGAAATTATTATTGTTTATAACTATCTTCTTCTTTGTTAATGCAATATAGTTTCGGCATGTTCTAAAATGTTTAAATTTTTATCCACTTTTTACTTAGTAAAGTAGTGAACAATGCAAGTTAACAATCATAGTTGTTTGAACAATTTATAATTGTTTATAACTATCTTCTCTTAGATAAAAGCTAAAATTTAATGTTTTGAGCAAAAGAAATGCTATTGGTGATATGAGATGCGTTTTTTCCAATAATATTATTTAAAATTTTAGTAATAAATTTTGAAAGTTTATACGTAGGTCCATTTATAGTCGAAACAATCAATCTTAAATGGTTGTCCAATTTATGAATCTTAGGAAGACCCTACGCCCTCGGAGTAATTGAAGAATAATTTTTAAGTTGGTTAGCTTCATGATAAGAGATGTGATTATTGTGATGTAAATAAGAGATTAGATTATTACATTTTTCTTGCGTTGTGGCAGTATATTCAAATTTAGAAAGTGAACATAAATTTTCATTTTGAAGAATAGAAAGCATTTTTTGAAAATAATCAATTTTTGACATAGCTACCGTCACATTTCCCTTATCCCCGTTTAAAAAATAGCATCTGGATTGTTCGAAATTTCGTTTCAAAAATTAAAATTGTTGAATTTTTTATTTAATTTTGACCTGAAAACTGCGAAGACTATATCAACGCATATATATTGAAGGTCAAGACTTTACCTTTTATTTACTAAGATGAATTTCGCAACGCTTACAAAGATCGGGGGCTTTTTCCAAGCAATTACCTTCTTGTATGGAGAATTTCCATCTTCACTCTTGAAAAAATGGTCATTTTTAAACTTAAAAAGGACTCCTCTCATCAATCAAAGACCTTTTCTACTCCGTTGCAGACGATCTGTCATCATACCTCTACATATCAAACACAGGTTCAAATTTTTAGATTTACATTTTAACCACGAAAAAAATGTTCGTAAACTTCACTCTCTGTATTTTCAAATGTCTATTGATATTCTCAATCTGGAAATCAATGATAAACATTTCTCTATAAATCAAACTTTGCCTAGATTATACAAAATCGAATAGATCATTCAAAGAGTTATTCCATCTAATATTTTAAGAAGATTTTTTTATTTTGAATATGATAAATCTGAAAAGATTTTTAATACTAAAAAGCTCAAATCTGTACCAAAATTTGAGGATTTACGTTCAGAAAAAGAGAGTCTTAACAAAATTGGTTACAATACAAAATGGTTTAAAAATCTTACAAACACTGAAATTCCAGAGGAAATAATTAATTTGGTATCTTTGGCACCTAAATTCTCAACAAATTATATTAATATTCATGATTTACATGTTCAAAGCTTTGTCGCATCTATCGAAACCGGAATTTATAAAATTAATATAGATGATAAAAATATTATTCGTAACTATTGTACTCAAACTATTTTAGATCATATTTCGAATCTTAAGTTTAAAAATCGTCAAAAATTTGTGTCATCAATACTGAATGTATTAAGAGGTTCAAGTTGGACAATCCAGATGTTCTTTTTTAAACGTTGATAAGGGAAATGTGACGGTATCTATGTCAAAAATTGATTATTTTCAAAAAATGCTTTCTATTCTTCAAAATAAAGATTTATATTCACTTTCTAAATTTGAATATACTGCCACAACCCAAGAAAAATGTAATAATCTAATCTCTTACTTATATCACAATAATCACATCTCTTATCTTGAAGCTAAGCAACTTAAAAAATATTCTTCAATTACACAGAGGGCGTATGGTCTTCCTAAGATTCATAAATTGGACAACCCTTTAAGATTGATTGTTTCGACTATAAATGGACCTACGAGTATTGTCTGCACTCTATTTTATTATCACCAATCGGTTTGAATGAGTGAAAGCTTCGGGTACCCGTAATTGTTTGAACTTTGTCATTAGTGCCCCACTCGTATAAATCTCTGGCTTTCAAAATCTGTTTGTAACTTGGCCGTTGAAGACTAGCTCGTGCAGCTTGTCGCTTGAGAGTTCCTCCTATTCCATCGGACGGACTTTTACCATGAGAAGTAGCAAAGAATTCCCAGGAAGCTTCAATCCCAAAATCTCGCTTGTGATTTACTAGGTTGACGAAGTTGCTTTTGTTTTTATATTGGGAAGCTGCACAATCAGTGAAAGACATGATTTTTTTAACAATGTATTTTTTTCAACTCAGCAATAATTTTTTCCCCAAACAGATGCACTGCACTAGTATTATGCTCAAGATCTTCTGAAATGATCGCATAACTTTCGCACATGACTTTGCCACCTTTCTTAAAATAAACTACAGCGGGATGGACAGTGATCTGTTGTTTATTCCAATACTCACTTTGTATTGTATTTTGTATTGTATTTTGAATAATAGTTTCGTGATTCTGAGCCAAATCAAAAAGTAATATTAATACTCTCTCTTCAAGAGATTCCTTAGAGTCCATAAGAAATTGGCTTTGACTTTTCGTTATAAAGTCGTGTTTTAGAAGATCAGTTCAATGTGTAGTGAGTTTCTCATAATAATCCTGAGCTGTGTCACTCAAAGTTTCTAATGAGGCACGGTCTGTCGAAGTCCACCAATTGTAGGTGGCTCTTTCAATGTAGTTGCTTTCAAAAAGCTTTTGGACTTTTTCCATTAAAGATTTCACACCTGGGCAAGATTTGCACGATCCTAAACAACGGAAAGGTGTTTTAGGATCGCAAATCATCGAAGACCACATGGTTTTGTATGAATATAAGCACTCTAGATTCACGTCATTTGCAGCAAGTTCACTCAAGTTTGCTCCTTCAATCAATAATTTAGTATTTTCATGAATTTTGCAAACATAAATGGAATGTGTTCCACTCGCACTCCTTGATAACTATCGACTCACGTCGCATTCGTAGTAAAAATTTCGAACAATTTTGACAGTTTCTTCCGACAAATTCCTACCTGGGCTTGGATTTGGTGATGATCCAATACCGTTGCTCTCGCTCAAATGTGTTGCCTTACGAGCTAAACTATATGGTACTTTGAACTCTGATTCTATCTTGTGAATTCCCTAACCTTTTGGTACCATAGTCAACAGTTGAACGGTGTAAGATTTACTTGGTTTTTTATCCAATTTGTCTTTACGTTCGTTAGTAAGTTCTTCTATATCTTTCTTACTGAATTGACCTTCAAAACAATTGAACACCTCTTTCATTTGAACGTCAAGAGCTTTCTTGATCTCAGCTCCCTTCTTTCTATCTGTAGTTCGTTTTCGAAGATCCGTAGTCTTACTAATAGATGGATCTCTTAAGATTTGCAAAATTTCATTAAACTCAGAAATATTGTTTTCTCTCTTAACGTCACATTCTAAATCTTCATCAAAATAATCAGCAAATGAAAGTAGATGTTCAGCCTGATGAAATTCAATCTCTTTAGAAAAATCATCACTAGTTTCAAGTAAGTTTTCAACTTTTTTAAATTCCATTGCATCAGAAGAACTTTGGATATGCATTAGGGACATTTTTCAGGATATCACATATCCTGCCGGGATATCCTAAGGATATGCCAAGGATATCATTTTGCTGTGAGGGTTAATTCTACCTTGGTGAATAGTTCATCCGGAAGTACCTCTAAAATGTATATTTAAAAAAATAATCTGCTAATTTAAAGAACTGTAAGTGAATGAACAAAATTGTGTAATTCATATTGAATGTACTGAAATTTTGACGCTACATTAAAGAAACTTCTCTAAATCATTCATACACAACGTTCTCAAATGATATAATTTTTTGTGTAAAATCTATATCAAAATATTGAAAAATGAACCGACTTTCTTTTTCTAAAGAAAGGGGTTTCTTAAGAAAGCGCACAATGTTCTGGTAAAATAAAAATCCTAATAAAATAAGATAGAAATGACTTTGAAAAATGAGGAGCGGGAATTGGGGCTGATAATGAGCGAACGCATTTTGCGGAGGGCAGGGGAGTCAGTAGGTTTTCGCGGTTCTGGATCAGCGTAACCAATTTGCAGCTTCGCGGAAGCAGCGATTGGAAATCAATGGCCCCGTTTATTATACACGCACCGCGCGCGGTGTGTCGGGGCTTCGACTACTTCGACCGGTTCATGGTATCCTGTAATCCTTATAATCGAATGCTCTTTCAGCGAAATTCACGATTTTTCTCCGGGTGGATATGTACCTCACGGTTCTCGAGCTACGTGCTCAATTTTATGAGCCTGAAGTACTGCCATTCATATTATGCATTTTCCTATACGCTCTATACCGTTTCTGCGAACCTCCGTTGCGAAGGTGCCGATTAGAGAATATTTACAGTCCAATATTTCAGTTCTCAATAATTCCCTAAACCACTTTCCTCGTCAGGATTCATGCTTTCGCGGTTATCCTTTATTTATATGTCGAACATTTCCAGTATTTTTGGATTATTGCATTACCGATGAACTTTAAGATGAGTACTTTTTAAAAATTCCATTGATTTTTTTTATTTAGATTTGGTTTGAAATTCAATTTCCGATTAAAACAAGAAAAAGAATATAACTAGGAAAAATATTTGAATCCATTTAAATTTTAACCCAAATTAATCTCCTCGTAGGTGAAATTTTGTTTTCAGATATAAATAGGAAAAATATTTGATTATATTGATATATAAAAACATATTTGGACGAGTTCAATGTATTTTTAAGAAATTCTTCACAATTTTGAAGGAATTTGAGAAGAAATTAGAGATTTCAAGATGTTATACGGGTTTTTAAAACATTTTTATGGATTTCACAATATTTAAGATATTTTGACATTTTCAAAGGATTTTAAAGAATATAGTGTATTTTGAAAAATTCCGAGGAATTTGGTGAGATTTCAAAGAATTTTGTGGGATTATATCAAATTTCTGGAGATTTTTTAGGAATATTTTATGATGTTATACGCGATTTCAAAGATTTCTAGGGATTTCAGAAGATTTAAGAAATTTTAGGATTTTTCAGATTTTAAAGAATATAGTGTATTTTCAGGGTGGCCACTATTTTTTCAATTTTTGTCTCCCGGCTTTCTCCTGGTTCTCCCGGTTAATATTCATGATTTCTCCCTGTTTAGAAAAAAACATATACTCGATAAGCATCAGCAAACTTTTTTGCGAGAAATCAGTTGACTTTGAATCATATAAATTCTCGCCTGAAGCAAAATTTTTTAACCGGTCTGTGGCCGGGTTACCCGACCGGATCCCGGCCGGTATGAAAGCCGGAATCCGACCACTTTACCGTGACGTTTGTAGCCGGATCCCGGCCAGTATCCCCGACCAGCGCCCGATTTAAACTGGGGCTATCCGGCCAGCTCCCGGTCGGATCCCTGTTACCATTCCTACACGGGATTTGTGTATCGATTTACTCTTCCCTCCGTATAACAGATCGTTTATTTAAAGGCATTACTTCCTACACCAATATACTCATTCTTCTATTTTTATAATTTCTTGACGTTAGTTTTAAAATTAGCAATAAAATTTATCAAGACTGATTTGTAGACTCTGAGTGAAGTGAAAAGTTAACTGCAATGAGTTTCAAAATTTTGCTTGTGTTTTACTTTTATATTGTGAAAAGTCGTGTAAAGAATTTTCAGTTTACTTTTCAGGGGTTCAAATTGAATGTGCTGGATAAAAACGAATTGACCGTTTCTCCCTCAGGACTTTGACAAGGTCTAGAACGGGAAGCTGGATAGTTGCTTCACGGTGTTTGATCTCCAAAACTTCTTCCCTAGACTGTTCAACTCAGTTCTAAGCGTTCGCAACTCTCGGCTGAGTATTAGATGGAAACTTTATGAAACTTACTACCATGGATAGTGTGCTGAGGAAGGGTCGATTTTTTATTAGAGAAAAAGAAAACCTTAGTGGGAAGTGCAGTTCTGTTCAGAGTGGTACGAAGAACTTTCGCCAAGTTCGCACCCCCGTTGACTAAGTTTGTCTTTCAAAAATCAGTTCCTTGGAATTTAATGAATAAAGTTTCAAAAAAGTGGATCACTTCTTATTGGTACTTAAACCACTCCTTACTTAAGATTTAACTATTAAAGTAGTTGTCGTGCAAAAAATCAAATCCATGAAAAAAATAATTCCGCTATGATTTTGAGAATCAAAATAATATTACTAATCATTTCATTTCAAATAAAAAACATTTTTAGTACAAGAATTTCAAAACTTGTAAAAAAAATTATTTTAACCATTTTCCTTATAATCGGATCACCAAATGCTCCTTATTTTCTTTCTTCTTTCTTTATACAGTTTTTCAACAATATTTTGAATAAAAAATTGTGCATATATGCTTGTCCAAATTAGGTCGTCTTTTATTCTTGCAGTGTCAACCTTTTTAAAAGGACCGCGTACTAAATGTACAAAATGGCTTTGCGTAGATTGCGCTTAAACTTTGTAATTCTGCATAATCTACAAAATTACCAAGCTAAAGCCAAATCCACGAAAAGCCATTATGTGTACATTTAGTACGGAGTGCTTTTTAAGAATTTCATGAAGAGTTAAAAATATTGTACCAAGACATTTTTAACAAAGAAAATCTTTCCAACTGCAACGGCACAATTCAATACGTGTCAAAAATAATTTGATACTTCACATTGTTTCTCTTTTTCAATCGATTCCTATTTTTTAAAGAATTATTCTTTTTCCCCTATTTTCAAGAAGCTGAGACTTTTCCCTATTTTGCTCATTTTTACATTCTCATCCAGAGAAGGTGTTCGATTTGTGTAAAACTTGACCCCCCCGGTTTTTGTCAAATGTCCACGTTTTGAGACCCCCTGAACCCGAAAAACAGGTTTTTACGAATGTGTCAATAGATTTCACTTCAAGATCAAAGGAAATCCTTTCACAGTTAAAGGATAACATTTGAAACGACAATCCTTTAACTGTGAAAGGATTTCCTATCATGCCAATTTTGAATGGAAAATCCTTCAATAGTGAAAGGGATCGTTTGACAGCCAATAATCTGTTTTTAGAGTGTAGGGTGCGCACCTGTTGGATCTCGCGCTTCGCGCTCGATAATATATTTATCTCGCGCTACGCGCTCGATGACTGTACTTCCCTCACATTTTTGGATTGTACTTTTAAAATTAAAAGTCAAACCATTGATAACTGAAATTTAGCGATTGTGAATTCTCTTTTGTTAAAGTTCCTTCGGCTTAACGAACACATTACGTGTCTCGCGAGGAAAAAAAAGTTAAAAGAAAATTTTAATATCTAATTTAAGAAGAATTAAGTAGAATAAATTGTTCGGCTTTACGCGTACTATGAAAAGCCGTACATAGAATTTTTAAATCTTAACCAAAGTTCTCAACAATTTTGAACATGTTCTAAATTTTTGAATTTTTATCAAAAATAGCTGGCTAGCAAACTCATCCTTTCTTTTTATGCCTTAAACACGTGTGCCAAAGCTCAATCTAATCTCAATCAATCAAACAGACATACAAACACCTTCGTAAAAATCGTTTATTTCTGACTCAGGGGGTCTCAAAACGTAGAGATTTGATGAAAACCGACTAAGTCAAATTATACATAAAATCAATGCTTTCTCATTAGGATAAGAATGTAAATAACCTACACCATTTAAAATTGTTTAAAATTTCGATGTTAAAATTAAAATTTGAAGCCCTTCGAATTTACAACAATAGACATTTTGAGTTTCAAATCTTAAATTTAAAGAAATTTCAAATTTCAAATTAATTAGTTTGCATTTCCTTATCCTAAAATTGTTTACTGTTCCAAAGGTCTCTAGAATTATTTCATTTTTAAATATTTTATTTTAATGTTTAATTTTTCAAGTTTTATTTTCTAATTGTTGATTTCCAAATAAAAAATTGTTAACATACATTTTGGAATACTTGACAAGCCTCAAAAATGTACAATTTAAAGGGTTATTCAGTATAAAAAAACAATGTTTTAATTTCGCAATGTATAATATTCCCAATTTAAAATTATTATTTTTAGTATTGATATATATTTAAACTATCTTACTAATGCAGTTCGATTTGGAAAATTTGGAAATTTCAAGAGAAACCGGATTATTAGGTACTTTAAAAAAGTACAGTTTTAATGATTATTTCCGGAATCGTTAAACTTTGATAGCATTAAATAACAAAGAATCAATTTATAATGTGTCCGGTTTTAAATTGCAAACCGAGAATGATATTGTTTCTACAGTTTTAATTATTCTTTTATAAACCTTGAAATCAGATTCTGCTTCATAACATAAAATGCAAGTAGGGTAAGGAGGGGCAGCACCGACCGGTGGGGCAAAGGTGACTTTGCTTATAACATCGATATTATTCAACAATTTTAATTCTACTTTGAATTAAATAAATCTATTTTATTAAAGAGATAGTGATACTTACTAAAAGCTTGAAAATTGACGTTGTAAAAGAAAAATTATGCAGAAAACAGTTTTGACAATGAAAGAATGGAAGATTCGCTGGCAGAAATATAAAGTTTTCAACAATGCAACAGGTAAACAAAATAACTTCAGGGACAATTCAAGTTTCAAGTAGTTCACTTCGAGTTAATTTGATGGCGCCATAGGACGAATACTTTAGAAGATAAACGTACTGGTGCAACTCGCCCCTATGTTCAACTCGCCCAAGTCTCCCCTAATTATAACGAACAGTATGCGCAATGAAACTCTGAATCATATTTTTATTGACACTTTTCAAAAGTACAAATATATTATTCAAAGTGCAGTAAGGTCGTTGCAAAAACAAAATCTCATTTGCTTTCTAATTTTAACATAAAATATAAAAATAGATAACCAATTTGAGCCTTAAAGAAACGAGTTTTTCTGAAGTCTCTATGCTTTTATTTCATTTTGAAATCTGTACATTTTTAAATGTGCAAATAGAGTCATTCAGATTAGGAAGGTAGCCAATAAGGCCATTAAAATCAACCTTCGATTATCTTATCTGATTGGTAAAAGCGATTCAACAACTCAAGGTCATTGTAATATTTAAAATATTAATAATGTATTAGTCAATTTCCTCCGAAATTAAGTATTTGAACCACATTTGCTTTCACCACTCTAAAGAGTAGATGAGTTATTATTGAAAAATGAAATTCTTGCAAAGACCCTATTAGAAAGGGTTTCGTAAATGCAATAAAATATAATTGTTTTATTCTGTGTTCTAATTTGCAAAATATCAAAATTGCACAATGCATTTTTATGCAGTATAAATAATTCCCTTCTCAATTCCAAGAGAATGAATTATAATGGAAAGATGGTAGTATCATTGAAAATACGTAAAATTGAAGTTCATTGGTAAGAAACAATAATAATTTTTTTTAAACCCGGGGCTGTTAAGAAATAGAGAGACTTTTGTAACTAAATGTATGAGGTACTGAACAGTACTGCCAGATAGGGAGCGCGGACTGCGTCGACTCGATTCCTGCGCTTTCATTGGCCCTGCTATCTAAAATTTACTTCAAATTTATATCAAAAATAAATCAATTCTTTCAATTCAATTTTTTTATATTATTTTTTTCTTGAAGCAAGTGACACAATTTATGAATAATTAATCTAAATACTGAACTAGAATTGCAATAGTTTAATAGAATAATAAAATCTCAATATTTTTACTTTATGGCTTACTTTGAGTTGATCATAACCATATTGACATTGAGGTTTTAATTTTTTGTTATGAAGAATACATTTTGAGATACGTACCACTTATTGAAATTAATTATTCGTGAATATAATGTAAATATATTTATCTGGATTAAAATATTATAAAAATTCCTTTAGGAAGAAATATGAAAATTTAGCGAATGAAATTCATTAATTTTTTTATAAATTTGACACGTTATTCGAAAAGCATTGGCAATAAGAACACAGGTGCGATTGGCACCAAACAAACTTGGTAACTTTATTGTTTCATCTTCTGAAAGCAAGAAATAATTCAAAAATTTTATTTAGACTCTACGACCCCTGGCGGACCGGAGTGGGATGAAATAAAAAAACGAGGTTCAAAATAACTTGTAGCTGGCAATTTTTAACCAATTTTGTATTTTTTTTTAGAAAAACTCAGCATTAAATTTTAAAGAGAGTTATGTGGCTTGATTTTTTAATTGTATTTTGTTTAAACTTTTATTTAAATGCAAAGTGTGAAGAATTTTGCTAATTACAATAAACCCCCCTAACAGAAATTGCAGTAAAAAATTCCAAAAAATGAACACTTGATGGGTGATGGAAATTTATTTATTTAAACAATTCATTCTCTAGGAACTTTCTATTGTGCTGGGCATTTACCCGTAAATTCAGGTCGAAATGGGTCACCTTCGGCAGGTGCTAACTCGCGATCTATTGCAGTTAGGACAATGTTTCTTTTTTTTTTAATTGTAGGTATTTACGTGTACTTTAATTCATCTGTTGACCATTTTTAGATCTGACGATCAGGATCCGAGCTACGGAGAAACTAAAAAAAAACATGTGATTTTTTGTAAAAAATTGAAAAAAATCGGGGTTCTTTGAAAGGCCGTAACTCCTAGAGTATTGGTAGTAGAATACCTTTTTTTTTAGTTTTACGTAGAATTTTAGCTACTCTAATTTTGGTAAGAACACTTTTATCCCTAAAAGGCAGTAAAGCACCAATCCACTGCCCTGTGATGTTTTGCACTTTTTACCAAAAAAATGTCCGTGTTCCGGGACAAAATTCTGTTCACAAAACCTAACGTCTTATTATGAACCTCCAAATGAAGTATTTGAGAGAAAAAATGACTTCTTTAAAAATTACTGGATCAAAATACCAGATGACTGGACTATATGAATATTTAATCAATATGATAACGAAATCATAAAGTATTGTAACTTCAAAAATGTATGAAAATTTAATCAGTATTTTAAACGCATGTCACCAAATTTTCAAGAAAGTACTGTTACTTGAAAAATGTATGAATATTCAATCAGTATTGTAAATGTATCTCATCCAAGAAAATATGTAGTAACCGAAATCTTAAATTACTGTAACTTTAAAAATGTATCGGTTTCAAAACGAAATCATAAAATATTATAAATGTATCTCATCAAATTTTCAAGAAAATATGTAGCAACCTAAATAATAAAATATTGCAATTTCAAAAATGTATAAATATTAGTAAATAAAGAGAGAGGCTTCTGAACATAGATTACTTTGACCGATACTATTTTTTTTAGTTACAACAAATGTATGTTATGTGTCACTTGGTTTTAAATTTCGAACATCATTTTTTCCAATAAGGGCATCCGGCGTTTGAACGACTCTTTCTTTAATCTTATTAATTTACATTTGACAGGAGAATTGTGAGTTTGTTTTTAAGATTCTTTCCAATCCAGAAATGGCATATTAGATAAATGTTGTCCTTTATTATCTGAGTAAGCTTACTTTTTATTGACTTAGGCATCCATGGTATTTTTTAACACGACGTTTAATAAAGGTATGTTGTTTGTCACTTCTTTTTAAATTTCGAGCGACATTTTTCCAAAAAGGACATCCGGCCATTGAGCGACTCTTTCTTTGACATTATCAATTTACATTTGACAGGAGAAGTAGAATTTCATTTGTAAGATTCTTTTTGAAGTTGGGAACCGCATATTAGATAAAAGTCGCAGTTGATTATCTGAGTGATCCGATCTGGCTTTCCGTCCTCCCGGGTTTTTTAAAAAAGACTTGATTGGCCAATCAAGTTCGCGGAGTTCCCACCATGGGGCGCTCTGGTCAATCATAGGCATCGTAGAGAATCTATATAAGAACAACGTAACCTGAAACTTCAGTTTCAGGTCAGCCCTGAAGAAGCAGCATTTTGTTGACACGCAGAGATGCTTTTCAGGCTATTAACCAGTGAAACCTTGGCACCTCCAAGAGCGCCGATGGTCAAGACGATTAGTTCAATGGAATTACCAGTGCCCATTTGAAGGCGGCGGAGCCGTATTTTTTATGGCCTTTTTTGGCTTAAATAAGGCGGCAGATTCAAATATAGTATGGACTAAAACTGTAAAATTGAAAAAATTGAATTAAAAGGATAAAAAGTAATCACATTGAAAAAATAATAGCATATTATAAAAAAATGAAAGCCGATGGGATTTAAAATTGGCGAAGTACACATTTTGTAAACACGTGGCTTAGATTTTTTTGATTGAAAGGTACAATAAAACCTTGAAGTTTTTACAAGTAAACAATATAATAGTTTTAATATCCTTAAAATCTGTGTACATTAGCCTTGTCAAATTCTAATTGGAACCTTTAAAGGCTGCAAATTTGTAAAAAATAATTTTTCTGCAGGTAAAAAATGTGGCGTGAAATTTTTGGATGATAATATTATGCAATTCATGAATAAAAAGTTTGAATTGATATTTTAATATTCCGTTGTAAGTTTTCAAGTTGCATATGATTTTGATGGAAAAATATTGTACTATTTTGTCCAGTACAACAAAACTTTATTAATTTTCTTCAGCATTTTTTCGCTACATTTCTTATACAACCTTAATTTATACTTCATCATCTCCATTCGTAGTGCATATATAATTAAAATGTTATCCATGTCTTTTTTCCAGCTGCACAAAATCCTTTTGCCAAAACAACTGAGAGGCTTGGTCAGATAAGAATAATGATGCCTTTTTAATACAATCAAGTGAAGAGGATTTTCTCCTATTATAAATGTCCTTTTTACAATACATATTTTTACATTCATATCAGAGAAGCTATAAGACTCGTGTTAAATTTGACGCCCCCCCCCCCGTTTTCGTCAAATGTCCACGTTTTGAAATCTTCTGAACCCAAAAAACAGGTTTTGGCGAATGTGCCTGTCTGTATGTATGTATGTATGTGGGCGGGTATTTAAAAATTCTATGGACGGACATAATATCAGTCAAAAAGGCGAACAAAATATTCTTATGACTTTTTTTGATAGAAGAAAAAATTACCGGAGTTATAGCGAAAATGAACATTTCAAGCCAAAAAACGCACGATATAAAAAAAAAATCAAAAGGCGAAAATCGTTGCTTTTTGAATACCCTACAATGCTGTCATAACAAGTTTTTGAATTTTATGAAAAATCAAAATTTCAAATTTTAATGGCACAAAAAAATAATGAAATATCAAAAATTCCATTTCGCGGTCAAACTATGCAAGATATGAAAAAGGATGGAGAAACAAAAATTGTGCATATAATAAAGATCCGAAAATTTGTTATGAATGACTTTTTGATAGGATGTGTAGTTTTTGTTTTATTCGTAAAAAATAGCATTGAAAATAAAAAATTCAGTTTTTGGAAAAAAAACCACACTAGAGACAAGATCGTAGAAAATAACGTAAAAAATAATTATATTTAGACATTTTTTACATTCTCATCAGAGAAAGTATTACATTCGTGTAAAATCTGACCCCCCCCCCCGTATTTGTTAAATGTTCACGTTTTGAGACCTTCTCAAGCCAAAAAACAGATTTTCTTATAGGACCGCATAAGATTCCGTCGGGCAAATAATTCAACTTTCTATTTCCGATGTTCCCTTTAAAGCCGGATAGAGCCAGATAGGCAATTATCTTCGGACTTCAACGAAAACAGTCTTCTAATCTAAGTTGCGACAAAGTTCCAGATAGGGCCGCATAAGATTCCATAGGCCAAATAATTCACTTTTCTGTTTCCGATATTCGCTTCAAAGCCGGATAGATCCAGATAGAAAACCGTTTTTAGAATTAAACGAAAACCTTCTTCTAATGTAAGTTCCGACAACTTTTCGCATAGGGCCATATAAAATGCTATTTTCCATTTAAGGAGGGTGGTCTTTTGGGCGTAAAAAAATCTCATCATCTAAATTCGCCTCAGGAGCTGTTTCACCGTGGTCTGGTAATGGGAAACGGGTTCTATCACTAGAAACCTCATCATTTTTAGCTTCATTCTCACTTTACTTTTCCGAATCTTCATCAGTTTGCTTTCTCTTCTTTTCATCTTTTTTGTTCATATATTTTTGTTCAGAAACTATGTTAATGAATTCTTTCGATTTCTGTGCTTTCTTACTCTTTGGATCTTTCTTTTATCTTTTTGGTGGCGGAGAACTATTTTCACTAGACTCTGAATCGGAATTAATATAAACTCTTTGATTTCTGTGGTTTCTTACTCTTCGGATCTTTCTTTTTTCTTTGTGGTGGCGCAGGACTATTTTCACTGGACTGTGAATCGGAATTAATATAAACTCTTTGATTTCTGTGATTTCTTACTCTTCGGATCTTTCTTTTTTCTTTGTGGTCGTGGAGGGCGCTGGAGTTCTGTAAATTTTTTTCCCAAATCTGCTCTTAGATTTGCCAAATTAACATACTGCTTCCGTTCTGACAGGCCTTTCTGCTCCAACTAATACTAGTAAATTGCTGGAAAAATTGAGATCGTAATTGTAAAAAAGACCACCTTTGAACTTAATTTAAATATTAAATAATGTTGAAGGATACTTACTTTCTAGTCAAACCAATTTCGTGGAGTCAAAAGGTGGTCTGGAAGATATATTTTTATGTTTGTGAGCATTGCTGACATTTCCAGTCAATGTGCTTCTGGATAAAACTTCGTTCAAGAAAATGGCAGTAGCCATTCTTTACTTGACTAGTCACCCATTCTAGGATAGGCCACTTTCTTTAATATCTCATATAATTTGTATTAAAGAACCGTAGACTTTATCGAAAAAGTGAAAAAGTCATTGAATTATCGGAACACAATCTAAGAACATCAGTTCTTGAATTTGTATTCAGCAGATTTTGACAAAATTCTAGATTTTTTTTTATAAACAGTCCTTCAGATTCCAAAAGACTTTAAATACAATGACTTCCTAGCACAGAAACGAATAACTGATTTACAAGTTGTCGAACAATTCGCTGACTGTCTGCTACGTTATCTACAGTAGTGTATGTAAGTCTGAATAAGTCGCAGTAACCGGCAATGAACAAATGTGCCCCGTCAAGCAGAATAAAATTGAAATTTTTTTACTTTAATTTGAAATTGTTTTATTTCGTTATAAAAGATTCTAGGTTAAAAATGTTACAAGATTCTGGTACTTAATTATTAATGGTCAAGGAAAATGAAAAATTGGTGAGGAAAAAATTAGGGAATGTTTAAAATGAAGTTTTGCGGTGTACTCCTAATCCTGATCTATAGTAGATCTTTCTTATGCAAATATGTATTTCAATTACAAATATTTATGATAGTTTAGTGAAATAGCAGGATGTTATTTGATTCATATCCATTCCAAGTTTCTACATTTTTGATATAATCGTTTTAAAAATCAAACATTATAACAACTACATGTGTATTAAATACGACATTTATTTCCATTTTATTGAAATGAATTTTGAAATTTAGTAAATGAAATATTTCTCAAATTTCATTTTATTAACAATTAACACGTGATTTATTCATTTAAATTCGTTGAATCTATTAGCTTTGAAACAAAAAGGATACTATTAAATTTGTATATTTAATACTTAATAGTATTTTTCATATTCTGAGTTTTCCCGCCCTGATGTTTGAACCTTTGGAAATTTTGAAACGTTTCCAAAGTTTCATGAAACTTTTCATTTGGTCAAAGTTTCATGAAACTTTAGCATCCTAGTAGAGATATATCGATGGGTCCTAAAAGAAAGTACGCAACTCACGGTAACGGATAGAATCTACGTAACTCGGGCTGACAAATAGAATCTACGCAACTCGCAGGGATGGATAGAAAATACGCAACTCACAGTAGCGGATAGAAACTACGTAACTTCTTTTTTTCGGATTCTCAGTTATCGCCAGGAACTATTGGAGTGTGTTGAAAGCCGTGTTAAAAACGCTTCAATTTTTCTATTGATTGATTCAAAGCGTATTATTTAATAAATAGCAAATTCACGCAACTCGTTTTTGCCAGCGGATTCCGTGATGAAAGTACGTAACTCGGCTAAAATAGTTCTGACCTTCACCGTGGCGTCAGTTTTGCTGTCATTGACTTTCATGGATTATGAAAAACCTAACCTCAAACGAAGTGATATAATCGGATTTTATGTAGATCAATACTTACAATTTATAAATATTGTGGTATTAAAGACGAAGCTTACATAGTATGAAAGTCCTGAAGGAGAAGGAAAAGTCGATTGAATTTGAAACTTCTAAAAAGTTTGAGGTTAGATCAAACAACACTATTGAAGTTATATAGAAAACATCACTGTTTTAAACATAAAGTTCAGGTCATGCATTATTTTGCAATAATCATAAGATTCCTATGAACACCTTATTATCTCTAAAATAATTAAACTTGAATTGTGAAGACTAATTGAACTTTCAACACGGTGTCTCCTAAAAACTTGCATTTTGTTACTTGCGTAGTTTCTATCCGCTGCCGCAAGTTGCGTATTTTCTATCCGTCCCTACGATTTGCGTGGATTCTATTTGTCAGCGCCAGTTACGTAGATTCTGTCAGTCACCGTGAGTTGCGTACTTTCTTTTAGGACCCATCGATATAACACATCTTGCGCGCGGTTTCTGCGTCGCAGTGCAGCTAGGCGCGACGATCACGACCTACCGTATATTGCGGACTTATTTGATTGTACTTTTTATCATTTGTTCGTAAAACTCTTATTTTTGGCTTAAACGAAATTTAAAATGAAATGAAATTTATAATTCGGGGTGATTTTTTAGTGTGAGTCCCCTCGCCTCTCACATCGAAAATTGAGTCAAATAATTTTCTTATTACACTATATGTGCACTTCTCGTTTTTCTTTGCCTTACAGTTTTTTTTTTTTTTTTTTTTTTTTGGAAAACGTACCACATACTTCAATCGCAGTTTTAACAATGATATCCCGTAACATAGTCCACGCGCCCTCTATATCTTTATTGCATTTGGAACCCCTCATGACTCTTGTATCTTTAACTAGTTCTCTAAAGTCTTTCGTGCGCAATAACGAAGTCAATTATACTGCGGTTATTTCCTTTACACCAGGTGTACGTGTGTATCATTTTATGTCTAAACCAAGTATTTGTAATGAATAGGCCCTTTTCTAAGCATAAGCTAACCAACTTTTCCCCGTTATAATTTTTTCTTGGATCCCCAAATAAGATAATTATAAATAATGATAATTTGTTTAAAAATTACCTCACTCTAAGTGAAAAATGACAAAAAGTTAAAAATATAAGGAAACACAACTTTCTAACATTATTTAAAGATGATATTATCAAAAATAATAATAAATTGCTTAAATAATTATATTTTCAAACTTGAATTAGTTATTACCTCCCTCTAATTGAAAAGTGGACAAAGAGTGGAAAATTTAAAAAATCGCAACTTTCTAGCATTATTAGAGAATATTATTATAAATGATAATAAATGATTTAAACAATTATTTATGTTAAATTATATGTACTATTACCTCGCTCTAACTGAAAAGTTGAAAATAAGTAAAAAAATTCGGAAAAACCGCGACATTCTAACTCTATTCTAAAATAAATATGCTAAAAATAATAATAAATTGTTTAAAAAATGTATGGTACCATCTAGTTATCAATATAAAGTAATACTTATTGTATTAGAAACAATTTGTATTCGAAAAAACAGTAAGAAATCATTATTAGCGGCAAAAACTCACAAAACCCAATTTTTCTCGTATAGGGTTTTTTGGGACCCTATAAACTAGACTTATGGGGGTGATATTTAACAAGTAATTATTCATTTGTATCTGACAACTAATTGTAAAGAGAAATTTTGAGTTTTAATTCGATTCACCTAATATTGACGATTCTGAATTAAATAAAATTTACAAAAGCGTCTTCTTTTCTTATGGAAAATACGTCTTAATTAACTGCATGAGACTCGCGGAACCTCTAAAGTTGTGGATTCGAACAAATTTTGAAGCGATATGCATGAAAATTCGAGAGAAAAAATTTCCAATGCATTTTTGGACCACCCTAATGCTCAGTGGGGCGAAATGAAGATACGATATTCAAATTAACCTGTAGGTCACAATTCTTTATCAATTTTCAATTTTTTTATTCAAAAAATTCAGCATTAAATTCTCAAGAAATCTGTCGAGGCCAATTTTGAAAGTTTTATTTGTTTACACTTTTATAAAGCTGCAAATAGCGAAAAAAATGTTGATTTTTTAAATTTTTCTTTTTAATTCTCTGTGAAAATTTTTGTCAGTGGCACATGCATCGAAATCGCTCGTTCAGAGCAACGAGGTCAAATGTGATCATGAAAATGTGGTATCCGATATAATTCGTTAACTTTATCAACAAATAATATAAACAAATGCATGATTTAAACAGTTTTAGGCAAAAACAAACCGAATTTTCTTTGGATTGTCTTCGAATCTCATTGCCTGTGATGCACATTGATGTATTTTTGCCTTAGATATTTTTGTCTTGATATAATTTGTTAAATTTATCAACAATTATTATAAACAAATGCATGATTTGAACAGTTTTGGGAGTGGGAATAACACGTGACTGCGAAAACAGCTCTGCGCATGTGCACGATACCGAGACCAAGTTTTCATTCGTGGAAAACATTAACGAATTCTTGGACATCGCTCGTCCCACCTCTGCTCACCAAACACATAGGGTGATACCACTCCTTACTATTCCTTCATGGTGAAAACGTAACAACCAAATGACGATTGCTGCGATCGTCTTCTTTTTTATGCATATGCCACAAACAAATGATGTTTGCTGTAATCGCTTTTGTTTGCTTCTATTACAAAGCGTAAAAAAATTGAACGTTACATCATAAGGTTTAGTTAGCTATAAATAAAATTCAGAATTAATTTAGAAAAGAAACGCACGATTCTTTGGATTTTGGGACATCAGAGTTTGTGACGGCTTAAAGCTCGACTGCTACCGCCATTCTTACCCCGGGCGTCCCTGATCAACTATATCTATGCTTACTGAACGATAAGGAGTTGTAACTAGAGTTGTATAAGTCTCTAAAACAACATAGGAAACAAATTTTTTCGACATTTTGAAGCATTTTTCTAATGCTTGTTTTTTGTTTGAAAAATGTATTATTTTTTTTTAATTCTTCAGAGTTGTCTTTAAAACATATATTTTGTTCATTTAAATCGGTGGAGCCGTTTTCGAGAAAAATCACTTTTTTTATTTTGCTTCCCCCTCCATATCTCCCAAAAAATGGAATTTTGAAGTTCAAACTTCATAGAATTTCATACCATATATAAACGGACTTATGACGTTGATGTCAGCTTCATACGCGCGGGGGCCGATTTCACATGCTTATTCCGCTAAGCCCTTTGCAGGAGGCCTAATTTAGAGATTTCATCATTCGAATTTGGTGTTTTTGAAATTTATTGCTGGATGACTTGATAAATTTATAATTTCAAAAATATAATTTCAAAATTTTCAAATTATACTTTCCAGGCTATAATTTCAAACTGGTTAAGGTGAAACGGTAACTCCTTCATATCAGTTTGTGCGAAAAATCTCGCAAAATAATGCGTGAATTGAAATAATTTTTTCTGCATTGCAAAACGTTAACCGGAATCTATGGTGGGCCTCTCTTGAAAATCAAAATTATTTTTAAAAAAATTTTTTTATAAAAATAATGTTAGATTATCTAATTGAGAAAATATTTGATGTTCGAATTTCGAGAAGCCCGCCATGCGGCAAGTAATAATGAACATGTAATGAGCGAAAAAATATTGATTTATTCATTCATATCAACAACATATCGCAAAAACCGAAGAAAAATCAAGCAAGAAAAATAGGGTAGGAAAACCGGTTTTTAGTTCCTGCATTTGCCGCCAGTGGTCACTAACGGTCTATTCTTGTTTCGCGGATCGCATATATAATTATTTTTATTTATTTATGAATTGAAAACATCGTACAGAATAGTTAAACAGTTTTTACTACATTTTTTATTATATATTTTTGATTATAAAAAGAACAATCGAATTTTAACTGATCTTTGCGAAAACTGTAATGTCGGTAATCTTTGGGCATTACGCACCTCAACTCTAGCACTGCTACAGCGAGATCAAGCTTATGCTTATGATTGTATGCTTGAAAAACTATATCACTATTATTATTGCATTATAACATTTTCGGATACATTAAACAATACTCAGCTCTCTACTAACCTACTAGACGTGGCCAGATAGGTCGACGCTTTTTACAGCAACGGAGTACGCTCCAGACCTAAGGCTATATTCTTCCCACAGCGGGAACCAAAGAAGAAGAAGAAGAGTCTTAAAGGTCTCTCCACAATAAGACTTGATAAGTCGACGCAGCATCGACGAAATGCGCGCGCATCTGTTGCCAACTTCGAGAATTTTTTGTTCAATTTATAATTTTTTATTATTATTCACTAGCAAAAACTGCGCATACAAAAACTTCGCCATTATTTTCGAAGAAATAGGGAAATTTGTTGGAATTTTCAAATCAAAAAAGAGAACAGAAGATATTACCCGATTTAAAAATTTTTGTCAATTTTTTCGGATGTCATCCCACAAATTTTTTCGCTCAGCTCAAACGATTTGAATAATTTGATCATTTTTACTCCGCCCTACTGAACACTGCCTTAATTTTAAGCAATTTTAAGTTAGAAATATTAAACATTAAACAGTTAACATTTGTGTAAGCTGGACACTTTTTCGGTTAGAAGCTAAAATTTTTGTAATGGATCTATTTATTTCAATTTATTTTAAAATTGAAAATGGTTGATGAAGTTTCAATCGGATGTTTACATTTGTCTAACTATTAAGGCTTTAGAATGGAAACAGTTCAATTTTCAAGATTGAAATCTGTAAATTGTTTAATTTTGAGCAGGTTCAGAATCGTCTTGTAAAATCAATTATTGTTCAATTTTTAATACCCGAACGACAGTCCAATTTGAGAGATCAGTAATTAATTTATATTAACAGTAGTGAATCATTTTAAAAAGTTATTATCCAAAATCTTCAATTTCAAACGCGTTTAATTTTTAATTGTTTAAGACTTCGAGGCTGCATTTTGGAATTCTTTATATTGAAAATGTACGCTTGAAAATGACAACCTAAAATGGCAAATTTCAATGTAAAGAACTTTAGAATTACGCCAGCGGCCCCCTTGTGCATGCATTGTAACATTATCAGTTTGAATTTAAAATTGAAAAATTGTTAAACTTCAATTTTAAAAGCTTCGATTTCAGAACATTTTTAAATTTAATGATTTAATTTCTTGTTTAGTTTTGCATATTTAAATTCAACTTTTTTCAGGTTTGAATATTTAAACCGTGAGTGTAAGGAGAATTTTTAGATCCAATACCTGAGCGTAAATTTATTACATTGTGACGTATTCAATTTAAAAGCCATTTGAAAAACTACTTTGTTCTGAAGCGATAATAATTAAAATTATTTTATGGGAATTAACGAGGGAACTAGTTAGGGAAAAATAAAGAAGCATACAAAATTGCATAATTTACTTAATGAATAGGTTCTTAATAATTTCATAATAATTTATTTATCGTTTCCAGCTGGTATCAAAAATTATTTTAGACGGAATCCATTCAAAATCAGGCCTGTTCTACACTTGAAATTGCAGAATCTGTAGGGGAGGAAACATATTTTTTATTTATGGTTGATTATGAAACAATCTGTTCAGATTATTACATTTTCCAATTAGGAAAAGAAACAATCAACAAAAAAAAATTTTATGTATTTCTAACATTGCTAATATTTGATGCATTCTTCTTTCAAACAATTTTTAATAAAAAATAGATTTCTTTCAATAAACTGAGGTAAAAATATTAAGACTCAACAAGCTTCAGAGTTTTCTGTTTCGAGTAATTGCACACACATGTCAATTACATTCTCCATTACCAATCTACAATCTCGCTCGTCGGCAGTGCGATTTTCCTCAATTAAAATGTCGTGCAAGGGGCACATAATACCAGGAAAATCGGCGATCTCCAAAACTGCAGGAGAAGCACCCCATTCCTGGTCTAAACTCGTCTTCGTCGCACTTCGATTGGTGCTTGCAACTTTTAGCTGCACCGACGCAACAAGTGTAATTATCGTCGACAACTCTTCGTGTGTCATCAACCTAATTATTTTCAATAATTATTTATTATTATATGTATATATCCTACGAAAAAAGTGCAAAAAACTAGAAGTTTTGTATTTGCTCAAAGATGCTAAATTAAAATGTTTTTCTTTTGTTAATATATATTGGAATTGTTAACAAAATTGTTTTAACAAAAACCTTAAAAATACTTAAGCCGAGTGGCTATTCACTGAGAAATCATGTGAATGCGATTCCGGAAATCGCAAGGTAATCAATCCTTCGTGGAAATCCTGCACTCCCAGAGCAGTCACCGGGGAACTTCAGTTCTGCATTATTATTTCGATATTATTTCGAAATAGGTTATTTTTCAAGTATAATAAGGAGTTCTGAACAATTTTTTTGACCTGCAATCTATTGAAGTTAACCTTACAATAACCAAAAATTACGAAATATTACGTTCAAATGATCTATATTTAACGGGTGTACCTATTCCATTTTTTTACTTTAAGTGGGAATTATTAATATATGTTAGTGGATCTAATTAAAATTTTGTTTGAATAAAAAAAGACACAACAACGGATGATTGTATGGAAATTTTATGTTCATTTGCTTAGAAAATCTCCCATTTAAAATTATTTTATTTCTCTAATAAATTGAAAATAATGTTTGGACGATTGCCAATCTCTTCTCGTGTTTTTTTCTTCATTGCATTTAATAATAAACAAATACAAATTACTTTTATGAATACATATTTTTATTATATTTAAATTAATCAAATTATTTACATGTGGCAACTATGGTGATACACCGTACGTTCCGGCGACAGTTTCACGGCGTTGCTGTCATTCTAGCGAAGTCCGAAGCGGATTCTTTGGAACAATCAATGGGCAATGATAGGAGTCACCAAGGAATCATTCATGTTTTTGTCATTCCCTGATTTCTCATTCAATAGCCCCTCGACTCAAGCTAACTTATCACATTTAACTCAATCAATTAAATTGAAATTCATAAGATATTTCTCTAAAACTTATATATATATTTAAAAAAAAAATCAAAAACTGCACTCGGACTTATTTTCAGAGGTTAGAAATTGATTGAGAAATTGTATTTTAAATAAATAATAAAATAAAATAAGAAAAAATATAATTAAAATAAATTAAAAATTTGTAATAAATTTTAAATTAACAAATAAATTAAAATAAAAAATTACATACATCAAGTTTTACTTTGTACACTCGTGCACTTATTGATGTCTGTCTTATGATGTCGCTGCATATTCTGGACATGCCGTCCGACTTCAATTCTTGAACTTTAATTACATTAGTTTCAGCCAATAGTTTCCCTTTTTCGATAGTCATCAGTGTAAAATTAATTGAATGCTTGACTGGCTCAAAACCCGTTCTTAAACACACACCCTAGCCGACTTTACCCAGAAATAACTATTACCTGCAACATTTCGTACCCCCAGTTTTTTCTGTGTATCTACAAATTTACCACTACGAAATAAAAATAGAAGAGTTAAATTTTAGGGACTAAAATCTGTCTAAACGGGGTGGGGTAAGGAACTTATAAGAATTTGCGATATCTAGTGTAGAAAATGTGGAAAGTCAGGTCATTGTCGCCTGAACTCCCTCCACAATATCTTGTAGGACCGGTCTAGACGTAGCATAAGGGACATTAGTTAGTCTTGCGGCCTCCCTCAGCCAAAGTTGTATCGTCTTGGAAACTATCACACACAATAAAGAATACCTTCACTGTTAAAAAGGTAACAAAGTGCATTCATTACCCTCACCCTGTTACAATTTCTAATTAGATACAGAAAAGAGGCCCTGATTCAGGCACCGAAATTTGAAAGAACAAAATTACATTTTCAAAAAAAATGTTTAATAAATTATGAAATTAATAACTTAGTTAGAAATATCAAAGATTCAGGAAACTTATGAAATCATTAAAAATAAAGATTATCCAACATTGTAAAAGACATTCCAATTTTAACTTTTTTCAACACACAAGAACTTAGTCTGAATAAATCAAAGTATGACAAGAGAAAAAAAGGATACAAAAGTTTAATCTATTAGAAAAAAAGAAATTTAGAATCACAGAAGACTTTTACAGAATTTAGATTAGAAAAATCGTTTAAAAATCTATCTAATACAGAAATCCTAAATGAAATTACTGCAACTTCAGCTTTAGGCAATAAACATGGTATACCTTTAATATCAATAAATTCCAATAAACTGTATAATAGCTAATATAAAAAAGTGCATTAAAAAATATAGAAGATAACGAGCTAAAATGAAATATTAGGAAAACTAAAACTTAATTAATTTCAAACCATATTTTTTAAAATAACTTTGAAAACAAAAGTAAAATTGTTGAACCTATGCAAAATTTTCAAAACAAACACAAGGATTTAATTTTATCAAAAGCTGATAAAATCAATATAACAGTAGCTGCCAATCGCACAGATTATATAAAAACTGTTGAAAACTTATAAAAAAATGACATTCTTTATAAAAATATTTAAACTAGTTTGTTTCCAACTTTCGAACAAAAATGCAATGATATTGCTATCAGATGGGGGAAAAAAGATTGACAGATGATAGCATGTCATATAGATTAAAATCACATAATAGTGTGGTCTCTCAAGCATATGCTGTCCTAAAATTTCACAAACCTGATTTAAAATGGCGGTTAATTGTTTCTGCAGTAGGTTCTCCTACTCAGAATTTAGCTAAATATATTTCAAATTGTTTAAAACCAGTTTCTAGAAAAACTCGAGCGTTTGTAAAGAATTCTCGGGACTTAAAAGAAAAACTCAGAAGTATTAAAGTTCCTGATTCACATTCAATATTTTCACTTGATGTAGTATCAATGTATGATAGCATTCCAATGGACCTTCACAGAAAAAAATGAGGGTTCAGTAAAGTTGCGGCTCAAGTAAAAGTTAGTATCATTTAGAACTGAGACTCCAATGGAACTCTCTTTGAGGCTTTCTTTTTAGTTCGTTGATATCCGATAGATGGCTATTCATATTTTCAACTGCGCATGTGCCGAAAAGCGCGAGCCTATTTTTCACAGCAATCGTAATTTCACTACAGGGTAAAGTTTTAAAAATGCGCATTTGTTTTTCATAATGTTATGTACAAAGTAAATGAAAAATAAGTGATTCTCCAAAATAAAAGTGCACCATTATTCCAGCCGACCGCTTAATTAAACTAATAAAGTGTCAACCAAACAGTGGGGTTCGATGTGCCCGGCTGGAGCGAGAGTGTGCTGTGTGCAGTGCGGCATGCACAATTTTAATCATTTTTGGGCATGACGCACCACCACGAAAAATCTGATAAAAATGTATGTTGAAGCAGGCACTTCAAGGTTTGTTTCGAGAAAAAATAGAGGTGTACCTTTAAAACATAACCTTAAAAAAATATTTTCACAATTTGAAAGCATTTTTTTATCCCAATTTTTTATCCAAAAAAATCCAAACTTTTTTCTGGAAATACACTTTTTGGTTCACACAACATATATTTTGCTCGTCAAAATCGGCTTAGCTGTTTTCGAGAAAAACGCATTTTTCGATTTTACTACCTCCCTCCATATATAAAAAAAAAATGAAATTTTAAGGCTGAAATTTGCAGGATTTTATATTCACATAGATGTCAATAAATGTCAAATGATGTCAAAAAAAGTTAAATTTGCGTGGGTGGTGGGGCCAGCGAAATGGTCCTTTCCAACAATGCAACCTTGGCAGCTACGTTGGGGAGCGGGTTCGATTCCCAAAGCAGAAAGTGAGGCTGAATGTGTTTTCAGAAAGCTTCGCTTCTGTTTCTTGGCGTACTACCCTAAAGATACACTTCAGTTTATAATTAACTCTATCGTACATTCGCTAATGACCCTGGCAGTTGATGTGACTATTAACATTCAGTGAATAAATTTTTTTTTAAAACTGTTACCGCTCAAGATACGCGAAGGAAATTTTGTTCTCCCAATATAATCACCTCAAAATAAAGGGTTCAATCTTTAATTTGAGACGTGTTAGAAGTTTCTAGAATGCCAGATTCGTACCTTATATTGTTTTTAAAAAATGGTGAACCTTTTTCGAAGATCCCAAAAACATACAAATATGGTGGTCTGGTTCACTGGCCAGGCCACTTTTATTTCTTTGTGTGCCTGTGTTATTTACTATTTATATATTATTTACTTTTTGTTTATTTTTTTCTTATATACTATTTTTTTTCTATTTATTTACCTCTGAATGGAGAGTCTTGATAGCACACAGTGGTGCTGTCAATGAAAAAATGGGACATGGTGAGAAAAAAACAGTTACTAGATGGGTCTTCCTTTAGCATATTTCGATAAATAGAGAATTGACTATACAAAATTCGAAGTTCCCGTTTCGTTATCATGCAACTGCAGTGGTGGAGAAATGATAAGAGAACACACAGGTAAGATATGCGTTTCATTCATATTCGAGTATCCAACGTGTATGACCGGTGAAACAGCATACACGCGAGCCTACTGCATCTATCGTTATTCAAAAAAATAGATTCGACTCAGGAAAGGAAGTACTTTACACATACTATGAGAAAAATTCTACATAAAGTTTTCATTTTTTATTAAATCAATAGGAAAATCATGCAAATTCCATAAGTTTTATTTAAAAAATAAAAGTACATTTATAGAAAAGTTATAGTATACCGTAATATTCCGTCAATATTTTTATTAAAAGTGGTATATATATATATATATATAAGTATATACAATATTCATATCTCTTTCAGTTGACTGCACTATGAATACGGATCAAATTAAGAAAAAGTCAACTTTATGTGGATATTCCACTCGACACTTGCGTCATACAATTGAAAATCAGGTGGTCACGGTTCGTCAACAGTTGAAAAATGAAGAGCAGCTGTCTATTAAGAGCGATGCAAGTCTGATTCAAGGCCCAAGTAAACATGAAGATATTAATATTGAAGAAAATATTGATAAACACAATGTAGGAGAAAGCTCAGAGCTTCACGGAATCGAAAAAAGCTCAACGTATTTGGATATATGTACTTCCTGCGATTCAGAAGATGATTACTCACAGGAAAGCCGGCATGTTTCTGAAAGAGTAGTACATTAGATGGCTACTAATCCACTAATGATCTCTGACATGGAAACTGAAAGTTAACACTCGTATAAAGATGAAGAATTTTTGAACTCGGATGTGAGCAGTGATTGCTCATTGCCTGAACTAGAATGTTTACGAGCAGAATATAAGAATACGGATGGAGACTCGACGTATGAAGAAATTTTAAGGAACAAATTGGAAGAGAATTCACACACAAGTGATGAGAATTTGCATGAAGGGAAAAATTCGGAAGCAGGAAGGACTTTTAGGAGGAAATTGCGAGTATGCGCTGTACTTTACTGGGGACTCCACGATTTACTCAAATTTTTGAACTGGATAGTGGTGAGTAGTATGATTTCGCATTGGAAAGAGCTGTTAGGTCTATACTTCGTGAATATAAACGTCGAGGAAAAGAACTGAAACATGTGAGAATAGTCGTAAACGTCGATGGTCTATCAATTTTTAATTCAGCAGGCGAAGGCTTATGGCTTGCTTTATGTTTAGAATTTGATTGTAAAAAATTATATCCCGTTAGAGCTTTTTATGGGAAAAAGAGACCAAAAAGTGCTAACAAATTCCTGAAACCATTAGCTGAGGAAGCAATTATTCTAACAACTAGTGGACTAAAGGGTGAAAATGTTTGAGTTTCTTTTGATGCTTTAATATGCGATACGCCAGCTAAAGCATTTGTTTTTTACCTGAAAGACATACTGGATACGATAGCTGTTCCAAGTGTTTAATAAGTGGGGAATATTTTAGAACCAAAAGTGGAAGAAAAAATGCTAGAGAAAAGGGACGGATTTGTTTCCCAGACATAGGACCCTTAACTTTAAAGAACTATGAGGATTTCGCGCGTAAAATTTACCAAGATTTCGATCCAGAGAAGGAATCAATACTGAAAATAATTCCACGATTCGGAGCAGTGTCTCCAGAACGTGGGATTTTTCGGCCACCACCACTTTCCATCTGGGAGAATACATGCAGGCGTAGCGTCG
Source organism: Andricus grossulariae (assembly GCA_011634705.1). Taxonomy (NCBI): domain Eukaryota; kingdom Metazoa; phylum Arthropoda; class Insecta; order Hymenoptera; family Cynipidae; genus Andricus; species Andricus grossulariae. The sequence goes on along the minus strand of JAABKJ010075445.1, from coordinate 159,848,819 downwards.
GTGAGTCGGCCAGCCTCGTGTAAAACCGACGATGCACGAGCACGAGCGCGAAGCCGAGATCGCACGAGCACCGAGCTCGCCCGAGGCCAGACCCCGACTTCACTATTCGCTTTCTGCGGCCATTAGAAGGTTTGATTTTTAAATTAAGATCGAAAAGAAATCTATTTTATCATGAATAATTGTATGCAAAATAAGCATGAAAAATATTCACAATTAAAAAAACAGAATTCCAAACTATCTCACTTCTCGGCTCATTAGAGACAAAAATAACCAAAAGAAAAAGAAGCTAGGAAACATTTGGTTCACGCTAAGAAGTCTCCGTAATCTTTTTAATGTATATTGTGCACAATCCAAGGGTATTAATTTTTATCGCGAATTCATGCCCTTTATGTAGTCACGCTTTGAATTTCATACATTTAAAGTCGAAATGTACTACATTTTCAACGAAATAGTTGAATTTTAAATCCAAGAAAGATTTTATGCCAAAAGAGAAGAATTTTCAAAGAAAGAATGGAGTGTTGAAGCTGATGAGTATAATATTTGAGAAACCTTTTTGACTTGGAAATTCAGGAAGATGATTTCGTTCCACGAAAGAAGTTCATTTTCAACCAAAACAGATGAATGTTGAACAGAATGTGTGACTTTTCAAGCGAAGAGATGAATTTTCAACCAGAGCATTGCGAAAAAGTATCATTGGAAAATAATAATTATTACTTTGATATAGTGATGTTTCGATAATGAATTTTTCATAATTTTTTGGCGATTATTTTTATTCCTATAATTCCTATGATTAATGTAATGAAAAATGTAAAGGAAATGCATGATAGGAGAATCATTATAGGCGTATTATACTGGGTGTTTTTTAAAACTTGAGACATCAAAATATCTAAAAAAATATGCATCCTGTGAAAAAAGTATCCGTAATAAAAACTTGTTATTTTCGAGGGGGAAAATTGACTGTCAACAACCCCTGCCCGCTCCCCCATGGAGGCAGGAGGTGGGTTTTTTTTTTCATTTCGCAAATGGAACAAGATTTTTCGAATAAAACCTAAATATTTCATAAAGGAGAATCTTAATCTGTGATAAAAAATTGGCGTTCCTATTTGAAAGTACAAAGTCCCCCCTCCCCGCATCCTGGGGAGGTGGGGTGGGGTAAATTTGTTCAAAGTCGCTTTTACACCTCGAAAATAAAAAGTTTTTATAACGGATATTTTTTCATAGGATGTGTATTTTTTGAGATATTTCGATGTCGCAAGTTTAAAAAAGCACCCTGAATATATTTTCCTACAATGCTTTTTCGTAAGGAAATAGTTGAATTTTCAACCTACAAAGTTGAATTTTTAAGCAAATACTGTGATTGTAAGCTACAAAGATTTGTTAAAAAAATGTTCATCAAGGGATACCAATGTACCTCGAACCAAAAGAAGTTAATCTTTAATACTGTAGTAAAATCTTCAACACAATAGTTCAATTTTCAACAAACACACATGAATTCTCAGGAAGAAATATAATATTGGAAATATATAAACCAGAAATGTTTCAATTGTTAATCAAAAGCAGTAAAATTCAACCAAGAACGACCAATTATTAACGAAATAGTTTAATCTTCAACAGAAACAGATTAAGGTCTAGACAAACAGTTCAACTTTAAATAAAAAAGATAAAATTTTTACCAAAGAAGATACATTCCAAAAAACGAATTTTCAACAAAATAAATTACTTGTACACCATACAGATGAATTTTTAGGCCTGACCCCGACTTCACGATTCGCTTTCGGCGGCTATTAGAAGGTTTGAGTTGATTTCGGCTTGCGCAAATTGACACCTTGAAGAAAGACTTCAAGACATGTAATGAAGTCTTGAGTTATTTAATGATTATGTTTTTCAGGAATTATTGTGGAATGTTTTAGACTATCCGATTCTGCAGTTTCTTTTTTCATTAAGACGTGAATTTAGATTGACAAAAAGATAGAAAAAGATTAACGTGGATAGATAAAGGATAAGAAGAGATAGAGAAAAAGACATTGAAGAAGATAACGGAAGTTTAGATTGATAGAGAGATAGAAAAGTATTGACTTTGATAGAATCAGGATAGGATTAGATAGAGAAAAAGACATTGAAAAAGATAACGGGAGTTTAGATTGATAGAGAGATGGAAAAGTATTCCCGTGGATAGAATCAGGATTGGAGAGATAGAGAAAAGAAAATTGGAAAAGAAAGACGTGAATTTAGATTGAATTGGATAGATAAAGGACCATATGAGATCGAGAAAAAGAGATTGCAAAAGATAATGGGAGTGGAGATTGATAGGGAGATAGAAAAATATTGACGTTGATATAATCAGGATAGAATAGGATAGAGAAAAAGGCATTTAAGAAGATAAGGGGATTTTAGATTGATAGAGAGATAGAAAAATATTGACGTTGATGGAATCAGGTTAGAACAAGATAGAGAAAAGGAGATTGGAAAAGAAAGACGTGAATTTAGATTGAGAAAAAGATAGAAAAAGATTGACATGGATAGATAAATGATAAAATGAGATAGGAAAGAGAGGATTGAAAAAGATAGGCGCGAATTTAGATTGACAAAGAGATACAATGGAATGCATTTTCTCTATCTATTCCTATCATGAAGATTCAAAATGATTCAAAGGGATAGGATCTCTATCTGTTTACTTCCAGCAGGGATGGCAAAATTGGAGCAGCAGCTGGAACAGGGACGGTATGCTGTGGGCACGTTCTTCGACATAGAGGGTGCCATCAGGTGTTGCGTTCCAGATCAGCTAGTAAGCTGGATAGGAAGTATGCTACGCTGGAGGCGACTCGAAATCAGATGGAGCAAAAGCCTAGTCAGGGGAGTTAGCGCCGCGGGAATGCCCGCAGGGGGAGTCCTTTCACCCCCTCTGTGGTGCATTGTAGTCGGCGCTGCTCATCGTAGAGTCTCGGTAAACCCGGAAAAGACTAGCTTGGTCATTTTCACGAGAAAGTACAAAGTGTCGAAAGTTAGCCCCCCTGCAATCCGTGGTAAGATGCTGATGATCTCAGACTCAGTTAAATACCTAGGAGTAATCCTAGATAGCAAACTTAACTGAGCGAAGCATCTTGAGACCCAATGCAGGAAGTTTATTACGACATTTTGATCTCTTCCACCGAGCTGACAAATTGTCAGTGAAGCCTTTTTCATGCTTTCCTTTTTTCTTTATAAGTGTCTCATTCCTCTGCTACATGTCAATTCTAAATATATAATGGACATAAATTACTGTGTATATTTTCAAGTAAAACTATAGGACACCAATTAGGCACCATGCTTCAAAGTTGGAAATACTGTGCATGTTGTGTTCTGCGCGAAAAAATTGTCACAATTACCATTCCTCTGGTATGTAAATATAAAAATGGAAAATCAATTTGTCTCTGTTGATGGAAAATTAATCTTCTTGGTTGAAAATTCAACTATTTGGCTCAAAATTTATACACGAGGGCTGTTTGATAAGTCAGTGACTTTTTGAATTTTTTTGCGCAGTAACTATAAATGCACCACTGATCCCGTCAACGCCATCTATGAATAGACTACTGTTAAATTTTGAGCAAGCTGGGTCATTTATTATGACATCGAGGCAATGGCTGAGGGCGAGTCATATAAATACCTGGGTATTCTCGAATCTAAGGGTATTCAGCATACGGTAGTTAAGAATAGCCTAACTACTACCTTCACTACAATACTCAGATCGGTTCTGAAGAGTTCTCTTAACTCAGCAAACATGATCGGGGCAATCAATACCTATGTCATCCCTGTCCTCACATACTCCTTTGGGCTCATCAAATAGTGGAACACCGACCTCGAAAGATTGAACAGAATCATCCGCTTCGAAATAACAAAGCACCGAATGCACCACAGTAATTCGGCGATTGGAAGGGTAGTTCTATCACGACATAGAGGGGCTAGAGCAAGCAAGATGCTGCGTTTTACAACACCATCTGTAAAGCGGATCTCAAATACACGCCCTTGAATTTCTCCTCAGAGGAGGCTTGAATATCAGGGCAGAAACCATAGAGGAATTATAAACGCAATAAAGACAAAAGGCCATCCACGACGAGCACCCCAAAACGTTAGATCAACATAAAGTTGATAGTGAAGTATCCAATACTTGGCTGAAAAAGGGCGTCCTGTTTCCACAAACGAAAGTATCGGTCATTGAGATTCAGACAGGAAATTATCGCAAGCACGTGTTACATCAAAACGAGGTAGACAGGTGCCGATTATGCGGAGATACCAACGACTCCACCAAGCACATTATTAATGGTTGTGGCGTGCGTAATGGCTCAGAGAGAATATACGCATAGACATAATGATGGGACGGGCATTATACATCAACAACTTGCCCTAAATCTAGGACTCTTAACAGAATGGATGCCTTCGTAAAGATAAGATAAGATCATTATATCCGAGCCAATCGGCCTGACGATCTTGGCGAATTATAGTCCTAGTGGACCTATAACAATTCACTAGACCACATGTCTATTTATCAACCAGTTTTCAATATATAGCGGCCTGGCACGCGAAATTGAAACCCTCTGTACCTGAATTAAGTCCTGATGATCTGACGAAAGCAAAAGTTAGCTCCTTCGATAAGGGGCTGATTTTCTACATTACTGTACAAATTTCCATGCATTTTCTTGTTCAGGAGCTATTTACGGAATTTTTTAACCTCTGCTTTTTTTAATTGGGCTTTTAGAAGTCAGGCATCTAGATGGAATAATGCACTTTTCTCACTTCTGATATTAAAATTCAGGGCAAGGGTCCAGGCCGCCTGCTCCGCGGCCTTGTGAAGGAACGTTCCTTTGCCATTAAACTCGTGTTTCCTGACCATTTTTAGAAGAGGATGTCTTTCATTTGCGACGATGTAAGCTGTACTCAGATTTTTGACAGAAAAAGGGAGATCGCTAACCAGATATTATGTAGTAAAACACACACTGAACACAGGACGCATTCTGACTTGTCCATCCAATCTTCTTGTTCATTTGATGCAACCGCCTTTTGGTCTTTTGATCAATCGTCGACTTTAGCCTACGATTTGAATCAGCCAAAGCTCCCGCCGCACAATAATCTGAACAATTGATGGTCCAGAGGTTGGACTCTTGCGAGATTTCTCGACGGAGGGAGGCATCCATTTCAGCCCGATCATGCTGCTTAGGAGGAACTTGCATGTTAATGTTCCTTCTTGTCCTGAAATCGTGATCATCTCTCAGAAGATGCCTGCTTTCCGAATCTGAGTAGCTTTAAACGAGCAGCACTGAAACGGCACTGGGCAGTGCCGTTTCAGTGCCGTTCAATCGGCAGGGAGCTACATTTTTTAAAGTTACTAATATTAATAGAAAATGACTCATGACGTTGTGATGTGACATTAGCCGTCGAACTCTCATATTGTAGGCTAATATCTCATCTAGAGTTTAAGTTGTTATTGATGTTAGCAATCTTTTAAAATTAAATATAATAAACGAAATTACAAAGACTAGAATTCTTTTGAATAATAGCCGTAGAAATCTTATTTTCTCAGCTAGTAAGGTACTGTTAGCAGACAGCCTGTGGATTTAATCCGTGATTCCAAACTCATATCCCAATAAAATGACTTGAAGCTGAATTTTATAGATTTTATATGTATTTGTGCAGGGTAAAAATTACCCCGTCACAGTATATATACTCACAATGTTCTGAATACTTTCAGGCAACTGTTGTACAAAAGATTCATCCATTGTTTCTCGTGATAAAGCGTTATAATTATATTAAACAACTTTTTCTTAAAAGTATAGGAAACCACATGGTAAAAAATGCACGCAAATTAAACCTAATTAGAGTATAGTGCCGTCGAAACCTGACTGTGCCAAATGCTTGCAAATTACCGCCAAACGTGGAAAACAAACGCGAACACAGTGCTCCGAAATCTCAATCTTTTCGCACTGTGCATGCGTCGCATCGACAACCGCGTTGGTTACCCTTTACCGTTGGCACGCTTATTTGAAATTATTATTTTTTTATTATTGTTTAAAATTATTGACAATAAAAAAATTGTAAAGTGCATTAAGGCATTAGAAATTATATTAAGTTCATATTTTCTGCGTGGAACAATTTAAATCAGAATGAATCGACGATCGACCGTTGTTGTTTATCGCGGTGGGCCTATTTGAGTTGTAATCAAGTGTTTCGCCGACTGGAAAATCAAGATTGTTGCTACAAAAGTTTTAAAAGGTACGTTTTTTATTATTCACCTGTATACACATTATTTCTCACTGGGTAAGTCAGATCTATTTTTAATTAACACTAACGTGATTAATTTGCTTCAATGTAAGGAAAATGCTTTTTAGGCTCATAAATCATGTCATACTTAATAACGAAAACACAATTTCTGAAGATGATTTGCGTCAATTTATCGAAAAACGAATGAAACCCGATGTAAATACGTAGCCTTTGATAAGCATTAAAAGATAAGATTCTGTCGTTCGTATTGCATCTATAATTATGCTCTATATTTAATATTTAATTATTATTCTTATATCATTGTTTATGTAACAAAATATATAATACAGTAATTCTTATTCAGATTCTTGAGCGAATTCGCTTGAAAATTTAAGCAAATTTAAATCTTGGATGCTTCTACGAGGAAACGAAGAAAACGAGCAAAATGAGGAAGATGAAAGCAGTCTCAATGTACCAAGCATTCCTCAGAATGTTGATACCTCATTGGTATACCGTTTTCAGAGAAAAGGTCTGATACAAAATTATGTATATAAAACTTGTTTAGGTGAGCACAGGTGAAAAACTTAATGCATTTTTTTAATCAATCTTTTTTTCAATGTTTGGCCTAGAAATGTACAACAACATGTTTTCGATATGCATTTGAAAAAATACGATATTTTTATCAATTCAATATTTTATGGTTAAATTGTAATCATTTCAAATTAAAATAGACTGAATTTGTTTCAAATAGGTATATGTTGTTTTTCCTAGGAAATAAGACGAGACGTATTTTACCGATTTCAATAGAAGAACTTCCTTACAAAAATTGGAGTATTTGAATTATGAAAACTGACAAATGGATAATGTTGTTTTTTCGAAATAGGTCTTTGGGTATTTCAAGAGCCCGAAAATAGCCCGAAATTCTGGTATGATTAGATGTTAAAACTTTAAGGTTTTTATCTACTGGAGGTGCTAGGATGCTCGAGCAGTCAGCACCCCCACCCAAAATTTTGTTTTTTGAGAAAAATACAAGGGCCGAAAAATCGGCATTACCGCCCAAAATTAGCCCACAATTAGCTCGAACTTCTGGCATAAAAGAAATATTGATATTCCGTTGTGGAGGTGCTAGCTGATCGAACCTGCTGTTAATATCGACCTCTAAGAGTCGAAAAAATCATAAGAAATGACATAACTTCCAGAACCAAAATGTTAGTGTTTATTATGAGATTATTTGGTGCCAAAATTAAATCCAGAAGGTACCGCAACCCTATCTCTTCAAGAACACCCTCGTTTTCAAGCCTCAAGATAATAAAAAACCGAAAAAAATGGTAAAAAATACCCGAACTTCCGGACCTAAAATTTGATGCTTTGAAATTATTCTATTTGATTTTTAAAGATGAACAAAAAAGTTTTATTCTCCTATCTCTTCCGAAACACCCTCGTTTTCAACCCCCAAGATAAGAAAAAATCGAAAAAAATTCCTTGACCTCTAGACGTGAAATTTTATACTTTAGAATGGTTCCATTTGATGTCCGAAGATACCAAAAAAAGTTTCATTGTCCTGTTTCTTCCGGAACACCCTCGTTTTCAACCCCTAAGATAATGAAAAATGGAAAAAAATCCAAAAAATACCCTAACTTTCGGACCTAACATTTTATTCTTTGGAATGGTTCTATTTGATGTCTAAAAATACCCCAACATGTTTCATTCCCCTATCTCTTCCGGAAGAGATAGGGGAATTACACTTTTTGTGGTATCTTTAGACATCAAATACAATCATTCCAAAGAATACAATTTTAGATCCACAAATTAGGGCACTTTTTCTGAATTTAAAAAAAAAATTTAGTATCTTGCAAGTTGAAAACGAGGGTGTTCCGGAAGAGATAGAAGAATGAAACTCTTTCGGGTATCTTAAGACATCCAACAGAACCGTTTCAAGGCATAAAATTTTAGGTCCGGAAGTTGGATAATTTTTTATGATCTTTTTATTTTTAGGGGTTGAAATGAAGTGTGTTCCGGAAGAGACAGGGGTGCGGTACCTTCTGGATTTAATTTTGACACCAAATAATCTTATAATCAACACTAAAATTTTAGGTCTGGAAGTTGTGTACTTTTTTATGATTTTTTCGATTCTTAGGGGTTGAATTGGGGTGTGTTCCGTAGGTGCTGGGGGAATGAAACTTTTTTGGGTATCGTTTGTCATTAAACAGATCCATTCAAAACTTTTAAATTCTAGGTTTCGCGCAAAATTTTTTTTTGTAAATTCGTTTTTTATAAACGTTGCAAACTTTAGCGAGGTGAAAAAAATGACTCAGGCAATATTTCTTTCCACTATAATTTAGGGCTCATTCGGGCGATGAACGCGGTGGGTTACCAACTGTCGGCAATGAAGTTACCAGTTACCCACCGCGTCCATCGCCCTACACCTGGCAGAATTGAGTCTATCAAATCATGTGTATTGCCGAATTGGAGTCAAAGTTTGGTTAATATCACTCCATTCAGTTAAATATTTAATATCGCTCGCCCAACCCGTACGAATGTATTTGGGCAACATTATTTTTCGAATGAGGGTGAATGAGTGTAGAGATTGACGATTTTGAATTTTTATGTGGGGGTGACATGGTAAAATGGGCTCTGCCTAAGTTCTATGGTTGTTCTGGAGGTTACCCCACCCGATTTTACAATACAGTGTACAAAATGCAAGGGTGATACTTTTACCTTTGCTCTATCCTCAGATTCAAAAATATATATTTATAATCTTGTGATAACAAGGAATGTGTCATTTTGAATTGTCTGTCGCTGCTGGGCCTGCAATTTATATTGAATCCAATTTTATGGTGATATTTTCGTTCCACAGACAAATTTGCAACCTCTTTGGAACAAAGAGTTTGCAAAAGTTTGACACAAAAGTTGTCTGTGTTTGAAAATGGGCTGAGATGATTATTTTAAATCTGCTCCGAAGAAATTCGTTAAATGGCAAAATACGAAAATCTAACAATAATCGAATAACTCGCGTTCAATGAGATATAATCATCGAGAAAAATAATTTTAAAAGATTTGAATTTAAATTTCGAAAATATACGATCTATACGATCACGGTGGCGCCAGTTGTCACTGCAGGTCTTGCGGGTTTGATGTTTTTTGGGTATAACCTCTAAATAAACTGTAAAATGCTCTAGAAGCACTCGTTTATATTTTCGCTCAGAGAGAATTATTTACATCGTTTACAACTAAAAATTTAATTTGTAAAACATCAAATTCATAAATACTCCCCGGCAAAGATTTCAGAAAGTTTGCGATATAAAAAAAAAATAGTGCTGAGCCTGGTTACTTCGCACGATCTGAATTCTGCCAATCAGCTTCTAGAACGCCTAGGGACATTTCTCTCTTCGCGTAAATGACTGGACAGTTGGCCATCTCACAAAAAGTTCGCGTTTTACGATAATAGCACCCGCTCTCCATGTCACGGAAGCGCCTATGCGCCACCTTCAGGCACGTACGCATGTATGCACTGACTTGCGTGAATTACGGGATCAAATTGTACCCTGCTTAACCAAGTGAGTAGGTAGCGGTTGGCAGGTAAGCCACCTTACATTTTTGTTCCCGAAATAAAACAAATTACGGAAGCGCCTATGCTCCACCTTCAGCCACGTACGCATGTATGCACTGACTTGTGTAAGGTTGTTTCCGATATTTCGCTCTGAGCGCGCTCTGAGCTCGCTGCGGTGCTCAACCATTTTATATATATGTGTTAGAACATCGTGTCTTGTGAATGCGCATTGATGTCAAAAGGCGTCCATCTTTACGCGTCAGTTTTGAACATTTTGAGTTGTTTTGATTAAGTATAAAATTAAAATTGAAAATGAGCATCGAGGACATAATCCTGGACAAAGATGATAAAATGATGAAAAATGATCAAAATCAAATATTTTGAAAAATAGACTTTGGAAGTGGTAAGTAATATCAAAGACATAATATTGTGGACATACGTTACATTAACCTAAAAAGTTCTGGTGTTCTGTTTTCTCAAAATAAATCGAGTCAGATTTAGTTTGCATTGATGATGCTAGAAAATGAAATAGAGTCTAAAAAATTCTGCGTACATCCAAATTCAGGCTGAATTATTCTGAGAATTGCAAGGTTTCCAAAATTTCATTTTTTTTGTTGCATTTTCGACCCAAAATCAAAAAGATGTATTTTCTTGAAATACCTTGTTTCCTGTGGATGCTACAACAAAGGTTGTACAAACAAATGAAAGTGGCGTCAATTTAGCGTAATTTCAAATTGCAGAAAACTGTCCTAGCTTCAGTAGGTCATAAGATATGACCTTGGAAAGTGCAGTCTTCCTGCATAGAGGCACCTAAGCGTACCGCAAAGTAGAACTACGCCCATATTTCAAAGTTTTCGTCCCGAATAAGTGTATATATTTCATGTATCATGTATCAAACGTCTTTTGCAATTGATAAATTAATAATTGTTGATAACAATTTCATTTATAAACTTTTATTGTAACACTTGTCAGTGTAGTAATTAGGTGCGAGGGTACACAGTATTTTTTGAAACTTAGTAATTTTTCGCTGAAAATAAAAAAAGTGGTATTTTCACAATATATCCAAACTCGAAATTGTTTTAGCACTTTGTTTTCGAAATCTGTTTCAGCACTTTTGATGAGTTAAAAGGAACACCTTGATAAAACTTTCTCATCAAATACATTCCATGTGGAAAGTTTTCGGGAACTAAACTACCAGCTGACTGGATTAGACGGACGTATGTCACTTTTGGATCTTTAGTTGATGACAGACAGAGCGAGAATTTTAGTCACATAACGGCGCACCGACGTATATCCATTTAAATTTGAAACCAGCAGAGATCGTTTCTCACCGTCAAGGATGTTTTGATTGGGCAAATCAGCTTACTGAACCAAGAATAGAGACGGCTAATCGGTCCCAGAGCAGTTGTCAACCAACTGCAACTGTCCAGAGAAAGGTTTGGACCTAGCAAGTCACTTTCTCTCCCAAAAAGGAAGAATCTAATCCTTGTCTACTCCTTTCTGCCCCCTGGCGAATTAAGTGTGACAGTAGCTATAAGTTAGGGTGAGTCGAATATGAAGTCGCTTGTGTTTTCTTATATCCATTGGAATTTTACTGTGTTTTCTATCACATTTTCATTAATTAGAATACATTAGAATCAAAACTAGAGTCAGTGCGTCAGTTATACAAAAGAAAGCATTTCTCATCATAGAAATTAAACCGTAACAAGGAAGACGAAATAGGAAACATCCTGAACTAATAAGATGGTACTCACGATTCCACAAAAATGAACAAATGATTTAGGTTAATTTGACAATTTCAACGACCATTATATTACAGTAATTAGGGCTCTTTCACAGGTTTTTAATATCAAAAGTCACAATATTTTACGTTAAAGTTGGTTGTTTGAATTGACATCAAAAATTTTCAAAAATAGCATTTCAAACGAAAATTCGAAATGAAGATACAATGATGTTTTAATCTTTTAATTTAATTTTGATCCAAATTGAGACTACAAGAATTATTATGTTTCATTTCATAATTTTTTCATTGAATTAGTTATATAGAGTCTCCAGTGAATAGTAATTTGCACGAACTTTCTGATGTCATATTTTCAAAATCACCGCTTATCATATTTATTTTTAGTTAATGGTGCGTGCCTTACTGGAAGTAATTTGTCAAATTTTATTTTTTGTTTTTGAGTAGAAAGATCTTCAATGCGTTGGGATTGGTCGATTGATATGGGGTCCAGTGTAGACCAAATGTCAAATCTGAGAGTGTTCAATAGGAAGAGGTGAAGTTTTAATAGTTTTTTGGAAGTAGTGTGCAACACAAATATGGTATGTTGTATTCTATATTTTAAGAGAAGCTAACTTGTTTTATGTAGAATTGATCTGGATTTAGATGTTCCCAAATGGGTTTTCAACTGTGAGAATTTTGGAACGATATTACTGTCCCTACACCGTTTTAAGAAAGCCTATGATTGGCCAAAACGTCCCATGATGGGGACTGCTCGAACTTGGTTGGCCAATCAATTCTTTTTTTCAAACCGCGAGAGGACGGAAAGCTAAATCGGATTGGTATAATATCCATTGTCCCTATTGATGTTATTAGGGTGTTTTAAGATTTCGAATGCTTCTCCATGTTTTCTTGGAAAAATATTGTACGTTTGTGCGATGACGGTTTTTTTGTCAGATAAAATGCTATGTCCTGTATTAATATGATGCTCAGCTGGTGCTGATTGCGTGAAATATTTTAGCTTCACTTTACTCTCATGTTCCTTTACACGTTGGCTCACCGCCCTCCCGGTTACTCCAATATAGAATTTGCCACAAGAATAAGGGATTTTATATACACTCGGATCACTGAGATGTGCCTTTTTATCTTTAGGGTTGTTTAGAAGTTATCCTATTTTCGCAGGTGGTTTACTTATGGTTTGGATGTTTTGTTTGTTGAGAATTCTTCCTATTTGTTCTGTGATACTTCAGTTTCAGGTCAGCCCTGATGAAGTGTACTGCAATGTTCACGAAACGTCGGCAAGATTCGTAGTTTTGCACACGATTGAAACTCGAAAAAGCTTTAAAATTTAAATTTATCACAATGAATCATCGTGAAAGCATTAAATCTATTATTAAAGAACTCTACGGGGAGAGATTTTTTACTAAAACTAACACTTTTAGTAAGCTCAGGTCTTCTCAAGCAAAGCTACTAACATCTTAAGCTTTCTTGAAACGGTATAGGGACAGTTACATCGTTCCAAAATTCTTACAGTTCAAAAACCATTTGGGAACATCTAAATCCAAATCAATTCTACACAAAACAAGTTTGCTTCTCTCAAAAGAAAGAATACAACATACCAAATTTGTCTTGCACACTACCTCCAAAAACGATTGAAACTTCACCTTTTCCTATCAAACACTCTCAGGTTTGACATTTGGTCTGCATTGGACCGCATATCATTTGACCAATCCCAATGGATTAAAACCTTTTCTACTCAAAAACAAAAAATAAAAATTGACAAATTACTTACAGTAAGGCATGCACGACTAACTGACACAGTAAAAGCATCTCTAAACATTCTCTCAGCAATGAAATGATTTCAGCCTTATCTAGAAGACATAGTTTTGCAGTAGCTCCCTCCAAAATTCCAAAAGAAGAAATCATCAGTAACTTGGAATCCACAATATATACACTTCCACCCGAAAAAGCGAATGACATACGGCGCAGGACGGCCAACATCTTACGCCAAGCCCAACTTCCCTCCTCAAACTTAACAAAACAAGAAAAAGCAGCAATTAAAGATGCAAGGATAAGGCTGCATACTCTGAGATGTCGCCCGGTATCCCAGAGTCACCGTTTAAGACACCTCACCCAGGTGCGATTTAGCTTTCGGCACGGTTGCTACGCCTCCGCTCAGGGGTTATTCCTTCGGGACCATCACTGGACAATTGTCCGCGACTGCTTATTATATATGGTAACCATATTCAGCAGAAACCCTTGGTACAGGGACCCTCTATCCGCAACTGCGGTTGTCCTTATGACAAACTTTGAACTATATATATATATATATATGGGGCATAATTTCTTAAGTGTACCCACCTCGAAAATGAAAGTTGCCCGATCGGGCTAAAAATTGGCCCAATTGTAGACCTATTAAATAGTACTCCTCAAACCAAAAATTATTTGATTTCGATAAGTATTTATCACAGTGGAGGGGGTACAATTTTAGGGTTTTTTAAGCAAAGCCTTACTTTCAAACATTTGTAACTTTTTTCCTATTTCCTTAAACAAAATTTAACTGTAAATGTTTTTGACAGATTTTTTCACAAACTTTCTAGTGGTTATAGCGATTTTTTAAAAAAGTCCAAATATGACCCTAATTTTTGAAAATCAAAAATAAATTTGACTTTTTTTCAAATTTCGACAGTTCTTTTTCTTCAAAATAGTTTTAAAAGAAAGCTGATATTGTTTCCTATAAGACCCCCAATTTTCAGACTGGCAAATTAATTCGTCTTTGAGTAATAAAACTATACGTAAACAAGATGCCATGATAGGGCGGGTGCGCGCGATCTCCCCTAGAGCGCTCACGCCGAGGACCTTTGTGCAACGCTTTAGTGCCAGTTTTTTAAGTTAAGAAATATTATATAGTAAAATTATGTGTCTTTCTGTTCGATTTTTTGGCAATAGTTTCAACAGTTGTTTTCTTTGCAGACCTCTTTTGCGGTTTCTGTTTTTTCCATTCGAGAAGATGTCGTATCTCTCAGAGGACTAAAACTTTATGAGTTGAAGTTTTCCATCTTGAGTGGGAATGAAAGCGTGGTACTGTAACGTACCTGGCATCGTAAGAGCTTTGTCAAATCCAAAAAGATGAAGAGCATTCACTCCTCAAACTGAAACTTTAGTGAAAAACTTTTATCAACGCGATGACATAAGTCGAATGATGCCAGGGATGAAAGACTTTGTATCGACTACTGTGTAATCTCAACGAGTTATATGCTCAATTTACATCACAAAACTCAGAACGAGTAATTGTTTTCTAGCAGGAAACAGTGGCACTCATAATGTGTGCGTTTGGGTGCATCATGAGAATGTAAAGTTGATGTTGGACTTAATAAATATTCAACAATTAACAGAGGATACAGACATGGTATTCACAAATTATTACGACTGTCTGGATGCTATTGTATGTCCCAACTCTTCAAGTTCCTGTCATTTAGGAGAGTGTGAAAACTGTCCAGGTACTGCAAACTTGAAAGATAATATCACAAAAGCTTCTGATGAACATTGTATTAATGGAGAGAGATTTTAAATTTGGTACAGAGCAGAGGTGGCACGAGCGACGTCCAAGAATTCGTTAATGTTTGCCACGAATGAAAACTTTGTCTCGGTATTGTGCACATGCGCAGAGCTGTTTTCGCAGTCACGTGTTATTCCCACTCCCCTATGTTATATTTTGACATCTAGCTTGAGAGTAGGAAAGAAAGTTTTCTGTGCATTTGTTGACCTAGAAAAAGCATTTGACAAGGTAAATAGAAGTAAGCTTTGAGAAGTCCTTAAAGAGTATGGAGTCAATGGATGGCTCCTAAAAGCAATAAAAACAATATATACAGGTAGTGAAGAGTGCAAGGGTTAATGGGAAACTGAGTGACTGGTTCGATATTATGCAAGGCGTGAAAGAACGATGCATTATGTCCTCATAGCTATTTATCATATTTATGGATAAGTGTCTAAGAATGGCGCTCTCCGACGTAGAAGGTTTTGATCTAGAAACAGTGAAGGCACATGGATTATCTTTCACAGATGACAAGATCGTTATGGTGTTTGAAGGAAAAAGTGAGAAAACAATGCGCAACATTGTGCTAAATACTGAGAGATTGCAACAAGTTGACCAGTACGTATATCTGGGCGGCCTGTTCACTAGCGAGGGAAAAGTAGATGAAGAGTTAGATAGGCGCATCATTGAGGGTAAGAAGGTTATCGGTAAAGCAGGGTCCAATCTCAGAAATAAAAGCATATCAAAAAAGCTAAAATGGCCATACACAATTCTATATTTGTACCGACTGTACTATGCGGTAGCGAGACATGGACCTGTCAAGAAAAAGACAAGATGCAAATTAACGCGATTAGCATAAAATCTCTGCGTACAATATGCAGGAAAACACTGATGGACAAAGTCCGAAATGAGATGATCCTTAAAGAATGTGGTACAGCAGACACTAGTTGATATATGGGAAATAAATCAGTTAAGATGGTTTGGACATGTTGAAAGAATGATAGATGAACGACAGACCAAACAAGTATATAAAGGTAAAGTATATGGCAGAATGCCCAGAGGTAGACCGCCGAAAGAATGGTTAGAATCTGTGAATGAGATATTGATGCCAAGAGACATAAGAAGCCATAGAAACAAGAGAGCTTGCATGAAAAAACGCATGGACGTGAAGGAAGCTGGAGTAGTATGACAGGACAGAAAAGTGTGGAAACAAATAGTTTGTAAAAAGAGTGCCAGTAGAGCGAATGATGCCTGAAACAAAACACCTTGGGTACTAATGGGCCCAAGTGGGGCACCACACATAACAATATTGTGAGGCTCTCCACTTGGGGTGATCGCTAGAGAGATTGACCAGCAACCTAGGTCGGAGCAGTTTTGCGGAACAAACGTGTTACATTACGCCCTTCCTCACCGATCAAGTCACACCTACCCCGAAACGTATATGGCCTTATGGTATAATAATAATAATAAGAACGGCGAGACGGCATGCATCAAGTTGTAGGGATAAGGCGACCCAATCGCCCGAGATCTACGGCTCTTGCAGTCAGCCACGTTGCATTGGGCTAACTCCCCAACGCAACGAATTATGCGGTGACGTCACCAGTATCACGCAGTGCCACCCACAATAGGCCTCTCTCGGATGGAGGCCATAGTTCAGTTGGTAGTGGCAATAGGACCGAACCGAGGCAACGACCAGGCAATGGCCCCGGACAAACGCGAGAACATAGATTTAAGTGGTCGGAATAACTTCGGAGGGAAATCCTTACTTGTTAGCAAAGAAGTTCACCGGCGCGAAGAGGATTCATGCAGAGGTTACATGAACGTTGGGTCAATATGCACCCGGAATATGATCTATATGCAGCATGGCGTAGCGTGATGAAGCGAACGTGGAGGGGGTAAAAACAATGTTTGAACTAACTTTCTTTCGTTATTGAAATTTTTTTCCCAATTATGATACCTTAGGTTACATTACGTTTCAGTAAGTAACTTTTATTTTTTCCGTTATGGTTGAATAAATTTATCAAAATTATAAACAATATAATTGTTTAACAAATTACTTTTTTCAAAAAATGAAAAGACTGAGTTGAATCTAGAGGTAGCTTCACTTTTCCGATAGGACTTATGGTTTGCTTCATAATATAGGCTCAATATTCAAATCTATAGGCAGCATGACGTAGCGTGATGAAGCGAACGTGGAGGGGGTAAAAACAATGTTTGTACTAACTTTTTTCATTATTGAACATTTTTTTCCAATTAGGATATCTTAGGTTACATTATGTTTGAGTATGTAGCTTTTATTTTTCTCATTATTGTTAAATAAATTCCTCCAAATTATAAACAATGTAATTGTTTAAAAAATTACTTTTTTCAAAAAATGAAAAAAAACCTGGATATATTGCTGTGCTGAATCTAGGGGTGGCTTCACTTTTTCGATAGAACTCATTGTTTTATTTATAATAAAGGCTCAATATTCAAATATATATGCAGCATGGCGTACGGGATGAAGCGAACGTGAAGGGGGTAAAAAGAATGTTTGAACTAACTTTCTTTCATTGAAATTTCTTTCCAATCATGATACCCGAGGGTACGTTATCTTTTAGTTAGTAACTTTTAATTTTTCATTATCATTAAATAAATTACTAAAAATTATAAACAATATAATTGTTTAAAAAATAACTTCTTTCAAAAAATGAAAAAAAAATCTTGGAGATATTGCTGAGATGAATATAGGTGTATCTTCACTTTTTGAATAGGACTCATAGTTTTATTTATATTGAAGGCTCAATATTCACATCTATGTGCAGCATGGCGTTACGTTAAGGTCTGAACGTGGAGGGGGTAAAACAATGTTTGAACTAAAATATTTTCATTATTGAAATTTTTTTTCCAGTTATGATAGCTTTGGGCACGTTATGTTTTAGTAAGTAACTTTTATTTCTTCCATTATGGTTAAATTAATTACTCAAATTTACAAACAATATAATTGTTTAAAAAATGACTATTTTCAAAAAATGAAAAAAAACTGGTGATATTTTGCAGCTGAATGTAGGGGTATCTTCATTTTTTCGATAGGACTTCTGGTTTTATTTATAATAAAGGCTCAATATTAAAATCTATATGCAGCATGGCGTAGCGTGAACAAATGAACGTGAAGGGGGTAAAAACCATGTTTGAACTAACTTTTTTTTCTTATTGACAAATTTTTTCCAATTATGATACCTTAGGGTAGGTTATGTTTGAGTAGGTAACTTTTATTTTTTTTTCATCATTGTTAAATAAATTCCTCAAAATTATAAACAATGTAAATGTTTAAAAAATGACTTTTTTCATATAATGAAAAAACTCCTGGAGATATAGCTGAGGTGAATCTCGTAATAGCTTCACTTTTTCGATAGGGCTTATGGTTTGAATTATAATATAGGCTCAATATTCAAATCTATATGCAGCATGGCGTAGCGTGATGAAGCGAACGTGGAGGGGGTAAAAACAATGTTTGAACTAACTTTCTTCAAATGATTCAATTCATTTACGAAATGCTTCATATAAGCATTCATAAATTCAGGTGATGGCTCTTTTCGATCTATGCTTAGTCCAGCGAGAAGTGGATAGTTAAAACGCAATTTGGGAGGCAATTCATTCAGGATGAGTTGCAGCGGCCAAAACGACTTTTTTTGAGCTATTGAAAACGGGAGCACCGTCAGTTGAGACGTTCATTGTAACGATATAAGATGCATCATGGTACTTCTCTTCAATCCTCTTATGTAACACGCTATCATATACATCACGTATATCGCTGCACTCTTTTTCTCGCATTTTAATATCTCTGATTCACTTCAATAAAGCATTTTTTAATTGTGAATCTTTTAAAAGCAACTCAATTTGATACTAAATATCAACAGTAATCACGTAATTAGGTGATTGAGTTGTCAAGTCATATTCTAACCCACATTTGCATTTTACGTGACATTTTTAAAATTTTTGTTTTGAGATAGGTGGTAGCAAAGGGTTGGAACATTTTTCGCAAAGAAAACACAATTTAATTACTTTGTCAGGTGGATCATACAGCTGTTTCATTATATATTTGCTGGTGTTCCAATTTTTAAATTTGTTTCCAGCAAAAATTTGAGACATCTCAAATAACTCTTCTCTTGCTTCATACGTCACGTGAAATCGGATACTGTATGCTATTATCATAAGAGATACGTCACGAGTTGACATCTGGGATTCGTAAACATTATAACGTGACTCATCTTTTTGAAAGACGATGCTTCAGTATATTCAAAAATTCTTCGATCTTCATCTTGGTGTTTGGGTCGTATTTTTGAGATTGAGAACTTTGTAGTTAGCACTAGAGAAGATATTATCTACAGGATTCATCGAAGAAGCGTACGCCTTTGTATTTCCAGTATTACTCTCTAATCCGAAACCTTTTTGTAGAAATTTTTCTACCGGCTCGCTTGGCACCAAAACCATCTTTCTCGAGTTTTCCGTAATTGCTAAATGGCAAAGGGCTTCTACTCTCGTAAATTACCTAAGCTGAGCATATTTGAGAGAAGACTACCGATAATCGGGGCAAGTAATAACGGTAAAAATCCACTCTTCTGAATGATAAAGCGTTTCTTATTTTTCCAAGTACCCTTCGATGCTGCCAATTACTTAAAGTATGTTTATGCCTTTTTAGCTTGTGTTTTTCATGTGCTTTCAAAGGTGCACTCGACGACATTAGAGACGTACAACTGGTATCTGATCAACTTGAGCACCTCCTTTTATATTTTTGGCAAGTATGTACACATATGAAAACCCATCGGCTGGAAAAATATTTGTCCTAAAACGACAATTATCGGGCGTAGACTATTTTAAATCTAGAAGAAGGTAACCATGAGGTTTAGATGTCGCGTCCTGATAAGCTTCCTGTAAAAAACGAGGATTTTCTGGATATATTTGTCGAGCAAGATGTTGAAATTGAGCTCGGTCTCGAGGATTTTTAAAAACAACGATATAATTCGTATTGAGTGATATATCCCTTTGTCCATGTCCCTGATGAAATAAATTTTGTGAGATAAAGATAACACTAAGATTTTTGTGGTGACTACCTTTAGTGAAAAGATCTACAATTGTATTGTTTGAAGATTCACGCATAAGATCATCGATAATTATGAGCTTAGCACGAAAAACCAATTTTTAGGATGCTGAACTGACTGAGGCTACTATGAAATACACTGACGGACTCAACATAATCGTTATTTTTCCACTAATATATAAGTCTGACAAATTTAGGTTTTTCACATCTTGTTTATGAGACTATTTGCAATATCTGTACAACAATCGATATCATTGAGATTTTTTACTAAGTCAAAAAAACAATTTTTAGGATGCTGAACTGACTGAGGCTACCATGAAATACACTGATGAACTCAACATAATCGTTATCTTCCCACTAATATATAAGTCTGAGAACTTTATGTTATTCACATGTTGTTCATGAAACTATTTGCAATATCTACACAAAAATCGATATTATTGAGATTTTTTACTCCGTCAAAAAAACAATTTTTAGGATGCTGAACTGACTGAGGCTACTATGAAATACACTGACGGACGCAACATCTTCGTTATTTTTACACTAATATATAAGTCTGACAACTTTAGGTTTTTCACATGTTGTTCATGAGACTATTTGCAAAATCTGTACAAAAATCGATATTATTGTGATTTTTTACTGAATCAAAAAGCAATTTTTAGGATGCTGAACTGACTGAGGCTATTATGAAATACACTGACGAACTCAACAGAATCGTTATTTTTGCACTATTATATAAGTCTGAAAACATTAGGTTTTTCACATGTTGTTCATGAGACTATTTGCCGTACCAATACAAAAATCGATATCATTGAGATTTTTTACTGAGACAAAAAAAAAAATTTTTAGTATGCTGAACTGACTGAGGCTACTATGAAATACACAGACGAACTCAACAGAATCGTTATTTTTGCACTAATATATAAGTCTGACAACCTTAGCTTTTTCACATGTTGTTCATGAGACTATTCGCAAAACCTATACAAAAATCGATATCATTGAGATTTTTTGCTGAGACAAAAAATCAATTTTTAGGATGCTGAACTGACTGAGGCTACTATGAAATACACTGACGGACTCAGCATCTTCGTTATTTGTCCACTAATATATAAGTCTGACAACTTTAGATTCTTCACATGTTGTTCATGAGACTATTTGCAATATCTATACAAAAATCGACATTATTGAGATTTGTTACGCAGTCAAAAAAACACTTTTAAGATGCTGAGCTGACTGAGGCAACTATGAAATACACTGACGAACTCAACAGAATCATTATTTTAACACTAATATATAAGTCTGAGAACTTCATGTTTTTCACATGTTGTTCATGAGACTATTTGCGATTTCTATACAAAAATCGATATTATTAAGATTTTTTACTCAGTCAAAAAAACAATTTTTAGAATGCTGAACTGACTGACGCTACTATGAAATAAGCTGACGGACTAAACATAATCTTTATTTTTCCACTAATATATAAGTTGGACAACTTTAGGTTTTTCACATGTTGTTCATGAGACTATTTGCAATATCTATACAAAAATTGATATTATTGATATTCTTTACTCAGACAAAAAACCAATTTTTAGGATGTTGAACTGACTGACGCTACTATGAAATACGCTGACGGACTAAACGTTATCGTTATTTTTCCACTAATATATAAGTCGGACAACTTTAGGTTTTTCACATGTTGTTCATGAGACTATTTGCAATATCTATACAAAAATTGATATTATTGATATTGTACAAACAGAATCTCGTACAGAAATACTGAGATCTTAAGATAATTTCTGAAGGACATGCCTGTGGCAATATTTGCTCTAACCACGAAACCGAATACGTGTGAGTTACACTGCCAACTAGTCTTGCCTTTATTTGGAAAAGATGAAGATCGCTTATAACCTGGTCCTCTCCTCAGCGGTTATTCTTAATTCTATTGGTGAATATGATAGCATAATAGATTTATACTTATTTTTAAAACTTTTTTAATCTTTCGGCAATAAAAAATTGTGTGATTTATTTCGCTGCTATCATAGTTGAACTTTGTTTCCAAACTATATCTGAATTTGTTCATAATGAGTACAAATTCAATCTGGTCTAATTCCGGGGGAATCCAGAATGTGTGTGTTATAAAATATCGTACAGAAATGGTACTCTACCAATTGTTAACGTGCCCAGATGGCAGACTTTCAACTGTGCACGAATAAATTTAGACGTGCCCATATGTTAGGGAAGAGTATCAAGGAATATATGTCATTTCCCAAAAACGCTTTTCCTCATGCACATGTGTATAGCAGACATTGTTTTACTGCGATTTATCTAAACAATATGGAAATGTTAGATAAAAAAAAGAGACATAGGCAAGCTGTCGTCAATCATGAGACGCACACATTCACCAGGCGTTTGTGTACGTGTTATCGATGACGAAAAAATGTGGTTCCCCCAGTGAAGGTGTACTAGTTCTTCTCACCCAGAACCAACAAAACTTTGTAAACAGCAAACGAATGGAGGCTTGGGGGAGGGTGGGGGCTGGTAAGGAGTTATCTGTTCGTGAAACGTCACATATCGCGAGCCGATAATCAAGACAAAAGGTTTACCAACATAGCAAAAGACGGACGATGTTTCCTTTTCCAATGGGCAACAAAGGCCACAAGAAGCAAACGCATCGAAGTGGGGGCAGGTTGAGCCACCAGTGGGGAAAGCTCGTTAATAGATTTGCTCGATAAGAAAGTGCGTCTTTCTTCGAAGCATCGTAGCCAAAGTAAGGTGTAATCTAGCCAAACCGTGGTATGCTGATATCATGGTATCCTGGTATCATGGTATCCCAACATATAAGTAAGTTCTTTAAGAAAATTAATCTTCTATTTCTCCTTGCAGAATTGAGTATACAGTCCGACTGCAACCCTACTGATCTGCGCCTGGGTCCTTGCTCACCTCCACCTTCTTCTTCTCGTCGCACTATTCATTCTCCTGATGAGCCCCAGCAACTGGTACTAGGATATGGACTTGGACAACTTGGACTTCTTCGGCTTATTCCTAACAGCAATCCTCACCAGCGATTCGAATTCCGGAAATTTACCTTTGACCATAATCGGCCAGGTGTCGGGCTACTAAAAACTATTGGCAATACACATGTGCCACTCACAGAAACAATTGTGCTAACAAAATCTAATGGTGACGCTCTTGCAATATTGGAGACTGGTGATATACTTAGTGGAATATATTACAAGGGAAATTGGATGATCCGGGCAAAAATAAACGTCATAAGTCACTTGATTTCAGTAACAGATGAAAAAGAAAACGAAGAAGTTCCAGTAGGTTTGGAACACCCAATGCATCAGAATTTTGGCGTAGTAGTTGTAAAAAACGATTCTTTTAATTAAACACATCAATCGTGTATGCTAAATATATCTGATTAAAAATAAATAAAACATTGGTTAAAATATTAATTATTACTTTTTTTGCTGAAAATTCATCTCATTGGTTAAAAATATAACTATTTTGTTCGAAATTAATTTTTTTAACTAAAAATTTAACTATCCCAATTGAAGATTCATCATTTTACTTGAAAATTCATCTATTCGATTGAAAAATGAACTATTTTGTGGAAAATTAAAATTTTGGTTGAAAATTAACTGGTTTGTTCAAAATTTATATTTTCTAGTTGAAAATTCGTCTCTTTTGGATGAATTCAACTATTTCTGATTTAAAATAAATAAAAAAGTGGTTGAAATATTAATTATTACCTTTTTAGTTGCAAATTCAAATATTTTGGCAGAAAATTAAGTTTTTGTTGAAAATTCATGTTTTTTCGGTTCAAAAATGAACTACTTGGTTGAAGGTTGAACCACTTAATCAAAAAATTAATTTGATGTTCAAAATTCACTAGTTTAATTGGAAGTTCTTGTCTGTTTGAATTTTTTTTTTTTTAATCAAATTTTTTGTTGAAAATGCAGACTTTCGGTTTGAAAAAGTTTTTTGTAGATAATTCGTTTCTTGTTTTACTTGAAAATTTAACAGTTTGGTAGAAAATTCAACAATTTGGTTGAAAGATAACTTTTTTCTTCAAAATTTATATTTTAGGGTTGAAAATTCGACTGTTTTTCAGAAAATTCGTCGTTTTTGTGGAACTAAACTGTTTTTTATTTAAAATTAAAGTCTTTTTTTGTTGAATAATTATCAACTATTATATTTTTCGTTAAGAATTAATCTCTTTAAGTTGAAAATTCAACTGTTTCATTGAAAATTTAAATATTTTGAAGAAAATCAACTTTTTGTTGAAAATTCATATTTTTTGCTTAAAAATTGAACTGCTTGTTTGAAAGTTGAACAACTTTGTTAAAAAATTCTCTTTGCGTTGAATATTCACTATATTAGTTGAAAACTCATCTCTGGTTGAAAATTCATTTTTTTTTTTGTTGAAAGTTGAACTATTTTGTTGAAAATTAGTTTGTTGTTGTTGAAATTAACTTTTTTGTTGAAAACTCATATTTTTTGTTGAAAACCAGTTTTTATTGTTGAAATAAACTTTTTTGTTGAAAACTCATCTTTTTTATTTGATAATTAAACTGTTTTGTATAAAATCATTTTTTTTTTCTTGAAATTGAACATTTGGTAGAAAATTCAACATTTTAGCTTAAATTTCATCTCTTTGGTTAAAAATTTGCCTTTTTTGGTAGAAAAATGATCTTCTTGGTTAAAAATTAATATTTTTTGTTTGAAAATTAAAACACTTTGTTAAAACATTATTTTTTGTTGAAGATTCACTATTTTGGTTGAAAATCTTTTTTTTTTCTTGAAAATTAATTTTTGTTTAAACTGAAGATATAACTATTCTAGTTGCATATTCCACGATTATAGTTGCAAATTCACCTACTTGGTAGAAAATTGAACTATTTTGTTGAAATTTCATATATTTCGTTGAAAATTAAAGTGTTTTATAGAAATTTTGTGTTTTGGCATCTGAGGTAATTTTAGAAATTGGGATTTTTTTTTTGGGTGGGTAATTTTGATGGGGAAATTTGAGGTTTTTTGAGGGGGCGTTGATTGGAAGGGGTTTGGGTGACCAATGAGATGAATTTTCAACTAGAGTTATGGAATATTCAACTGGAAGAAAAAGTAAATTTTTAGTGACAAAAAAATTTTTTTAACTAAAAAATAAACAAATTTTAAATAAAATATTTAAATTTTCGGCAAAAAGTTCCTTCTGATCCAAAGAAAAACAAGTTTTACATATTTAACTGGAATACTTAAATTTTTAACCGAAAAGAAGAATTGTTAAACAAGAAGATTAACTTTCATAGAAAAAGATAATTTTCTAACAAACAAAATCGATTTTTTAACAAAATACTTGAATTTCAAACGCAATAGTTGAATTTTTAATTATAAGACAAATTTTCATCCGAATTCTTGAATTTTGAACTAGAAAAGATCAATTTTCAACCAAAAATGGAACAGTAAAATTTTCAGTTGAGGAAATTAATATTCAACCAAACTGATGAATTTTCAACTAAAACAATTTACCTTCAACTGAAATAGTTGAAGTTTATACCAAAAAGATAAATTTTTAACCATGAAGTTTCATTTTCTACAAAAAGACGAATTTAAAAAAAAAATACAATATTTTTCAACCTAATAGTTAAATTTTCAACAAAAAAGATCAATTTTTAACCAAAAATAGAATAGTTAAATTTTCTGTTCAAAATCTAATTCATAACCCAAAAAAACGTATTTTCAGCAAAATAGTTAAATTTTTAGTTAAAAAAAAAATGATTTTCAAAACTCTAAAAATTATTTGAAGTGTACTTTCTTTTTCTAAAAGTTGGAAGAGGGAACTTTCAAAATCTTTAAAAAAATTCCCATTCCATGTAAAAAATTCCCTGTTCCACACAAAATTATATGTATTCACGGAAATTCCCTGTCCTAAAATAAAAAATGAAAAATTGCATAAGGTTTTCCTTGTAATGGAAAAAAAAAAAAATAATTTTAAACCAAAGAAAAAAAACGCACCTTCAACAAAATAGTTCAATTTTCAACTAAGATGACAAATCTTCAATAAAAAAAGATGAATTTTTGACAAAATAGTCGAATCCTCAACCAAAACAAAGTTTCCATTTTCAACAACAAAATATTTAACAAAATAAATGAATTTTCAATTAAAAGATAATTTTTCAACCAAAAATGGAATAGTTAAATTTTCTTTTAAAAAAAATTAATTTTTGAGAAAGACGGGTTATGAACTGAATAGATTAGGTTTCTACCAGATATGAATTTTCAACTAAAATGACAAATCTTCAATCAAAACAGTGGAATTTTCAAACCGAAAATATTAATTTCCAACAAAAAAGTTAGTATTCAATCAAATAGTTAAATTTTTTACACAAAAAGACGAATTTTCAACACAATACATAAAATTTCAAACAAATACTATAATTTTAACTAAAAAAACATCAATTTTGAACGAAAAATGGAATAGTTAAATTTTAAGTAAAAAAAAATTAATTTTCCACAAAAAAAAACTAATTTTAAACTACCAAGTTAAATTTTCATCCACAAAGACCCATTTTTAACCAAACACATGAATCTTTAAATAACTGGTTAATTTTTTTAACAAAAGAAGTTAAATTTTCAACAAAAAATTGAAAACTTCAATTTTCAGTAGAAGAAACTAATTTTGAACAAATAATTTAAACAAAATAGTCAAATTTTTAACCAGAGATGAATTTATTCACAAATTTGGGGATCTTCACTAGGGTGGTCCAAAAATGCAGTGGAATTTTTTTCTTTAATATTCATGTCCTTCATCCCTAAATTTGAGATGAAAGAAATATAAACGCGGATTGAATCGTTTTCAAGTCAGGTGAGTTCTGGACTTCAAGTCACTACATCTCTCAGCTTAGCAATATGTTTCTCTTCAGGGGAAAATTGGGGATGCGTCTTTTTCGAGTTTGAGAAAAAATGTTTTTACTTGATGTCTACAATTTTAGAGACAATTTAGAGATTAGAGTTTTATTTTTCTAATTCTCATGAGCTTTGCCGACTTATTTTGAAATCTGGTGGAAAATTGAAAAAGGGTTCAATATTCGTATAGTGGCGATGATTCGTTTGCAAATATAAAAGGTATCTTACATCATTTACGATAAAAATTCGACAATTAAATTAAAAAAAAAAAAAATTTCTAATTGATGCGATGCCTTTCTTATATTAGCAGACCATTTTTTTCAAATATAACAAACAGAATTTATAATAAATATTCCACAAATTTAAAAATACACAGAAAAAGGAAAAGTTTAAATTTTGTTTTGAACGAAAACTAACAAATTAAGAATGTGGAAAAGCTCCCAGTTAAATGCATTCTTTGAAATAAAATTATGTGAGGAAAAAAATATATTTACTAATAAAATAATTGTTCTCTCTAAACAACTGGAAAGGCTTAAAAAATAAATATCAAATTAAAAATTTGTAAAAACTCTTAGTTTTTTTATGTTCTTCAGAATTATCTAAATAAAAGACTATTTTCAATAATTAGGAAATTGACAAATAACTACAAAAAACTAAAAATATATATTTTTAAACTAAAATAGTTGAAAAAATAAATAACTGAAAATTTTTTCTCTTTCAAAATCAGCCGACAAATTATTTTGAGAAATTTCGAAAGTGACAAAATGGCGAGAGCTTTTCTGTAAATATTTAAACTGCTTTTTCTCAAAAATGCCAGGGTTTTTTTCTCCTGATTTTTTTTGTTTAAATTGATATTAATGTAGTAGATTCATTTTTAAAAAATTATTTATTTATTATATTTTTTATTCATTTATTTCTTTTATTCCACTATTTTCGTCAACGTTAAACAGCTTTATGGATAAATTATTTTCTTGGTTACAGATTTATCTTCTTGGTTGAAAAATAAACAATTTTGTAGAATCTTTTTTTCATTCTGGAAAAAAATTCTTAATTTTTTATTTTTTATTTGTGATATTAATGTAGTAAATTTATCTCAATAAAATTATCTATTTATTTTATTTTTATTTTTTTATTTTTCCAATTCCACTATTTTGTTCAATGTTAAACAGCTTTATTAATAAATTATTTCTTTAGTTACAGGTTTATCTTTTTAGTTGAAAATTAAACAAGTTTGTAGAATCTGTTTTTCAATCTGTTTTATTTTATTTAAAATTCGTCTTCTCAGAATAAAAATAATATTTGCGGGTTGAAATTTTAACTTTTCTGTATAAAATTTGTCTTTTTGGTTGAAAATTTGAATTTGTATTTTTTGGTTAAAATTAAAACTACTTTGTAAGAAATTAATTTTTTTGTTTGTTAAAAGTTCATCTTATTTGAAAATTTAACAAATTTGTTGAAAATTCGTTTTTTATTAATTTTTTATTTTGAAAATACTCATTTCCAAAATATATTAGTTTGGAAAATACTGATTCCCAAAATACATTAGTTTTGAAAATACTGATTGCCAAAATACTTTGGTTCAGGAAATACTGATTCCTAAACTACTCCAGTTTGGGAAATACTGAGTCCCACAATACTTTAGATTGGAAAATACAGATTTCCAAAATACTTTAGTTTGGAAAATACTGATTTCCAAAAAGCTTCAGTTTGAGAAATGCTGAACCCGAAACTACTTTAGTTTGAAAAATACTGATTCCCACACTATATCGGTTTGGGAAATAATGATTCTCAAACTACTCCAGTTTGCGAAATACTGATTCTAAAAATACTTCAGTTTGGAGAATGCTAATTCCCAAAATACTTTAGTTTAAGAAATACTGACTCCCAAGCTACTTTAGTTTAAGGAATACTGATCCCCAAACTACTTGAGTTTGGGTAATACCGATCCCCAAACTACTTTAGTATCGGATATACTGATTCCCAAACTACTTAATTTTGGGAAATACTGGTTGCAAAATACTCTAGTTTGGGAAATACTGATTCCCAAAATACTTTAGTTTGGAAAATACTGGGTTTCGAAAATACTTACGTTTAGGAAATACTTATCGCCAAACTACTTAAGATTGGGAAACACTGATTCCCAAAGTACTTTATTCTGGAAAATACTGATTCCCAAACTACTTTAGTTTGAGAAATACGGATTTCCACACTACATTGGTTTGTAAAATACTGATTCCCAAAATACTCTAGTTTGGGAAATACTGATTCCCAAAATACTTGAGTTTGGAAAATACTGGTTTATAAAATACTTAAGTCAAGGAAATACTGATTCCCAAGCTACTCTAGTTTAGGAAATACTGATTCCCAAACTACTCAACTTTGGGAAATACTGATTCCCGAAATAATTTAGTTTGGAAAATACTGATTCCTAAACTACTTTAGTTTAGGAAATACTGATTTCCAAACTACTTAAGTTTGGAAAATACTGATTCCCAAAATACATTAGTTTGGAAAATACTGATTCCCAAAATATTTTAGTTTAGGAAATACTGATGCCCGAACTACTTCAGTTGGGGTAATACTGATCCCTAAACTACTTAAGTTTGGGAAATAATGACTCCCAAAATACTTCATTTTAGGAAATACTGATTCCCAAACTACTTTATTTTTGGTAATACTGATCCTCAAATTACTTTAGTATCGGAAATACTGATTCCTAAACTACTTAAGTTTGGAAAATACTGATTCCCAATTCGCTTTAGTTTGGGGAATACGGATTCCCAAACGGCTTCAGTTTGAGAAATACTGATCTTCAAAATACTTTATTTTAGGAAATACTGAATCTCAATTTGCTTTAGTTTGGGAAATTATGATCCCTAAACTACTTTAGTTTGGAAAATACTGATTTCCAAGATGCTTTGGTTTGAGAAATACTGATCCCCAAAATACATTAGTTTGGAAAATACTGATTCTCAATTTGCTTTAGTTTGGGAAATACTGATTCCCAAACTACTCTAGTTTGGGAAATACTGATTCCCAAAATACTTGAGTTTGGAAAATACTGGTTTCCAAAATACTTAAGTCAAGGAAATACTGATTCCCAAGCTACTCTAGTTTAGGAAATACTGATTCCCAAACTACTCAACTGTTGTGATTGAAGCCGAAAGTGCTTTTGACATTTTTGGAAAAAAATTTTCTCCAGAAAATTATTCATAAAAAAATTTACTATCGAATTCTATAATTTTATTGTTGTTATTGAAGCCCATAGTGCTTTTGACATTTTTGGGAAAAAATTTTTTCTTCAGAAAATTTTTTTAGAAAATTTACTATCGAATTTTCTAACGGTATTGTTGTTATTGAAGCAGATAGTGCTTTTAACATTTTTGGGAAAAAAATTTTCTCCAGAAAATTTTTCCTCAGAAAATTTACTATCGAATTTTTCAATGTCATTGTTGTTATTGAAGCCGATAGTGCTTCTGACATTTTTGGGAAAACATTTTTTCTTCAGAAAGTTTTTTTCAGAAAATTTTTACTCCGAAAATTTACTGTCGAATTCTTCAATGTTATTATTGTTATTGAAGCCGATAGTTCTTTTGACATTTTTGGGAAAAAATTTTTTCTTCAGAAAATTTATCCTTAGAAAATTTACTATCCAATTTTTTAATGTTATTGTTGTTATTAAAGCCGATAGTGGTTTTGACATTTTTGGGAAAAAATTTTTAGTTTTATTTTGATAAATTTTAAGTTGTTATTGATCGTGCTATTGACATATTTGCGAAAAAAATTTTTCTGTAGAAAATTTTTCTTCGGAAAATTTACTATCGAATTTTTTAATGTTATTGGTGTTATTGAAGCCGATAGTGTTTTTGACATTTTTGGGAAAAAATTTTTTAAACAGAAAATTTTTCCTCAGAAAATTTACTGTCGCATTTTTTAATGTTATTGTTGTTATTGAAGCCGATAGTGCTTTTAACATTTTTGGGAAAACAGTTTATCCTCAGAAAATATTTCCTCCGAAAATTTACTATCGGATTTTTCAATGTTATTGTTGTTAGTGAAGCCGATAGTGCTTTTGACTTTTTTGGGAAAAAATTTTTTCTCCAGAAAATTTTTCTTTGGTAGATTTTTCCTCAGAAAACTCACTGTCGAACTTTTTAATGTTATTGTTGTTATTCGTGCCGATAGTGCTTTTGAGATTGTTGGGAAAAAATTTGTTCTTCAGAAAATTTTTCCTCAGGAAATTTACTATCGAATTTTATAATGTTATTGTTGTTATTGAAGCCGCTAGTGCTTTTGAAATTTTTGGGAAAAAATTTTTTCTTGAGAAAAATTTGCCTTCAGAAAATTTATTATGGAATTTTTTAATGTTATTGTTGTTATTAAAGCCGATAGTGCTTTTGACATTTTTGGGAAAAAATTTTTTCTTCAGGAAATTTTACCTCTGAAAATTTACTATCGAATTTTTAAACGTTATTGTTGTTATTGAATCCGATAGTGTTTTTGACATTTTTGGGAAAAAAATTTTTCTCCAGAAAATTTTTCCTCAGGAAAGTTACTATCGAATTTTGAAACGTTATTGTTGTTATTGAAGCCGAAAGTGCTTTTGACATTTTTGGGAACAAAATTATTCTTCAGAGAAATTTTCCTCAGAGAATCCACTATCGAATTTTTCAATGTTATTGTTGTTTTTGAAGCCGATACTGCTTTGACATTTTTGGTAAAAAACATTGTCTTCAGAAAATTGTTCCTCAGAAAATTTACTATCGAATTTTATAATGTTATTGTTGTTATTGAAGCCGATAGTGCTTAATGCAACTATTTGGTTAAAAATTCATTTTTTTATTTAAAAATTCATCAATTTAGTTGAAAATTTATTTATTTAATTAAAATTTGAACTATTTTGTTGAAAATGCTTGTTTTTTTAATTGAAAATTAATTCGTTTAACTGGAAATGTAACTATTCCCTTTTTTTCTGGCAAATTTATCGTTTTTAGTTAAAAATTAATTTACTTTGTTGAAAATTCGTCTTTCTTAGTTCAATTCACCTGTTTTTTATTTACAATTAAAATCTTTTGTGCTTGAAATATGAGCTATTACACTTTTCGCTGAGAATTCATCTCTTTTTGTTAAAAATGTTATTTTTTGTTTAAAATTTAATTACTTTGTTGAAACTTGAACAATTTGATCAAAATACATCATTTTTGGTTGAAAATTCAATTGTTTTGTTATAATTTTTTTTTTGTGGTTAAAAATATAACTATATTGATAAAACATTCAACTATTTGGTAATAAGTAAGTTTTTTCTTAAAAATTCATATTTTTGGGTTAAAATTCAACTGTTTTGTACAAAATTCGACTTTTTGTCTTGAAAATTTAACAATCACATTAAAAATTCAACTATTTGGTTGAACATACATATTTTGGTTTTGAAAATTGAATGTTTTTTTTTTTTAGAAAATTCGTTCTTTTTTTGGCTTGAAAATTCAACAATTGGTTTGTAATTTTTTTTCTTTCTTGATTAAAATTTTCTTTGGGTTGAAGATTCATCTCTTTGTTTGAAAATTGCGCTTTTTTGTTGCAAATTCACAATTTCGGGATAAAATTTGAAATTTTTTATAGAAAAATCGTCTTTTTGGCTAGACAATTAAACAATTTGCTTGAAATATGTTTTCTTTCTTAACTGAAAAAATCTTTTTTGGTTGAGGATTCATCTCTTTGGTTGAAAATTTAATTATTTTTTTGAGAATTCGTTTTTTTGTTGTCTCAAATTACATTTTTTGTGGAAAATTCACATTTTTGGGTTGCAAATTAAATTCTTGGATACAAAATTCATCTTTTCGGCTTGAAAATTTCTAAATATGTTTTGGAAAGTTCAAATATTTGTTTGATTATTAACTTTTTTTGTTGAAAATCCATATTTTCAGGTGGAAAATTAAACTTTTTCCGTAGAAAATTTGTCACTTTTGGTGGAATGTAAACAAAATGGAAATCTTTTTTGGTAATAATATCAACAATTAGATTTTTTGTTAAGAATTCTTTGTTAAAAAATTAATTTGTTTGGTTGAAGATTCATAATTTTAGTTGAAAATATATCTCTTTGGTTGAAAATGCGCATATTTAGTTGAAAATGCAATATTTTTATTTTCGTGAAAAAATTTCTCGTTTAGGAAATATTTGAAATTTGCATTTGTAAGGGAGAACGAGGTCTAAATTCTCGATTTTCAGCGTTTCAGGGTATTTTTAAAATTTAAGGAGAAAAAGAGGCTCTTAATAATTTTATTTTTATTTAAAGGCATGCAATTTGGACTATTTCAAATTTCGAATTTTTAATTCAAACCTTCCTTTCCAATCTTTAAGACTAGATCTTGATTTTCTTTATTTTTTAAAAATTGCTTCTGTTTTTAATTTTTTCAATCATAAATAAATAATAAATAATAAAATAAATAGTAATAATAATAGAATATAATAATAGTTACATTTTCAAACAAAGTGATGAATTTTCAAACAAGATTGTAAATATTTAACTGGAATAGTTGAATTTTAAGCCAAAAAAATGAATTTTTAACTGAAATTATGAATGTTTAACTATAATAATTGAATTTTTTGACAAAAAAGATTAATTTTCAACCAAGAAGATTAATTTCTACCAAAAAAGACGAATTTTCAACTAAAAAGGATCATTTTTCAACCAAAAATTCTTTGGAATTAAATCTTTAGTAAAAAAAATGTATTCCAAAGAAAAAACAAGTTTTCAATTAAACAGTTCATTTTTTAACCAAAGAAATGAATTTTAAATTAAATCGATGAATCTTCAGAAAAAAAAAAGTTTAAAAAGGAGTTTAACTTTCAACCAAATAATTTTATTTCCAAACTAAAAGATGAATTTTCAACAAAAATGATAAATATATAACTGAAATACTTGCATTTTTAACCAAAAAGAAGATTTTTTAAATAAGATCAACTTTTAAAGAAAAAGATAATTTTCTACGATAAAAAATCGATTTCTTAACAAAACACGTGAATTTTCATCGAAATAGTTGAATATTCAATTAGAAAAGACAAATTTTCATTCAAATTGTTGAATTTTGAACCAGAAAATATCAATTTTCCACTAAAAACGGAACAGTTAGAGAAATTAATTTTTAACCATACTGATGAATTTTCAACTAAAACTGGAATAGTTGAATTTTATGCCAAAAAGATGAATTTTCAACCATAAAGATTAATTTTCTACAAAAAAAGACGAATTTTCCACAAAGTACATACATTTTCAAACAAATAGTTTTATTTTGAAATGCAAAATATCAATTTTCAATCAAATAGTTGAATTTTCACCAAAACAAGATAAATTGATTATCAACAAAGTAGATACCTTTTCAACCAGAGCTGAATTTTAAATTAAAACTATGAATCTTCAGCCAGAAAAAAAAATTTAACAATAGAGTTTAACTTTTGACCAAGTAGTTGAATATTTAACTAAAAAAGATGAATTCAAGTCAACAATTATAATAAAAAGTCACACTTTTTGGTTCAAATTCAACTGTTTCGTTGAAAATTCGATATTTTGGCTTGATAGTTGAACAATTTGATTGAAATTTTGTTTCATTCTCGACTAACAAATTTTTCTTTTTACTGAAAATTCAACTACATATTTTGTTAATCTTTTTGGTTTGAAAATGTACCTCTTTCTATAAAAATTAAATTTTTTTTTTATCAAGATGCAACTGCCCGGTTATAAATTACCTTTTTCGATGAAAACTTACACTTCCGGGTTGAAAATTCAACTATTTGGTACAAAATTAAACTTTTTTACAAAAAATTCATTTTTTTACTGAAAATTAATTCTCCTAAATAAAAATTTAATTACACCATTTTTGGTTAAAAATTCATCTTTTTTAGTTCAAAAATTCAACTATTTAGTTAAAAATTGATCAAATAAAATTTGAACTAACATCAAATACATTTTTCAAAATATTTAGTTGGAAAATTATGTAATTTGTTGAAAATTCGAGTTTTCTGGTAGAAAATTCAACTATTTGGTCAAAAATTTTTGACTTTTGTTGAAAATTCATATTTTGTAGTAGAAAATCATTTTTTTTTGTTAAAAATGCAACTGTATTTTTAAAAATTCTTATAGCTCTTTCGAAGAAAATTGTCATCTTCAAGAATTTTTTAATCCTTCAATTTTTATCACCCTTTGTAACCTGTTTAAGATTTGAAATAGATCAGTTATTATCCTGAGGATCCTCGGGCCAAAAAATATGGTAAGATTTCAATATTTTAAGTATTTCAGGGAGCAAAAGTCATAAAAATTTTTTATTTCATTATTTTAATCTTTTTCGCTCAAGTTGCTTGTACTCGCAGAATGATAAAGTTCGTCTTTGCAGGTTTAAAAAGTATCGTAATACCAGAAAAAAACTTTCTGCACAGCAGGTTCGGTAGTGTGATGTTTCGTAGTCAATGTTAAGCACAAATTAAGCAGAATTTTAGTTGTCTGAAATTTCCTCATTTTCAGTTACGATAATACTTGATACGAAGTTTTCCTTCCACCAAGGTTTACTACTGTTTGTTATCTGGCTGTTCTTTACTGAACTCTTTAATAAGCCTACATTATGGAATTCGAGAAAACTAGTACCAACATTTTCTAAATCATTTTTAAGATCATCTTTTTCCCCTAAATCTAAACCTGTATCTTCACTGGAATGCTTTCGAAAAGAGTGAACTGTGTAGTTGTTGACATCAAGATATCTTGTGCTATTACGGAAATAGCTTGCAAAGGTACAAGTTATTTAATTCGCCGGGTTTTTGATATCTCCCTTAACTTGCAAGTGCAACAGTTTAAGATTTGTAGGGCTATAATTGCAAGTCCAAATATTATAAGAATAAACAGAGTTTTCAGTTGCATAATCATGCTAGCGGTAGATATGTTTTCTAAATGACCCACATGTCGTGAGGTTGACAGAACAGTTTGAATGGCAGTAAATTATTTGTAATTTAGGTACATTTGCATGTGACTTTTTCTGCTTATCATTCAAATGAATGGTTTGTAAACGTATATCACACGCACTAAACGTAAATAGTTTGAAGCATATACAATTGAATAGTAAAATTAAAAGAATATTTAAGGAAAAGGCATTGGAAAGTTATAATCAATCGTATTGCTTTCCTCTATTGTCCACTTACTGCCCTCAGGTGCACATCATACCTAGAATTAAAATAAATACATTTCAGTTTTGTTTTATTTATCCTTTCAGGGACCGCAACGTACATACGTGAGGTCTAACCGTTTATTATAGTCAACATTTCCACGAAAAGCTTTTGTAACGGAACGTTTTGCAGTCTAGAATTCATCAATTTGCGAAAAATAATATAAAATGTACTGGCTTTAATTTATAGTAATCCGGATACGTGTGTATTCACTGTCCAGACAAGGCCAAGATGTTGACGTGGATCTTTCTGAATAGATTGGTCAATTAAACGAACGAATCACAATGTGTGCCTGAATTCCAGACAGGATTTGCGGCTGTCAGATGATGTATGGATCACATCTTTTTTTCGTGCCCTACAATTCAGATAAACCTCCCCACGCCAGAGAGCAAAGTTTTTGCTTGCTTTGCCGATTTTAAGAGCTAGGGTGTCCATTCGCACACCGAGGGACCTTGGATCCGCTGCTAACGTGAATTGCGATGTTCTATGA
Source organism: Andricus grossulariae (assembly GCA_011634705.1). Classification (NCBI taxonomy): domain Eukaryota; kingdom Metazoa; phylum Arthropoda; class Insecta; order Hymenoptera; family Cynipidae; genus Andricus; species Andricus grossulariae. The sequence goes on along the minus strand of JAABKJ010075445.1, from coordinate 159,812,103 downwards.
GGTGAGTTTCTTAGTCTGGTCTTTTTGTTTTTAGAGAATTCATGATCTGGAAGACTTCCTGCTCAATCGAGGCCTGAGGGGAATTTCAATTGATTAATTGAAAATTCAACTATTTGTTTAAAAAATTATGTATATTGTTGAAAATTCGTCTTTTCTGGTAGAAAATTAACCGGCTTGATTGAAAATTCAACTATTTTGTCAAAAATTTATGAATTTTGTTAAAAATTCGTCTTTCCTGGTAGAAAATTAATAATCTTAATTGAAAATTCAAATATTTGGTTAAAAATTTATGAATTTTGTTAAAAACTCGTTATCTCTGATAGGAAATTAATATTTTTGATTGAGAATTCAAATATTTGGTTAAAAATTTATGAATTTGGTTAATAAATTATGTATATTGTTGAAAATTCGTATTTCCTAGTAGAAAATTAACCTTTTTGATTGAAAATTCAAATATTTGGTTAAAAATTTATAAATTTTGTTAAAAACTCGTAATTTCTGGTGGTGAATTTCCTAGAATTTCAATGATTCCAAAGAATCAATTGATTTCCGTATTTTTAAGAAATTTCAAAGAATTTGACAGATTTTAAGGCAATTGTTTTTTAATTCAAAGATTTTTTCAAGCGCAATAAAAAATTTCAAGGGATCTCAACAGACTTTAAAGGATTTAAAATATATTTGTGCATTTTTAATAGATTTCAATAATTTGAAGTGGTCCTAAAGGATTTTAAAGATTTTAGGGTATTTTTTAAAATTCCAAGGAATATTCACGAGCTTTGAAACGCTTAAAGCTATTTTAAAAGATAAATTTTAGGGTATTTAAAAAAAAATGTAATGAATTTTCAAGAGCTTTTATAAGTTTCAAATGACTTTAAAGGTTTTAAAATACTTTAGTGTATTTTAAGATTCCAAGGAATTTTTAATTGATTTCAATAAATTTGAACGGAATTAGAAGAATTTTAAAGATTTTGGGGTATTTTTAAAAGCCTTTCAAGTGTGTCAATGTATTTCAAACGATTTCTTAAGATTTGAAATATTTTAGGGTATTTTCAAATATTTAAAAAATTCGTATTTTCTAGTAGAAATTAAACTTCTTGATTGAAAATTCATCTTTTCTAGTAGAAAATTAATTTTCTTTATTGAAAATTCAACTATTTGGTTAAAAATGTTTGTATATTGTTAAAAATTCATCATTTCTGGTAGAAAATTATTCTTCTAGATTGAAAATTTACTATTCCGTTAAAAATTTAAGAATTTTCTTAAAAATTTATTAATTTTTTTTTAAATTCGTTTTTTTCTGGTAGAAAATGAATATTCTTGATTGAGAATTCCACTATTTGTTTAAAAAATGATGTATATTGTTAAAAAATCATCATTTCTCGTAGAAAATTAATCTTCTTGATCGAAAATTCAACTATTCGGTTAAAAATTTATGAATTTTTACAAAAAATTACTAATTTTTTTGTTAATTCGTTTTTTTTCTGTTAGAAAATGAATATTCTTGATTGAGAATTCAACAATTTGTTTAAAAAATTATGTATATTGTTGAAAATTCTTTTTTTCTGGTAGAAAATTAACCGTCTTGATTGAAAATTCAACTATTTGGTTAAAAATTCGTTTTTTCTGGTAGAAAATTAATATTCTTGATTGAAAATTCAAATATTTGGTTAAAAATTTATGATTTTTGTTAAAGATTCGTCTTTTCTTGTAGAAAATGAATATTCTTGATTGAAAATTCATCATTTCTAGTAGAAAAGAAGTTCGATAAAGTAGGGGAAGGGAGAGTAGGAGAGAGTAAGAAAGATAAGGAAGGTTAATCAGAGAAAGTGATGGTAGGGAAGGGCATTAAGGAAAAGTAGGGGGAGCAGGAAAGTAAGTAAAGGGTGAATAAATGAGGGACAGTAGAGTAAGCAAAGAAATGTTAACTAAATTACAGGCAGTGAGAATAATTAGTGAAAGTGAACGAAAGCTGGGGGAAGTAAGAGAGATCATGGGAAGGGATGGGGAGGGAGAGGCAGTAGGGGTTTTAGGGGTTTTAGGGGGAAGTGATGGTAAACAGGTGGAGAGAAAGAGAAGGTGAGGGGAAAAATGAGAAATAAGAGGAATAGAGTAAAAATAGAAGAGGGAAGGGGTCGTCAGGAAAAGTAGGGTAACTGATTGAGTGAAAGTATTGGAAGGAAAAGGTGCAGTAAATTAGGAGTGGGAGGAAAAGGGTGTGAAATTAGGGTGAGGGAGGGAAACTAAGTAAAATAACTGTTACTTGGTGGAAGTATGGGAAGCAAGGGGAAGTTGAGGTAAGTATAGGAAGTGATAGGAAGGAAAAAGAAGTATGAAAAGTAAAAGAAAGTAAGTTGAAGTAGGGGAAAGAAGAGAAAGTAAGGAGAAATAAGGAGAGCAAAGGGAAGTGGGAGAAAGTAGGAGATGTACGGTCAAGTAGGGGAAAGGAGAGAAAGAAAGAGTAAGGAAGGTTGAGAAGGGTTTTCAGAGAAATCAATGGAAGGAAATTAACAAAAATTAGGGGGAGTAGGAGAAGTGACTATAGGGTTAGAAAGTGTGGAAAAGTGGTATGAGTAAGGAAAATTGATCCAAAGTCTGGGCAGTGAGATTGAATTGTGAAAGTCAAGGAGATATGGGGAAAGGTTGGGAAATTAGGTGAAGGGGTGGGGAGAGAGAGAAAGTATGAGGTTTCAAGCGAAAGTGATAGTAAGTGGGCAAAGAGAGGAGAGCTGAAGAGAAAAAGGGGAAGGAGAGAAATTAGGAGTGTACGGCGAGAGTGGGAAAGTAGGGTAAATAAGAAAAACTAGGAGAAGTAAGGACAAGTAGAGGAAGATAGTAGAGTATGGGAAATTCGGGATTGTTCGAAAAAGTTGTAGAATGGAAAGAAAGTAATTAAAAGAGGGATTAAGAGGGGTGATCAAAAAAAGTTATTAAAGGGAGGGGAATCGAGGAAAAGTAATAGAGGAAGAAGGAGAAGGAGGAGCAGATGAGGTGTGAGAATGTAGGGGAAAGTATGATGAGTGACGGAAAGTAAGTTAAAGTATGGACAGTGAGATAAAGTAGGGAAGGTGATGAGAAGAGATTGGAAGCTAGGAAAGTATGGGAAAGGATAGGAAAGGAGGGAAAGTTAGCGGAAGAAGAGGATTCCAGAGGTAAGTGAAAGTAGGTTAAGGAAGAGGAAGTGATGGAGAGTAGGGTAAGGAAGAGGAAGTGACTTAAAGTAGGATAATAGATGTGTAGTCACGGAAAATAGAAAAACGCAGAAAAAGTAGTGGTAGAGAGGGGAAGTTATGACAAGTGCAGGAAGTAAGGAGAATCAGGAGGAAGAGAAGCATAGGAGGCAAGATCGAGTATAGGAAGAGAAAGTATCGGATTAAGGGGAAGGAAAGTAGAATATGGTAAGGGAAGTGAGGAAGCAGGTCACTTCCTATACTCACCCTCATTTGCCCTACTTCCGCTTCTCTAATTTACCCTCACTTCTCCTAAATCCCCTCCCCTCATTTCTCTTTATTTCTCCCACTACCCCTCCTATTATTTTTATCATACCCTCACTTCTACTTCCCCCCTCTTCATTCCCCTCACTTCTACTACCAATCAACTTGCCTTCTCTAATTCCCTCCGTTTATTTTCCCCGCTTTCCCTTCACTTATTTCCCGAATAGTTTTTTTTCTACTGTCTTCTTTATTTTCCCCCATACCCCTCTTATTTCCCCTACTTTCCCTCTCCTCATTTCCTCTCACTTCTCCTACCTTCCATTATCTCATTTCCTTTAACTTCCCCTGATTTCTCTTTTCTCAGTTCCCCTCACCCCCCCAAATAAAAAGAAACTATAACCATTTTGGTTGAGACTAGTGGAACGAAAACCGATATTCGATCGAAAATGGTCGAATTAAAAAAAAAGAATTAAATTCAATTATAAACCATTGCATTTTTAATCAAATAGGCAAATCTTCAAGCCAAAATGACAAATGTTCAACAAGAGAGTGCAATTTTTGACAAAATAGATAATTAAAAAAAAAGAATCGAATTTTCAACACAATAGTTGAATTTTCAATAATGTTTTCAAATCTGTTATCAGATTCATAAAATTCAATATGGAGGATCGAATATGGTGGATCAAATTTATGCCATTAACTCTGATTGTATCTGAAGATTTAATATTGATATTGATATTATTTAAAATTGACAACCCGGAAAACTCCTAGATGCCAAATTTCATGAGAATCCAACAATTTTTGGAAAACTCGTCCACCATATTGGATCCGCTATTTTGAATTTCGAACATTTTGGCTTCAGGTTCGTAGTCAACGACTCCGAAAACCCTTGAGTGACAAGCTTGATGGAAATCCAACAATTTTTTCATAATTTGTACACTATGTTGAATCTGCCATTTTGAGTTCTTTAAATCTGACTTCAGATTCGTTATCAGAGACCCAAAAACCCCTAAATTCCAAGTTTCATGGAAATTCATTGATTTTTGTAAAACTCGACCGCCATATTGGATTCTCCATTTGGAATTTTTTAAATATGACTTCAGATTCGTTATCAGAGGCCCCAAAACCCCAGATGTCAAGTTTCATGAAAATCCATTGAAACTCCTCCGCCACTTTGAATTCTTCAAAAATGACCAGATTCGTGATCAGAGCCCCCAAAAACCCCCACTTGTCAATGCTTATGGAGATTCATTAATTTTTGGAAAACTCGTCCGCAATACTGAATTTTTTAAATATGACTTCAGGTTCGTTATCAGAGGCCCCAAAAACCCTCAGATACCGCATTTCATGAAAATCCGATAATTTTTGGAAAATTCGTCCACCATATTGGATCTGTCATTTTGAATTTTCAAAAAATAACTTTAGATTCGTGATCAGAGACCCCAAAAACCCCCAGATACCAAGTTACATGAAAATCCATTAAATTTTGAAAACTCGTCCACCATATTGGATCCCCCATTTTTAATTTTCACAAAATAACTTCAGATTCGTGATCGGAGACCCCCAGCTCCCCTAGATGCCAAGTTTCATGAAAATCTATTAAAACTCCTCCGCCACTTTGAATTTTTCAAAAATGACTTCAGATTCACCAAATTACAGTTGTTAATGATTTGACCTTTAATTTTAAAAGGACTGGGCGCAAATGTGGGAGAAATACAAAAACCGAGCGCGTAGCGCGAGGTAAACAAATCATCGAGCGCGAAGCGCGACAACCAACAGTCGCAGCGGGCAGATTTTTTTAATATTGGGAAAAGAGAGAAATAAAAAAACTATTCAAAACATTATTTTTGTTGAGGTTAACTTATTATTTGTTCGCTACCGAAACTTTAAAGCAAAATTTAAGATTCCAGAAAAATGTATCTTTCTAGCATTACTCTAAGAGAAAATATCAATTAGCAATAGTCAATTTTTCGAATACTTATGTTTATTAACTTGAATTAATTATCACCTCACTAAGTGTAAAGTAGACAAAAAGTTTTAGAGTTCAGAAAAAACCGACCAAATGTTTAAATTTTCGAAAATCACACGTGAATTTTGTAGAATTACGAAGAAAAATTTACAACAACTCTCAAGTGTCATTTTAGAAAATCAAAAAGCTTTTGAAATTTTTCCCGGAATTTAGAGAAAACATACAGATTTTTTTTAAACACTTCAAAAATATTAAAAGGCCTCGAAATAAGTAAAATCAAATGTAGATTCAAATTATTTTCGCATTTTTTCAAAACTTTTCAGAATTCTAAATATCTTTCCAATCAGAATGTAAAGTTTCCTGAAAATTTGTCCAAATCCTGCAAAATTGAAAAAAAGATGCTCAAAATCTCTTAGTTTCTTTTGCTTTCTCATAGAGGAAGATTAGTAATCATAACATTTTCAAAAAAATTTTTGATTTATTTAATTCAAACTTCCTCAATTCAAAAATGTCTAATACAATGTTCTAAGTGATTGTCCGGACTTGTGTGTGCGTGTGTATGGAAATGCATGTGCTCATTTGCAAATGCGTACGTGTGGATGTCGCACTTTTTTTGTGAATACGATAACGATAATACGATGAAAATATTTATTGCGTCGTTTTTCAGCAATAATAATATTTTCAAGATCAGTGTTTTATAGAAAAACTATTTTCATTATCATAATTCCAAGTTGATGCAAGAACATAAAAGATTCCTTGGTTTGTGACAAATCGATCGACCTATAATATTAACACATTTCATTAAAGAAGAGATTCTTGACGAGTAAGAAAGCTATGGTTATGCATCATATTTGAAAATGCCGCTGTTTTATAGTGCAACTTTTTTCTTGAACACAATTCAAAGTTGATGCAAGTATAAAAAAGATTCCTTCGTTCGAGGAAGATTGATTGACCTATAATATTAATACACCTTATTGAAGAATAAGGAGGTTATGCTCATTACTAATATTCAAAACATCTGATTTGAACAGAATAACTTTCTTCACCGACATAAATCAAATTTGAATTGAATTTACTCAGCATAAGCCTGGGAAAGGGATAGGGTAAGACACAATTCTTTGTATTTATTTGTAATTTTTGCCTATCAAAACATTCACTTAGCGTTAAATGTGTCATCGTGGGTCCTTTGAGGTTAGCCCAGATTAGTAGAGAATGTCATTACCCTAAAAGAGCGATGATTTATAAAAACTAAACAATTAAGGAAAAAAATTGCGAGAAGCGACAGTGACAAAATATATAATAAAAAAGCTATTATCAAAATAATTCTTTGTTGCAAGTCAGAGAGATTAAGGGGCTCAGACATTTTTGAAAGGGATTATAGTACATTTTTAAGACTTGGAGGAAGTTCAGGAAAGTTTAATATAACTTTGATGCAACCGGAAAATGCTTCAGAAGACATCAAAAGAAATTAAGGGTAATTAAAGAATCTTTAACGAGAAATCCTTAGATTAGTCAAAAAAACTCAAAAGATTTTGAAAAGGATCTAGAGGACATCAAAATCCAAAGGATGACTTTAATAAAAATGAAACATTATGAAACGTAGGAAAATCTATAGGGGTATATAATAAAACTTCAATGTGAAATAATTGAAGTTGTAGAATAAAATTTCGTACACTCTAATGATACTTATAGTTAAAAATATCAAATAACTACAGAAGACTTGCAAGGACACTATAAAATAGGATCCTATATTGATTTTTGAAGATGACGATTAAAAAGACAACATTGAATAATTGAAGTTGCGGAATGAAGTTTCGTACACTCTGATGATACTTCTTCAGCGTGACTGCAAAACTTAATTTTCAAAAATCCCTGATTTTTCCCTGACTAATTTATGATTTTGCCTGATAATTAATATTCTAAAACCAAAATTTGAATCTTGTAAAATGTTCAATAGAGAATCTTTTATAAATCGAATACAACAATTTTGAATTTATAAATTTGAAATTTATTATTCTCAGGGCTACCACAGTTTAATTTATTTGAAAAAAGTGATGTATTTAAGCCAAAAAAGTGATCAGAAGTGACCATTTCAGTTAAATTTAAACGAATTCAAATGAATTGGAAATGATTAAAAAATATGAAAAAAATCCATTGTATACAGTAAGTTTTAAATGAGTTTCTAAAAATTAAAAGGAATTCAAAAGAATTTGATGAAATGGCTGAGAATTCAATGTGAGTTGAAAAGACTTCAGGATGAATTAAATAAAAACTAAAAAAAGTTCAAAAAATCCAATGAACTGAGTACAATTGAGTGAATTTAGATGAATTAAATTTTTTTAGAGAATTCTGAAGAATCAAAATGACTTTAAAAAAATCATGATTAATTAGAATACCAGGTAAATTTCAAATTAATTCAAATTAATTCCAAAAAATATTTCAAAATCTCTTCAAATATTTTAAACCCTACGAAATCCCTCATTTCTTGTGAATAAATTCTCATAAAATCTCTTGGAACGTTTTGAAATATCTTAAAAACTTATAGGTTTCATAAAATCGTTCCATATATCTTCCGACATTCTAGAAAACTCTTTAAAACCTCATGAAAATTTGGTAAATCCCTTAAAATCATTGAAATCATTGAAAATTCCTTGAAAACTTTAAATTTCGTAAGAATGCCTTGGACTCCTTTAAAATACCCTAAAAAATTGTAAATACCTTGAAATCTTTTGAAGTCCATATAAACTTTTTAAATCTCTTGAAAATTCCATGGAACTTTTTTAAATACCTTAACATTTTTGAAATCTTTTGAAATCACTCCAAATTACTGATACCTATTAAACATTTCTTGAAATCTTTTAAAATGCCCTAAAATATTTTAGAATAGTTCAGAAATAGATTAATTGATTAGGTTAATTTATTAAAAGAAAAGTGGCTAAAAAGTGATTTGAGAAAAAAAGTGACTAAAAGTGACTGTGTGGTAGCCCTGAAGAAGCAGGGATTTCACAAACAAAGATTAAAGAAAGCTTTCACAACAAAGATTTCAAAGATTTCATAAAAATTTTAGAAGATTTCAGAAAATTTCACAAAGATTACATATATTTCAAGGATTTTAAAGATTTCAAGGATTTCAAGTATTGTAGAAAATTTTAAAAATATTTCACAGAAATTTCAAAACTTCACAAAAATTTTATGAGTATTTCCAGAAATTTCAACGAATTCACAAAGATTTCAAAAGATTTCAAAGATGTTAAACTATCTCAAAAGGTTCCAAGAAATTTAAGAAGATTTCAAAAGATATCAATGATTTCAAACCAACACAAAAGATTTCAATGATTTCCAACGAACACAAAAGATTTCACAAACAAAGATTAAAGAAAGCTTTCACAACAAAGATTTCAAAGATTTCAAGGATTTCAAATATTGTAGAAACTTTTAAAAAGATGCCAAAAGATTTCACAGAAATTTCAAAACTTCAAAAAAATTGTATGAGTACTTCCAGAGATTTCAACGAATTCACAAAGATTTCAAAAGATTTCAAAGATGTTAAACTATTTCAAAGGTTTCAATAAATTTGAGAAGATTTCAAAAGATTTCAAAAGATTTCAATGATTTCAAACCAACACAAAAGATTTCAATGATTTCAAATGAACACAAAAGGTTTCACAAACAAAGATTAAAGAAAGCTTTCACAACAAAGATTTCAAAGATTTCATACAAATTTTTAGAAGATTTCAAAAAATTTCACAAAGATTTCAAGGATTTCAAATATTGTAGAAAAATTTAAAAAGATTCCAAAAGATTTCACAGAAATTTTAAAACTTCACAAAAATTGTATAAATACTTCCAGAGATTTCAATGAATTCACAAAGATTTCAAAAGATTTCAAAGATGTTAAACTATTTCAAAAGGTTCCAACAAATTTGAGAAGATTACAAAAAATTTCACAAAGAATGCATATATTTCAAGGATTTTAAAGATTTCAAGGATTTCAAGTATTGTAGAAAATTTTAAAAAGATTCCAAAAGTTTCCACAGAAATTTCAAAACTTCACAAAAATTGTATAAGTACTTCCAGAGATTTCAACGAATTCACGAAGATTTCAAAAGATTTCAAAAGATTCAAAGATGTTAAACTATTTCAAAAAGGTTTCAATAAATTTGAGAAGATTTCAACAGATTTCAATGATTTCAAAACCAACACAAAAGATTTCAATGATATCAAATGAACACAAAAGATTTCACAAACAAAGATTAAAGAAAGCTTTCGCAACAAAGATTTCAAAGATTTCATAAAAATTTTAGAAGATTTCAAAAAATTTTACAAAGATTACATATATTTCAAGGATTTCAAGTATTATAGAAAATTTTAAAAAGATTCAAAAAGATTTCACAGAAATGTCAAAACTTCACAAAAATTGTATAAGTACTTCCAGAGGTTTCAACGAATTCACAAAGATTTCAAAAGATTTCAAAGATGTTAAACTATTTCAAAAGGTTTCAATAAATTTGAGAAGATTTCAAAAGATTTCAATGATTTCAAAAGAACACAAAAGACTGCAATGATTTCAAACGAACACAAAAGATTTCACAAACAAAGATTAAAGAAAGCTTTCACAACAAAGATTTCAAAGATTTCATAAAAATTTTAGAAGATTTCAGCGACAAATTTAATCTAATCTTGCAGCCAAATGAGTCCGTATGAAGAAGATGTTTAGTTGGTTTAAAACAAAACAGGCAAGAGGATTATGCTTTTGTTTCAAGATAACTTTGTCTCTGATAAGTCGAAAGATAATCAAGCGGTGAGGCGCAATAACAGCCTACTTGTATTTTTAGAAGTGACTTGTTTTTTATTTGAAATGCATAGAACTTCGTGAGCAACAAATGAAAAACAAGTCATTTCTGGAAGTACAAGTAGGCTGTTATTGCATCCAACCGCTCAATTGCTTAACGTTGAGCTTCATTCATGAAAAATAGATCATTGAGACATTGTGAGATTCTCTCTTCAATGTAAATAGCAATAAATACTAGCCAGAACAATAAAGAAAGAATGAAGTCATTGATTCAGAGTTTATGCTTCAAAATAAGTTTAAAAATTGGAAAACGAGTAAGTAGTCGAAATTTACTCAAATTTACAAAATCAAGGCCGAGTCTAAACATTATAAGAGTTTCTGTGGACATATGCCTAATACTCATGTTTCAGGATCCGTGAAAATAGAAACAAAAATTATTTGAAACCTTAAAATATTTACGTATTTCCTTAGTATAGTAAAAAGAGCATATCAAAATTTAAAAAAAAATCATTCCTTTCGCAACATAAGGTAAAAATAAACAAATTTTTTTTCAGTTTTCGAAATATTATATTTTGACGAATCATTTTCGTTTTTACATTTTTTCGCTCTAAAGATATTTACTTTCATAAACTTTACTAAACAAAAATTAAGAAAAATTGTACCCACAACATTAAAAAAAAAATAAAGAAATTTTTAATCAACTTGCCCAATAGGGAGATATTAAAAAAAAAATTATTTTGTTCGTACTGCCACAAAGAAACATTTCAGTGCTTTTACTAAGGTATCTGATCAGCTTAAGTTTTATTGGCTCACCCTTCTGTAAATACATGGGAATACCTTAGAAACACTCAAAATCTTTAAAATCCTTTAGTATCCATTCGAAAATATTGGGACCCTCTTCAATCTTTGAAATACTGTGAACTCTTTGAAATCTCATGAAATCTGATGGAATCTTATTAAAGTTCTTTTAATCTCATGAAAATACTTCGAAAGGCTGAGAAATTCTTTGAATGACTTTGAAATCGTTTGAAATATTTGAAATGATATCTAATTTTCAAATCCTATGCAATCTTCTTAAATCCGGTAGGTCTAATTCACAAATGAGGTAAAGCTATTAAAAAACTTCGAAATCCTTGAAATATTTAAATTAGTGTATATGCTTGAAAAATACTTGAACCACGTCAGTTACATTTTCAGCATATTTCTAATAGTACACATTCAAAATTCGAATCAATAGGTTCTTATATTAAGATACTTTTAATAATAATATTACCAATAATAATCGTATGTGGTAGGCGTAGGGATGTAGCGACCACATCGCCCAAGAGCAACGGCTCTTGCAGTCAGCGACGTTGCATTGGGCTAACTCCCTAACGCAACGAACTATACGGTTACGTCACCAGTATCACGCAGTGCCACCCACAATAGGCCTCTCTCGGATGGAGGCTATGATTCAGTTGGGAGTGGCAATAGGACCGAACCGAGGCGACGACCAGGCAATGGCCCCGGACAAACGCGAGAACGAAGATTTCTAACTGTTTAATTTTCATGAATAAAAAAATAATTTTTATCAACAAAAACAAATTTTCAGCAATTTATATTCCTTAAAATAAATCTTGAACAGATATAATTATTTTTCAAAAAAGTACTGAAAACTTTCAATAATGATTTATTTTTAATCTAAAAGATGAATTGTCAGCAAAAGAGATAGTATAACTAACATTTCAAACAAACTTTATTTTGATTTTGAATAAGAAATAGTCTAATTTAACCAAGAAGGAGACATCTTCAAAAGAATGTTTTCTTTTTCAACCAAGTAGTAGAATTCTTCACCACAATAGATGAATTTTACACAAAAAAATTTTAAATAGAATTCCTAACCAAAGAAGAAGACCCGGAGTGCATTACCACTATTTGAAACATTTTCAATGAAAAAACAATTTTCAATCAACAGAGATTAATTTTCAATGACAGAGATGACTCTTTAAGGAAATAGTTCAATTTTCAGAACAATAATCTGAATTTAAAGAAAATAGTTACATTTTCCTGTTAAAGAGTTCAGCTTTCAACCTACAAAGATAAGTATTAGAAAAATGTCAAATTTCCCAACAAAACAATTAAATTTCAATCAAAAAGCAAATATTCGAATGCTCGAGCCAAAAGTTAAGTTATAAAATTCATCATTGCAGTGCACATCGAACTATTTCTTTGTTATTTACATTTTTGTCGAAAATTCACATTTTTGGGTTGAAAGTGCGACTTTTTTAATAGAAAACTCCCCTGTTTGGCTTACAATTTCAAGAATTTTGTATAAAATTCAAGTACTTGATCGAATCCTAAACTTTCCGGTTGAAACTTTGCATTTTTGTGCACGATATATATCTTTAATTTTTAAAACTTTTCCGTTTGGTTCGAAATTCAACTATTCTGTTACAAATTCGTCTGTTTTGTTGAACAAAACCAGACGAACATTCTTTTTTCAAAGTAATTTGTTATACTGCAAATTTCAATATTCCATGTTTGATAGACAACTTTTTTTTCATTTGAAAATTCGAAATGTTGATTTGAAATTGATGTATTTTTATAATCATTCGTATTTTGGCAGAAAAATATTCTTATTGGTTAGGAAATCATATCTGTAGTTGAAAATTAAACTATTTTTATTATTTATGCTTAATTCTTGTTGAAATTTTTTTCAAGATTCATTATTTGAGTTGAAAATCGATATACGGATGTTATTGGAAATTACGTTTTTTCTTAAGAACTTATTTTTGAAGATGTTAAAAACCATATAAGTTGGTAAATTTTTATTGAGTTGGAATTCCATTAGGATATTGTGCCTCCATGCTCCTTTAAATTCATCTGTTTACAATTAGAAAGTGAACAAAAGTATGTTACAAAAATCTATAAATGCTGAGAGAAGCTTCTAAGCTTTCATCTCGAATTCAGTATTTAATATTTGCATTTATACAATAATTTTTGTTCCATATTTCTTGACACATCAAATTCTTACATATGTGAATACTAAGAATTTCACATTCAAAGACAGATAATTATTACGTTTTCAGATCATATGCAATAGAAAAATTAAAAACTAAAGTTCAAATAAATACAAAGAATGATATTATGCATTGAACTATATGGCATGTGACGCAGCGCCACTTGGTGAAATGTATATTGTGCAGTGAGCGGGGGGGGGGGGGGTCAAATTTTACACAAATCTAATAACTTCTCTGGATGAGAATGTAAAAAGAGTTAAACAACCACCGCAGGGTCCCACTGAGAGCAACTGCCATCTGAAAATGACACCGCACAGTGGGCTGAATCAGGAATTTACTATTCAAAATCACCTACAGCCTACAATTTTCAAGCGATTTTTCATTTTTTTTGTTGAGAAGTGATCAGCGATAGTTGCACAAGAGCGTTTATGGATTAGATTTTTTAATTTTGGTTATTTTATATTTTTTATATAAATGAGCAACGAGCGAAAGTGAAACATTTTTTAATTATTATTTTTCACCTGCAAATCAATAACTTAGTTAATCTCATTCTGGACGAAAATAAAAAACGAAGTATGCAAAGAATATAAATACTTCACGGGATATAGAATCTAATTGTTATAAACTAATTATATTAACAAAATGTCAACATATTGGAAATTTTGCTTGCAAACTATATTTGTATATCGAAATTGCTTGATTTTATCAACAGGATCACGCATGATCATGAAAATTTGTTGTATGGTATAACTAGTTTATTTTAGAAACAAATTATGTAAACAAATGCATAGTTTAGGCGTTTACTGGCAGAAAGTAATCGTTTCTCTTTCTTAGTACCTTTAAATTATGAGTGGTAATATTTAGTGATTAAGATTGGTCATATGTTGTATATGGTGTGGTATAACTAGTTTATTTTAGAAACAAATTTTATAAACAAAAGCATATTTTGGTCATTTATATACAGAAAGTAATAGTTTTTCTTTTTAATCGTCTTCGAATTACATAAGTGGTGATGTTCAGTGACGAAGAATTGTCAATTTATATTATTTGTTTATATAATAAACAAATCTTATAAACAAATGCATAGTTTGACCATTTATAGATGGAAACTAATCGTTTTTCTTTCCAATCGTCTTCAAATTACATAAGTGGTGATCTTTAGTGACGAAGAATTCTCAACGATATTATTTGTTTATGTTATGAAAAAATGCATAGCTTAGCCATTTGTAGACAGAAGGTAATCTTTTTTTATTATTTCCTTCAAATGAAATCACTGGAAATGTTTTGTGATGTTCTAGAAGAATTAGCTTCCAAGTTGTACTTTTCAATTATTTGAATAATTTCAGGATCTATTTCAAACTCATTCTTGCTCCACTTTGGTCTTAGAGAGGCAATTAAGAGATCAGATGACACAAGGAGTTTATGTTTTAAATCTTCATTGGTCCAAATTCGAGAGCAGTTTCGTGTGTTGAATTCTCTGAACAGCTTGAAATCCTTATTATGGCCTCTTGCAGCTTCTTCTGAATAGGGTATATTTTGAATATTGAATTACTTAGAAATCTGAACAGCAGTTTTAAAACGAAATTTACTTGAGTCAACATCACCGACATTTACGTAAAACATTACTCTACTTTGAACTTATATTTTTTTATAAAATGTGTTCATAACATAAGCAAATAATGTAGATTGACAATTGTTCGTCACCAAACATCACCACTTACGTAATTTGAAGACGATTAGAGAGAAAAACAATGAATTTCTATCTATAAATGGTAAAACTATGCATTTGTTCATAACATAAACAAATAATATCGATTGACAATTCTTCGTCACTAAATATCACCACTTATGTTCTATCAAAAAAAGACAAAGTTTCAACTAAAAACATACATTTTGAACAAAGAAAGAATAGTTTAATTTTCAGTTAGAGAAGTAAGTTTTTAAACAAATAAAATAAATTCTCAACCACATAAATGAATTTTCAACCGAAAATATGTAATGGCTATACAAAAATTTGACGAAAAATGGAATATATTTGAGTTTTTAGTTAAAAAGCTGATTTTTAAATTTTGATTTCAAAAAATTTATTTTTGATTTAAAAAATAATTTTCAACCAATGAAATGAAAATTTCAACCTAAAAGATTAATTTTCTACCAAGAAAGAATAATTTTTAGGAAAATACATGAATTTTCCATCAAATTTGTTTATTTTTAATGGAATTTTCAACCCAATAGTTGCATCTTCAATCAAAAAGGTTGATTTTCTATTAAAAAAAAAAGATAAATTTTCAACTAAATAAATTAATTTTAACTAAAAACCATAAATTTTTAACAAAATATAGAAGGAGTTAGAGAAATAAGTTTTGAAGCTAATAAAATGAATTTTCAACTAAACAAATGAATTTTTCACCAAAATGATTAAATTTGTATGGAAAAGTATCCTGACAAGAAATTGAGTTAAGTTTTTAGTTTTAAAAATTAATTTTTAATAAGAAAAAGCTATTTTTAACCAAATCAAATAAAATACATAAATTTGAAGTAAAAAGGTTAATTTTCTACTAAAAAAAGACAAACTTTCAACAAAATAAATTTATAACTGAAAAAGATAAATTTTCAACAAAAAATAGATTAGTTAAGTTTTCAGATAGAAAAATAAGTTTTCAAGCGAATAACTTAAACTTTCGCAGAAGTATTAAAATATTCAAGGAAACAAATGAATTCTCTACCGAGAAGATTAAATGTCTATATCAAATTTCAAAACAAAATTTAGTTGACTTTTTAGTTAAAAAAAATATTTTGAATAGAAAAACTAATTTTCCACCCGAAGAAAGAATTGTAAGTAGGTGGAAAAAAAATTAATTCGTATTGAATCCACTGGAATTTTCTCGCTATAATAAGGAAACTTCTGTAAATCATGTACAAAGTTCTCAAATAATATATGATTTTCTGTAAAATCTATAACAAAATATTGGAAAATGAACCGAGTTCTTTTTCTAAAGAAAGGGTAATTAGTGCGCACATATAACTCACAATGTTCTAGCATTTTTAAATAGCATGACATGAAAATGTTAAAAATATTGAAAATTAAATAATTTAAAGTTCTAAGGTTGCAAAATTTCAAATAAAAAATTATCAAATGTTTTTATTTACTTCCTATGAATTTATAAGCCCGCTTATTAATAAAATGTTACAATAAAAAATTTCAATGAAATGGGGACCCGATATTTTTTTGCACGGCCCTGACGTACTCGTACTTTAACTTTATAGCTGAGATTTTTTTCTCGATATTCCAACTGGCCGGCTTTACACCGACGAGCGGAAGGTTAGTTTCAAGCGCGTAGAACTGTTGGTGGGAGAGAAACTTTCGCGTCGGAGAGCGCGTGAAAGAAGGATTGCCAACTTATAAAATGCATGTGCACCAGCTGATGGAAACTGTCGATAACGTAGGTCATCAAAGGTAATGATGCACAGTTACCGGCAGTTTCGATCAGCTGGAATATCTGAATTTTATAAGAGTGAACTATTCCTTTGTCTTAATGATTAAAGTACTGGGCTTGGCAAAATGGTTAAATCAAGTACACAAACCTATTGCTTTTTTTTATCACTGCTCTAATTGAAAAAAGTTAAATTGAATTATATATTGTTCGTAACGATACTGTATATTATAAAAATGAAACAAATTGTAATGCTAATTGAACTAATTATCATTAATTTTCTTTCAAACTTGTTTTCGGGGTAAAAAGAACCTGGTTTTCTATTATAGCCACGGACTAAATCAAGTGACTGATGAGATGAGAATCTACTTAATTTAATACAATCTATAAAATCATTTGCGATGACGTTTCAGGTACAAAATTAGGAGCTGAGGGTAGTTTGCAGTTCGTCTTTAACCGCTGTTATGCTTGCACAGCGTCGAAGATTGTTGGAGGTGACAAAACTCGCCTCTGGATGCTTTCTTAGAGCTACCATGTATCTCTCTATAGGTTCTAAGTCACCTGCTTCCTGATGTTCAAGAAAGTTTCTTAAAATGCGACAGGGTTTTAATAAAACCGCCTTCTGACCTTCTTCCAGGGTCCTACTGACTCCTAAATGTTCAAGATGTTCAGTGAATCTTGCGTGCACATCGCCTGTAGCCGAAACTACAATAGGATGAATAGATGCATCCTTCACATTCTTCCATATTGTCTTTACTTCATGCCTTAGCTCGCTATACTTGTAGATCTTGGTTGTATAGGTTGCCTACAAATTTCGTTTAATTGAACAAGCAATGTCGACGATGTAGACTTTTCCACCTTTTTTTCGCGCATTACGATGTCCAATCGAATAACTTGGATGTAATGATCCGTCTAAATGATAACATCCCTATATAAGATGTAATCTTCGTTTCTTAAAACGGACAGTAGAATGTATGTATAGAAAGGCATTCATTCCGTTAATGGTCCTATGTTTTGGGCATGTTGTTGATGTATAATTCCCACCACATTATTATGCCTTTGCGTATATTCTCTTAGAGCCAGTACACTAAAACCATTATTAATGGTGATTAATAATTCGTTGGTATCTCCACATAAACGGCAGCGGATACCCACGTCTTGCTGTAGCACGTGTTTACGATCATTTCTGGTGCTGACAATCCTGCCCTAAATCTCAATAACGAATCCTTGCGTTTCTGAATACAGGACGCACTTTATATGCCAAATATTGGATGCCTCACTATCCACTTAATGTTGATCTAACGTTTTGGGGTTTCTGCCGCGGATGGCCTTCTGTCTCCATGCGTTTTTAATTCCTCTATCGTTTCTGCCCTGATATTCAAGGCCTCCTCTGAGGAGAATCAATAAACAAAATGATTACCATAAATGAATTGATTGAATATGCACTTGAATAACGTCTATACGAATCTATCAAAAATTTTGTTATCTTCTTGAAAGTAACGAAATGTTTACCTTTAGCAGGACATGCCAACGCGTGTGTTTTTCTTGGACAAATTAATGAAATACAAATATCTCACAAGAGTAAGCTCGCCGCGTATCTAATTTACTAGATGACGACTAGAATAATCATTCGTGACACTGCTAACCGAATTCTTCTTCGATAGAGTAGTCAGCTTTCCTTCTGTTAGAAAAAAATGAAGATCCCTTCCAGTCACTTTCTGTCATTTGTGGTCATCCTTAGTCCTCTTCTCGAAATCTTCTTTTCCTCCGATGTCTCTGCTATCCTCTTCCATTATCGTCTCGGTGTTCTCCTCTAGGCTCTTCTCAAAGTCCTCCTGTTCTCCTCCTATTCCACTGTTCTCCTCCATCCTCTTCAGCGCTTTTTCACCTTCTTCATCAGTAGACATATATGGAATTGGATTCTGCTTTGCTCTCAACTTTTTCCGAGTCCTGTCCCAAAATGCTTCAGGGAAAAATTTGACACATTTCCAAGGATAATCAGATGGTTTAAAAGTTTTGAAAAGATTTTAAAATAATTTGAGAATTGAATTGGTGAAAAATTTTAAATAATTTATATTTGGAAAAATATGTCAAAAGATTTCGAAATTTATAAAAGAAAAATCTTAAATATTTTAAGGAAACTTCTATAAAGTTTTCAAAATTTGAAAAAAAAATGTTGGGTAAATTTGACCCATCTTAAAACATAAATACATGGCTAATCCATTTTGAAAACATTGATAAATAATTTTAAAATGTAATGGATGAAAAATGTAAAATGTTTACTTATTTGGAAAAGTATATCAAACGATTTCGTAAATTATAAAAGAAAAATCTTAAATATTTTAAGGAAACTTCTTCAAAGTTTTCAAAATTTGGAAAAAAATGCAGGAAAAATTTGACTCATTTTAAAAGATAATCAGATGGTTTAAAAGTTTTTAAAGATATAACATTAATTTGAAAGTTGAATGGATTACAAATTTTAAATAATTTATATTCGGAAAAATTAATTCTTAAAGAATATTTCTAAAGATTTGAAAAATTGTAAAAGAAAAATCCGGCATATTTTAAGGAAAATTTTTCAAAGTTTTCAAAATTTAGAAAAATGTTGGAAAAATTTGAGACATTTTGAAACATAAATACATGGCGAATCCGTTTTGAAAACATTGATAAATCATTTAAAAATGTAATGGATGAAAAATGTTAATGTTTTCTTATTTGGAAAAATATATCAAACGATTTTGAAAATTATAAAAGAAAAATCTTAAATATTTTAAGGAAACTTCTTGAAAGTTTTCAAAATTTGGAAAAAAAATGTTGAAAAAATTTGACACATTTCATAGGATAATCTAGATGGTTTAAAAGTTTTGAAAAGATTTAACAATAATTTAAAAGTTGAATGGATTACAAATTTTAATATAATTTATGTTTGGAAAAATTAATTCTTAGAGAATATTTCTAAAGATTTGAAAAATTGTAAGTGAAAAATCCGAAATATTTTGAGGAAACTTCTTCAAAGTTTTCAAAATTTGAGAATGATTGTTTGAAAAATTCGACTTATTTTAAAAGATAATCAGATGGTTTAAAAGTTTTAAAAAGATGTTAAAATAATTTAAAAATTGAATTGATGAAAAATCTTTTATAATTTACATTTGGAAAAATGTGTCAAAAGATTTCGAAATTTATAAAAGAATAATCTTAAACATTTTAAGGAAAATTTTTCAGTTTTCAAAATTTGAAAAAAAAATGTTGGAAAACTTGGACACATTTCGTTGCGAAAACATTTATAAATAATTTTAAAATGTAATGGATCAAAAATGTAAAATGTTTTTTTATTTGGAAAATTATATCAAAAGATTTCGAAAATTATAAAATAAAAATCTGAAATATTTTAAGGAAACTTCCCATTCTTTCGGCGGTCTACCTCTGGGCATTCTGCCATTTACTTTACCTTTATACACCTGTTTGGTCAACCGTTCAACTTTCATTCTTTCAAGATGTCCGAACCATCTTAACTGATTTCTTTCCCAATAATTATTATTTATTCCTACTAAAGAGTCAAAGGAAAGCTTTTGGTTGAATCCAACTGTTTTTGAATTGAAATTAAAATAAAAACCGTTTTTTGCACCTAACAATTTTATTTTCTTCAAAAAAAGACTAATTTTGATAAAAATACATAAATTTCAACATACTTGAAAAGATAATTTTTTAGTTAATGATTTATCATTTTAGTTAAAAATTCGGGACGGATGAAAAATTGAGAAAAATAATATTCCCGACACTAAAATTCCCGAATTGGAAAATTCCCAAATAATAAAAATGCCGAAAAATAAAAATCCCGAATGGGAAAATTCCCGAATAATAAAATTCCCGACAGAATATTGCCGAATTATAAAATATCCCAATTGGAAAATTCCCGAATTGAAAAAATTGAAAAAATATATTTTATTGAATAAAAAACAATAACGAAATATCATTTTGAAGAATTATTTTTAATATAGTCACCAGGAAATATATTATTTTAAATAATTGTTCTTTCAAATTCAAATATTTATTTTTGAAATTTTAAAGAATAAAAATAATTCTTTAAAATATTATTTCATTATTGTCTTTTTATTGAATAAAATATTTCTTTTTTTCAATTTCAATTGTTTAAATTTGCAAATTTTATTATTCGGGAATTTTCCAATTCGGCAATATTATAAACTGTCGGGAATTTTTATTATTCGGGTATTTTCCAATTAGGGAATTTGATTATTCGAAAATTCTATTATTCGAGAATTTTCCAATTCGGGAAATTTCCAATTTGGGAATGTTATTATTCGGTAATTCTATTATTCGGTAATTTTCCAATTCGGTAATATTATAAACTTTCGGAGATTTTATTATTCAGGTATTTTCCAATTAGGAAATTTTATAATTCGGGAATTTTATTATTCGGGAATGTTCCAATTCGGGAATTTCATTATTCGGGAATTTTATTTTTCGGGAATTTTTCAATTTGAAGCCGGGAATTTTATTATTCCGGTATTTTCCAATTCGGAAATTTGATTATTCGAGAATTTTCAAATTCGGAAATTTGCCAATTCGGTATATTATAAACTGCCGGGAATTTTATTATTCGGGTATTTTCCAATTCGGGAATTTTCCAATTCGGTAATATTATAAACTTTCGGGAATTTTATTATTCGGGTATTATCCAATTCGGGAATTTTCAAATTCCGTAATATTATAAACTTTCGGGAATTTTATTTTTCTGGTATTTTCCAATTCGGGAATCTGATTATTCGGAAATTCTATTATTCGGGTATTTTCCAATTCGGGTATTTTATTATTCGGGAACTTTCCAATTCGGTAATATTATAAACTTTCGAGGATTTTATTAGTCAGGTATTTTCCAATTAGCAAATTTCATAATTCGGAAATTTTATTATTCGGGAATTTCATTATTCGGGAATTTTATTATTCGGGAATGTTCCAATCCGGAAATTTTATTATTCGGGAATTTTCAAATTCGGTAATTTTCCAATTCGGTATATTATAAACTGTCGGGAATTTTATTATTCTTTTAGACACAGCATTGTGTCTCTCTATGTATCCATAGCGTGCATACTTTGAGCATCCACTTAGAACATGTCCAAGAGTCAGCCCGCTCTTGCATCCACGTTGTTCAACTATTGTACTCCATACCGGCTCGAAAGTTTGAGTAATATCCTCTTTTTGAGGATGCCAGTGAATAGCTTGTGCTTGGTGTTTAAACAAGCTATGGGCCTGTAGTTCTTTGGACTTGCCACATCTTTGGCCTTAAGGATCAGTACCGTGGGTCATTTCACTAGCCACTGCGGGAAAGAGGTACAATAGTATTGAATATACAAGCTAGATGTTGGTGCGGAGAAGTGAACTTCTTCCATCAAAAATTGTTGATTTTTCCTAGCCCTGGCGCTGAAAACTTCATAGTTCTAGCGATAAATTTCTTCACTTCTTCAGCAGTAATTAGTGGACATTCTTTTTCTGGGCCTTGTAACCTTTGCCTTTGGCAAATGTAACAAGAGAGTGATATATCAGAGGCGTCTTCATTCATCTGATAAGTATCTCCATATACTTGCTACAAGAATACTTAAATTTCTTCTCGACGAGGCGGATTTTCAATTGCAGATGACGCTTTATTGAACAGACGGGAAGGATGAGTAGAAAATGTGGCATTTTTCTGAACCCATCATACTCGCTGTTTCGCTGTTGAAAGAGATCTTACGTTTGGCTCCCAGTGCTGCCTGGTGGTCAACAGTTTACAGCTGTTCAGCGTGTAATTTGCTTTTCCTGAGTTTGGAGAAAGAGCCCTAACTTTTGGAGTGAAATATTTATTTGGTTTTATGTAGGTAATCACGCACTGAACATTTTATGCATGCTGTCTGGCCGTTTTAATTTCAAAGTGAAGGCGTGCAATACTTTCGTGAATCTTACTCAGGCGTATTGAAGTATATTTACATCTATTGTCGCTGAGCAGGGAGACCGCCTCCTCGTCAACTACACAGTTCAGATTCCAAGAGATTAACATCTTCTTGGAGCGAGTCGGGGAGAGCAGTAGTGGCTAATTGAAAGTTTAGCTGATTTTTCCACCCTGAGAAAGACTTTTTGGTGGATTTTGGTTCTTCTACTTCTCACGTTGGCATTATCGGTTATCTGCAATGGCGGCCTTGCTGAAGAGGGCAGGATGTTCACTGGATGATGTTGCTCTTCTAGCTCAAGAGCTTAGTATCCATTTTGTCGCAAAAAGGATAGCTGATCTCTCAAATACTGAGGCGTTTTATGAGCATATTCAGGGTGCATATTGATCCAACATTAATGAACCTCTGCATAAATGCTCTTCGCGAAGGTAAGCTTCTTTGCCAACAGGTGAGGATATACCTCCTGAGTTGGCCTGACCATTTAAAACAATGTTCTCGCTTTTTTCCGGGGCCATTGCCTTGTCGACGCCTATGTTCAGTTCTATTGTTATTCCTGAATGAACCATGAACTACATCCAAGAGATGGTGGGTAACACCGCGCGATGCTCATGACGTACCCGCATCATTTGTTGCGTTGGGGAGTCAGCACAATGCAACCTGGCTGAATGCAAGAGCCGGTACTCTCGGGCGATGGGGTCGTCCCCTCCCTATGCCCTACAATATTGTTATCTCAGTTTTTTCTCTGGCTTAAGATGGTTACAGCCTAATATGTCGAATGCATAACCAGGAAACAAGTCGCCATGAGGATATCTCTCGAATTGTGAATTCAACTCTGGAACAAGAAACAGAAGATTACATCTTTGAAGGAATGCATTGTTTTTATCCAAGCGAATTTCATTATGAAGAATATCCACATGATTCTAGGGTTACTGATTTCAAATCTGAAATAAAAATTTCAAATTTGAAAATGGCGAATCCAATATGGCGGATCATAGTTGTAAAAATAAAACCAATTTTTAACAAAACAGTTGAGTTTCAGACCAAAAAATATCACCTTGAGAAAATACTCGAATCTCTAACAAACTAATTACTTTTTCAACCAAATATTTGGATTTTCAATTAAATAGCTGCATTTTTAACCTGCAAAACTAAACTTTTATTATACATGAATTTGCAACCAACTATTTCAATTTTCAACAAACGATTTGAGTTTTCAACTAAAAGATATAAATTCCCAACAAAAAAAATGGAATCAGCAATCAGATTTCGAAGAATTTGAAACAAAATGTAGATGTTTGAATATTCCGAATAAAAGAAGCTTCTAAACGATATTGACAGCTTTTGAGAGAACACAAAATTTTTCCAGGATTCCTGGGAAAATTTCAAACTATTTTTCATTTTGAAAAATTCCATTTGAAATGAATTCTGACAATGTCAAAAGAAAATCTGAAAAATTTTAAGGCAATTCGTTTAATTTGAATAGAGTTTTGAAAAATTCGATTTTTACATTTTATGTTAAGTATGACATTTATAAATTTGGTGTCCTAAAATATCCTAATTTTTTACTTTAAGTAGTAACTTACTTTCTCTTCAGCCTTTCAAATCCCTCCCTTTATGAGATCATGTCTACCCAACTGATAGCAAAGAGTCGTCCGAAAGCCATTCATTATGAAAAAATTGAGCCCAACATTTTTTTTCCATTGTTCTCATCGTCTTGATAGATATTAAACTTTTAAAAAATTATACTTCTGTATAAGAAAATATTTTCTGAATTTACAAATTCATATTAATCTTTCTCCAAAAAATAGGTGTGTCATGGAAGTCTCGAAAGCATTGTTGTCGCTTTTCCTCAATGCCGATTGGGTAATTTGAAAAACTCGAATGAAGGAATGTTTCCCAGTTCACACACATAATTAAGAACTGAGTTTCATTCGAAGGACAGTGATAATGAATACCTATACCTATACCTATAAGCAAGGAGGATCGCTGTGACGTACCCTATTCTTGCACTGATTCAAGGCTTTTTATAAATTAATTGGATTTGTTACAAATTACATGTAATTATGAAATTGCATATTTTTATGATTTTTCTCCAATTTCCCAGTTAAACAAGAGAAAAACCAAGGTAAGACAGAAAATCCTGTGGTAGGTGATCACTGAGTTTGCCATAACTTATCATAGATTTTCACAAATTCCCTTATAACCGGAAAAAATTACAGCATTTTATCCAGAGAAAAAATGCGAAATTGATTTGCTATAACGATATGTAGTTTTAAGTTAAAATTCTAAACTTGTTTCAAAGGACTTGAAGGGCCAACGATTGTGAGTTTTTTTTCTAAATCACAGGCATTTCACAGTTCAAAATATTATTAAATACTTACGCATTGGCCCTCTTTGTATTGGCAGCCCTAATGAAAGTTCGGAGCTTGGTGTTGGTGTTGGACGAGCCACTATGTCGCAAGTTAACATCGAATCAGTAGAGGTAGAATCGTCGCAGGTCTTTGATTTCTCAAAGTCCATGGCCACTCAAACTATCGAAGTTTCGTCTGACACACAGATTAACAAAACTGTTCCTGAGACACCAAAAGTAAAAAGGATCGAACCCAAATCAACACCTCTTAAACAAATACTCAATAAGGCTGCTTTTAAACGATTAGTCATGATGTCTACAAAGTTCAGGAAGAGAACCACACAACAGATGATTCTGCCAACAGTTTACGGACTTAATCATTCATTTTCCAAGACGATTCTGATTGGACTAGAGGTTCAATCACATGGAAAATTTCAACCGGTCATTAAAATTATGAACGTTTCAGGTAGTGGTATTACGTTCGACTCGGAAACTTGGGCAAAACTCCAACAACACTTGGATACAAAAGAATCATACTTCTGTTTCGGGAATTCACCCTTATATCTTCAGACCATTGAATTGGGCAAATACACGCTCGTGTTTACGACCGCTCACGGCCACAAAGCGATACTTCTGAGAGACGACAAGGAACGCAACGACGAGGCTAACAATCACACGCAGCAGGGCGACGTTGGCACGAAGAAGAGAAAGGTGTATAGTCCCGAAATAATTCTTCAGAAGTGTAGTTTCGAAGGACTGAAAAATGTTACTGTGTGTGTCGATGAAAGGTTCATGAGGATTCAACGATTAGTGAAAAGCGTAGAAGCATGTAAAGATTTTTTTATTGAAATGACTGTAAATTATTTCGTCTCGCAAAATATAAACGCACTGAATGAGGAATGAATCCGTCATATAATTAAGTTTAAATCTGCGTACTTCAAAAGTCAGGTTCAAATAAAACTTGAAAAGCAATTCGTCGAATTGCATTTTGTCGACCGCAATGCAAAATAAGATTAGGATAATTGATTTGCGTTATAATTAGTTCTCACCTTTTCCAACTCGATAGCTTACATCCTCTGCTCTTTAACTAACAGTGAGAAGGTGGGAACCCCTCCCCCTTTTCAGGTGGAACGTTTCCATTTATGAAAAATCGTAGGTTCGCACAGGGAGGGGTTGGGCCCCCTCCCCTTTTTCCAGCTGGGAATCATTTATGTGGTCCATCCCCTTTTCCAACTCGGAATCCTTCATTCGATCAATCAGGATAACCGCAATTTTGTTTTAGGCCACGCCCATACCGGCCGCCATTTCGTTTTTTAGCGAATCCCCTTGACCAATTAGGTGAGGCCACGCCACGCCCCTCCCCCACGCCAACTCCTCATTTTAGGCCACGCCTCTCGACCATTAACAGGCCTCCCTATGGCCCAGGGAATCTACTTACGTGATTTTGTCCAAAACTGGATCTGTAAATCGTTTTGCGGCTAATGCTTTACTTCACTATGTTAGTTTTAGGCAAATACTGCATTTCTTACGAGCAATTTATCATTACATTCGGAAATCTTACATTTACGCATCATAAAGGAAATTGTGTAAAATTGTTCCCTGATTACGAATATCTTGGTTTGGTTTTCGAAATCTTGGTCAGTTCTTTTGTAAACAATTTTTTTGTAAACAATTTTATTCTGTATTAACAACACAAATTTATAACAGCACTTTCAGCTCGCTAAGCAAAAATTAAACTTTTGTGCCTCTTGCATACTACTATCCAACCGAGCAATTCACGCCTACCCCGAAAGGGAAACGGCTTAATGATATAATAATAATAATGATATAGTACTGTCGCTCTGGCGTATTGAAACGGTCAGAACACAGAAATAGATGCCAGGAAAGAGCATGAATAATTGTTTGGAGATGATTATAGCTAAGATTTTATATTAGGGAGGATTAAAGAAGGCTATATTTCAAAATTTGAAAGCTATTAATTTAAGTACAGCACAGAAAATTCAATTAAACTTTATTTCTCGAGAAAAGTTGATTCCTGAGAAAGCTCTCTGTAAACCTCAAATTGACGTACTGTTAGTAATTTTGGTCTTACTTTTAAGAAACATGTTCGGAAGTTCCATGTTTCGTAAAATTGAGTTGCCGGATCGAATAAGGACACATACATTTTTTCGGCGCGAGCGCAAATGAACCCTGACAGGACAAAAAGAATTCTGAAAATATTTTTATACTGAATTCAAGCAAATTTCTCACATTAATTGAATTTCCAAAAATTAATGTTCTAAACAACTTTTGAAAACTACGAGAACTCTTCCCGTTCGAGCCGAAAAAATGCATGTACCCTTATTCGATCCGGCAGCTCAATTATGATAAATTAAAAAAAATCAGGATATACTTCCGAAAAGGTCAGCCAAGGATATTGAATTAATACTTGGCCCAGGGGTTCCAACAGAATTTTTGGCGTAGATTAATGAAAATTAAATTATTAACCATTTTTTCCTTTTCTTTAACCTGGAAAAATATTGATCTGAGATAAAAAAAAAGTTGTGGATCTTATCGAAACGCATATTGTATTTGGTCAAGAATCAAGCATTAAAATGCCCAATACTACTAAAAAAATCAATTTTAGGGAAAACGCGTAAACAAAAAATATGTATTTAATAAGACCTACAATTTTACGTACAACAGTTTTATTTCAGATTAATATTTTTCGAGACTTTTTGAAAAAAAAACTAATTTTATATAAATTTTTTCATACTGGTTATTAATAATGCAAAAATTTGCCTCCAAGTTTTTGTAAAAACTAATTTTTTCAAAAAGTAAAAATTGAACTTCATTTCTATTAATCTGCGCTAAACATCCTTTTAGGACTTTTAACTGAGATGAAAAAGGAACCCCCAGGCCAAGTATCAAATCAATATTCTTGGGTTACCTTTTCAGAAATTTCCAGGTGACTTTGAACGTTCTCAAAATTCAATTTTGTTGCACGTCAATTTGACCTTTTCTGTTAAACTCTTAGACTTGTGTTTATTGAGAAAAACTGTTTAAAAACCTTGTTTATTTTTCGCTAAATCTTTCAATAAAATATGCGGAAATCTATTGTTAAGACCTTTCGATTTAAAATTAATCACAATTTACACCAAGATTTACAAAAAAATGTATTTTTTTATTATTATAAGCCAAATCCCTTTCAGGGTAAACGTAACTCGCCGGGTTTTAGCCTTGATATTCTACCGGGGATCTAGGAATTCATGTAGTAAGAGTAAGGGGTCGTGCATAAATTACGTTGACAATTTTTAGATTTTGACCCCCCCCTCCCCCTGCGTTGACAACCGTAAACTAGCGATGTACCCCCCCCCCCCACCCAAAAGTAACGTTGACTAACTTTTATTGTATGACAAATTTAGTGTTTTATTCAAATTTGGAATAACTATTTATTTTTTAAAGTATTTTGCTCGCTTATTTTAAGGTTATATAAATATAATTTTCACATGCTTCTTGACAAAATTTCAAAATTTGTTTCAATATTTCAGATGTCAAATAAAAATGTGAGCCAGAAATATTATTTTCAATGAAACTCTAATTAATGGAGATATGTTTATAATTTCAATCTTCAAATTTATTCCATAAGTTCAAACATGGTACAAAAATGTCGTACAATTGATCAAATGACCAACTCTTTACAAGAATTAAAAAAAAATCAATGTGTGTCATATTCAAATGACATATAGGAATATTCATGTTTAAAATGAATGTATACAGAGTACAGATTTTATTTGAAATTTCACGACATTTTTTTTTTGTACCATGTTTGACCCTTGGACAGAATCAAGGATAAATATTCTAAAAATATGTTCATCAGTTATTAAAATACTACAAAGAATTATCTTTAATATAGTTTTGTCCTTTTAAAATCATGGGATATTTCTTTTAAAAAAATGGATTAAATTTGTTTTACAATTATTATAATTAATTACCAATTAAAATTATTTTACAATTAAAATAAAATTGTAAAAATGAATGTAAATATAAGTTTTCTGAGATTCTTCAAAAAGTTTCGAAATATTTGCTAAGATTTCAGGTATTTTAAGTCAAAATTTGAACAACAAAAAAACAAACATTTTCAACCGAATAGTTTCATTTTTAGGCTAAAAAGGTTAATTCCCAACGAAAAATGTAATAATTGCTATTTCAATAAAACAAAAATATTTTCAATAGAAAACGGTCGAATTTAACATTAAAAAAATAAATTTTTGACAAAATAAAATTTTTTTTCTAGAACTATGTTCCTTAGTTATTAAAATACTACAAAGAATTACCTTTAAAATAATTTTGTCCTTTTAAAATCATGGGATATTTCTTTGAAAAAAAAATTATTAAACTTATTTTACAATTATTTAGAATTAATTTACAATTAAAATAACATTGTAAAAATAAATATAAATATGAGTTTTCTGATATTCTTCAGAAATTTTCGAAATATTATCTAAGATTTCAGGTATTTTAAATCGAAATTTGAACAACAAAAAAACAAAACATTTTCAACCGAATAGTTTCATTTTCAGACAAAAAGCTTAATTCTCAACGAAAAATGTAATACTTGCTATTTCAATAAAAAAATCAATATTTTCAATAAACAACGGTCGAAGTTAAAATTAAAAAAATGAATTTTCGACAAAATAAAAAAATATTCTAGAACCATGTTCATTAGTTATTGTAATAATACAAAGAATTACCTTTAAAACATGGTATTGTCCTTTTAAAATCACGCGATATGTCTTCATGAAATAAATTTTGTTACATTTATTTTACATATATTTACAATTAATTTCCAATTACAATTATTTTACAATTAAAACAAAATTGTAAGAAGTAAATTTTGTAATATTGATATAAGTATTTTCAGACATTAAAGGTTTTGGGAAGTTTTTATATATTAAGAAAGCATATGAGGTCAAGTTAATAACTTTTTTGCTTTTTTCTTAAAATCCCCAAGATTTAGATTAGAGCCTAAAATAGCATGAAAAGAAAAGTTAATATCAGAGGTAAGTATACAGTAAAAATGTTGATTAATTTAGTATATAGATTGAATACTCTCCAGTTTATTTTTATTCAATACATGTATTTTTCCTTCTAGAATAAGCCTCGAAAAGGACATGAAATACAGGTTGAAACACGTCGGCAAATTTTTAATAAAAAAAAATTTTTTTCAACACCAAAAGAAGCGGGATAGGCCTTAATGAACATTATTTATTTTAAAAAATAGGACATTTGAATTTGTCGTTTTCAACCCAAAAAATACAACTAATTTTCAACCATATAGTCAAATTTTCAAATTTAGATATATCTTTAAACAAAAAAATAATTTTTTAACAAATTTCTTCCAGATGTGGCCAAGCACTTGAATTTTCAACTACAAATTTTATAGTTGATATCTCAACCAAAAAAAGAATTTAATTTGTATCGAAAAAAAAACAGTAGAATTCAACCAAAAAAGACCGATTTCCAACAAAATAGTTGAATTTTCAATCAAAAAGATGGTTTTTCTACAGATTAAGATGAATTTTCATCAAAACACATAAATTTTCAAGCAAATAGTTGAATTTTCAACGAAAAATAGAACATTTGGATATTAATTATGTTTTTTAAAATTTGTTTTAAGAAATATTAATTATCAATCCAGAAATTTTTTTTTGAATTATATAGTTAAATTTTCAAATTTAAATGAATCCTCAACTATGAAAATAAATTTAATTTAAACTAAATCTATATAATTTAAATTTAAATTTAAATAAATTGGTTGGATTCTTAACAAAAAGTGTATTAGTTATTATCTCCACCAAAAAAGGCCAAATTCCAACAAGCTAGTTGAACTTTCAACTGAAAACGATCAATTTTCAACAAAAAATAGAACATTCTGAATTCAATTTTTTTTTTAAATTGTTTGAAAAGATATTAATTTTCAAACATAAAAATAAATTTTTAACAAATTAGCTCGAGTTTTAGCCAATTAGTTGAATTTTTAACAAAAAATGTGATAGTTCATATCTGAACCAAAAAAGTATTTAATTTAAAATAAAAAACACTAAAATTTAAGGTTAAAGGCCAATTTTCAACAAAATAGTTGTATTTCCAATCAGAAGGATGAATTTTCTAACGAAAAAGACGAATTTTCAACAAAATATATTTATTTTCAAGTGAAGCAGTTCAGAATATTTGTAACGGTAAAAATAAAAATATTCAGTCAGAATGGGAGACAAATATTTATAGTACGCTACTGAATGACCTTTCGTAAGTTCATAACCAAAAGGTTTACATATATATCTTAAGAATGTAGCTATTACGTGAAACAAGTGCGAAGCGGAGGAAAATCGATAATTGTGTGCGCATTCATTAATGCAAAAGAGGGGATGAACGAGTCCGATGAATGATGTGACCTTCTCGATACGAGGACTGATCAAGGAAGATCACTCTGCGCTCGATACCACCAACGACAAGTGCTTTTGCCAGGACGGGCTCCTTCCGTTTTGCTACCAGCTCCAATTCGGTGACAGGTCGTGGTTAGTTGCGAAGCTAACTTATAATTATATGTTTTAGGAAATGTCCAGCAGGACCAAAGTGCCTAAAACGATTAGGTAATTTAATTCATAGAAATTTATATGAAAAAAATGTTAATATCACAAAAAATTTAGATTACATAGTTTATGTGGGACATAGAGAAGTTGATTCTTTTTTAACCCTAGATATTTTTCAAGGTCAATCGCGTGGGCGTTTGTCTTGTTTCACTTCAACACACCATAATTCAACCAGTTCTTTCAACTTTTTAATGAAAATCACAGGTGATTGTTATTATGATATTCTCCAACTCATAGAGTTAATAGGTAACCATAATTTTCATTGCAACAAAACTTATAACTTTTGACCTGAGAATTTGCATAAATCATGCATTCATATCCGCAAGCCCATAAGGAGTTGAGCAAATTTTGAGCAACATAAAACTTGCCGCAGGTGAATTTACATATTTCATTGCATACTATATTTCTCAAATGAAATTAAGCATTTTTGAAAAGAATGGCAATCATCTGTAAATGAAGTTTACTTTCAATTATTCGAAATGACTATTATAAAATTGAATCATTGAATTAATATTGATTAATTATTGAATTATTATTATTTATATTAAATATCTCAGTCATGTTAGTTGTTGGGTCCCATTTGCAGATTTTTCAGCCCGCCTAAAATAAATGGATGTTTCATTTCCCCGCCAGGAGCCATGTCCTTTCCACTTCAGAAAATTGAAAACAGGAAAAGCTCCAAAAAAGCAATAATAGAGAGAATAGAGTCATCCTACTTCAACCGAGAGTGAACATTCTTGATTTCAAAATACCTAACGAATTGATAGATGATGAATTTCAATTTAAAATTTAAAGCTTTTACGGGTCCCAATCATATGCAAAACTACGAAACTTGCCGACGTTTCGTGTACATTACAGTTCACTTCTTCAGGGCTGAACTGAAACTTAAGTTTCAGGTTATGTTGTTCTTATATAGATTCTCAACAATGCCTATGATTGGCCAGAGCGCCCCAAGGTGGAAACTGCTCGAACTTGATTGACCCATCAAGTCTTTTTTAAAAAACCCGAGAGGACGGAAAGCCAAATCGGATTGGTAATATATCCTTTGTCCCTATTGATTTTATTTGGGTGTTTTGAGATTTCGATTGCTTCTCTATGGTTTCTTGGAAAAATATTGTACGTTTTTGCGATGACGGTTGTTTTGTCAAACAAAATGCTATGTCTGGTTTCAATATGATGCTCAGCTAGTGCTGATTGCGTGAAATATTTTAGCCTGACTTTACTCTCGTGTTCCTTTACACCTTGGCTCACCGTCCTCGCGGTTTCTCCAATATATGATGTGTTGGTTGAGAATTCTTCCTATTTTTTCTGTGATACCTTGAATGTAGGGTAGGATGGTGGTCGTTTTTTCGCTCTTTCTTCAGTGGGTTGTGTTGACTTTTTTTTTGGGTGTGTTTTCTTATTGCTTCCTCAATTCTTTTGTTTGTGCAATCGTTTTGTTTTAGCAATTGCTTAACCTCATGTAATTCCTTTTGTAAGTTATTTTTATCTGTCATGGAGACGATTCTGCATATAAGGGAATTGATGACCGATTGCTTTTGAGATGGGTGGTGGTGGGAGAAGGCATGTAGGTATCTGTTTGTATAGGTCGGTTTTCTGTAAACTTCATGTTCTAATGTGTTATCAGATTTTTTGTTAACTAGTACGTCTAAGAAAGGCAATTTTCAGTTGTGTTCAATTTCCATGGCGAACTTGATATTAGGGTGTAATTGATTGATGAAATCGAAGAACTTGTGTAGTTCATCTAGTCCATGTCTCCAGATGATAGCATCGAAAAGGAAAAATTTCATTTTCGGAAAAAACCACAGAAGAGGCAAGATCTTATTTTTCACGTTAATTGGCCATTCGACGCTTAGTTTTGGCTATGATCTCAAACATAGCATTGAAAAGGAAAAATGTCAGTTTTCGAAAAAACCACAAAAAAGGCAGGGTCTCATTTTGCACGTTGGTTTGCGATTGGAAGCTTAGTTTTGGCTTTAATCGTGAAAATGGAATTGAAAGTGAAAAATTACAGTTTTTGCAAAAACCGCACAAGAGGCAAGATCTTATTTTTCAGGTTGTTTTGTGATTGGACGCTTATTTTTGACATTAATCGCAGAAATAGCATCGAAAATGAACATTTCATTTTCGGAGAAAACCACACAAGATGCTAGATCTGAGTTTTCTCGTTAATTTGGGATTGGACGCTTACTTTTGGCTTTAATCGCAAAAATAACAATGAAAATGAAAATTTGCAGCTTTCGAAGAAACCACACATGAGGAAAGAATTTATTTTCCACGTTGTTTTGCGATTGTACTCTTAGTTTTGGCTTCAATCGTAGAAATAGAATTGAAAGTGAAAAATTATAGTTTCCGCAAAAACCACACAAGAGGCAGGGTCTTATTTTGCACGTTGTTTTGCCACTGGAAGCTTATTTTTTGCTTTAATCGCAAAAATAAGATTGAAAATGAAAATTTTCAGTCTTCGATAAAAACACACATGAGGAAAGATCTTATTTGTCATGTTTTTTTGCGATTGGACTCTTAGATTTGCCTTTAGTCTTAAAAATATAATTGAAGCTGAAAAATTTCAGTTTTCGAAAAAACCACACAAAAGGTAAGATCTTATTTTGCACGTTGTTTTGCGATTGGAAGCTTAGTTTGGGCTTTAACCATAAAAATAGAATTGAAAATGAAAAATTTCAGTTTTAAAAAAAAGCCACAGAAGAGGGAAAATCTAATTTTTCGCGTTGTTTTGCGATTGGACGCTTTTTTTGGCTTTAATCGCAAAAGTAGCATCGAAAATGAAAAATTTCAGTTATCGAAAAAACCACAAAAGAGGCGAGATCTTATTTTTACGTTGTTTTGCGATTCGACGCTTAGTTTGAATCGCCAAAATAGCATCGAAAATAAAAAATTTCATTTTGGGAAAAAACCACAAACGAAGCAAGATCTTATTTTTCACGTTAATTTGCGATTCGACGCTTAGTATTGGCTTTAATCTCAAAAATAGCATTGAAAATGAGAAATTTCATTTTGGGAAAAAACCAAACATGAGGCAAGATCTTACTTTTCACGTGAGTTTGCGAGGGGAGGCTTTGTTTTGGCTTTAATCGCAAAAATAACATTGAAAATGAAAATTTTCAGTTTTCGAAAAAACCACACATGAGGCAAGATCGTATTTTTCGCCTTGTTTTGCCATTGAACGCTTAATTTTGGCTTTATTCTTAAAAATGGGAATGAAAATTTGCTGTTTTTGAAAAAACCACACAAGAGGCAAGATCTTATTTTGAACGTTACTTTGCCACTGGACACTTTGTTTTGGCTTCAATCGTAAAAATAACATTGAAAATGAAAATTTTCAGTTTCTGAAAAAAACCACACAAGAGGCAAGATCCTATGTTTCACGTTAGTTTTTGATTGGGCGCTTAGTTTTGGCTTTAGTCGTTCGGGGGTGGGTTTCACCCCTTTGAACAGAATATTCCCAGAAAAGAAAAAATATATGTCGCTTACTTTTTTGAGTAACACAACAT
Source organism: Andricus grossulariae (assembly GCA_011634705.1). Taxonomy (NCBI): domain Eukaryota; kingdom Metazoa; phylum Arthropoda; class Insecta; order Hymenoptera; family Cynipidae; genus Andricus; species Andricus grossulariae. The sequence goes on along the minus strand of JAABKJ010075445.1, from coordinate 159,777,042 downwards.
ATAACAAGCAAAATAAAATCGGAGCCGGACACCTACGTTAGGTTCCTGTTAGTATTGGTCCAAACACATCCACTTTCCGATGCTGAACTGGAGTTCTGTGCGAGATTTGCCAAACGAGCCATAGGACCGCATCCCGACATTGCTCACCTAGGAGGTGAAGCCTACCAAATCCAGAAGGACAAGCGCATGATAAAAACTTATGGGTTGCAGATTTGCCGACACTGTCTTCGCAAGCCCTTGAACAGGGTAGAACAACCAGGTTCCATTCTTTCGGAACCCCCTGTACCAACAGCCGTCACAAATGAGACCACCCCTTCAACGGATAACCCCATGCATATCCAGGGTGAAACTAATTCTTCCATCTCACAAAAGAACGTTCCCATGCATGTTCAGAGTGCGAAGCTCTAAACGTTTCCAGTGCTACCCCCAGACAATAGAAGCGTAACTAGTCAGGACGATGGAAATAACGTCAACAAGCCCAAAGTCCCGTTAAACAACACCGAGGGCCTTGAAGGTTCTATTCCTTCAGAAGGAGGAGGTCCAGAGTCAAGAAAAACTCAAGAAATGTACGGTTTCTCAGGAGAGGGCCCATCCGATCCAAAGGTGACTGCAATGACGAGCAGGAAGTCAGGTCGTCCTCGTGGTAACCAAAAGAAGATCCTGTTGATGGACGATGCACTTCAGCATCTGTACAACTTCCGTCCCAGAAGAAAGATCCTTGTATAGTAGATCGTAAGATTAGTTTTTAAGTATGAGTACTATAGTTTTTAGGTTTTCAGGTTGAAGATATTTAAAGTTTCTTTTTTTGAAAATTATGTTTAATTTCTAAAAAGTGACCTTTAGTTTCTGAGTTTCAAAATACTTTAAGTTATTATTTATAATATCAAAGTTTGACAAATAGCTACAAAGTTATTTTTTTGCGCAAGAATATGTTTAAGAATATTCTTTTGATATCACCTTCGTGTAATACTATACTACTTAGGTAGTATCTTTCTCACATTTTTGTCACGGGAGTTATGGAGAAGAGGCCTTGTGGTTTATTGCAGCCCGTTAACAATAATATTATTTTCCTTTTCTTAAAAACATCCCGCTGCCGTAAATATGCATACTTAGATTTCCTTGAAATGTAACCTTTCGATTTATATTAATTAATGAATAAAGTCCGCGACTCTACTCTGTGGCCGTATTCGTCAAACCTCAGTAGTAGCGGTAGGCTGATCACTACTACTGACGTTCTCCGTGCGCAGAGTAAGGCCATCGCAGTACAGACAGACTGCCGGTCCTTCTCTTGCGTCCGCCCTGGTAGTATCACAGTAGCACCAAACGCCGTGTAAGTCAGTATCGATCGAGTTCGTTCACGCAACCGCCTGCCTACAGAGAAGTGCTCGAACGAAACCATAAAAAAGGGAGAAGCGAACGCTTGTGTTACTTTCTTGCACTTCCGAGTAAATATAAGCGTATACATGAATCTAGTGTGTATATATATATATATATATATACTTCGTGTCCTCAAAACACACGAAAGTTTCGCCGACCTGTCGTTGTGATTTCGTCGTGTCCTGTGACCACTCATCTTCGAGCGTTTCCGTTTCGGTTCGTTACGTCCTTAGGTTGTGGATAGAGAGTCCCTGTACCAAGGGTTTCTGCTGAATATGTTGACAATAATTAGTTAGCAGTTGCGAACAAATTGCTTGGGATAGTTCGAAAAGAAACCCCCCTAAATAGAGGCATAAGAATCGGACCCATCATCCTAGACTTCAGAATGCTGAAAATAATTCATATGAAAACACGATGACGAAACGGCGAAACACTCACACTAAGTGGACGAATCGACTCAAGGATAACTTGCTGGACTGCTATGACGCTAGCATTATCCCTGTCGATGGAAGCATCACGGCGTGTTTGCACACTCTGCGATGCCAGAAACTCCCAGAGCTTTAATAAGCTTGGCAACGGTAAGACAGAGTGCTTGTCGTGTAGGGTGAGTAAGTTACTACATAACATATGGTAGACCGTTGACGGAAAGGGTCGAAAAGTTTATATTATGAAGTGATGACCTATTATCATAAGCTGAATAAGTGCAAGCTATTGAAAATCAAGCAGAAAATTCTTGACAAAATACGGGAATTTCTTCACACAAGGAGGACAATATAGAAGAGGGAGAGGTGGGGTGGGAAGAATCGCTGACTAATCGCGCCTCTCCAGCAATGTCTGATTTCTATTAAAAATTTACACCAGCCAGACGAGGTATAGACTTTTTGGATAGAGGTTTACAAGATACCATCACTGCAACTGAAGAAAGACACTGAGATTATCATCAGCCTTGAGGAGCTTTGCGATATCTCACAACGTCTGAGGAGAAATGTCCGTCAATCACTGCTACAGAGGTAAAGAAAGCACTTAGGGTTATGGAGAAATCTATCCACTCCAGGACCATATGCTATTAGGAACTCTCGGTGGAAAAAGATTACTTCTACACACCAACATATAGCCCGCATCTTCACTTCATATTTAAAGTCAAGTCGCCTATTCTGAAATTGCTTGTTTTCGGACACAACTGTCCTCCTAACGAAAACAGGTAAATTGTTCATCCCAAAAAAGCTCAGGCCAATATATGTTGTCTCAAAACCATATATCAGCCCTTGCCGAATTTTCCGAAACAACGATTTTTTGACAGCAGTTTCCATTGCAACTCAAGGCCTGAAATCTTTCTTCAGTACTGAATCCAAATTATATTGCTGGAATAATTTTCCTTGTAATCAGTGCTCTCGGAGGTGCGAAACGATCACTGGTTCATAGCTTCAAAGCCATACCGCATGTCACAAACATGCCAAGGCACTTGCGAGATGGATGCAGCTACTTGTAATTCTTAGGTCGCTCCTTGTCCTCAAAACAAGCAAGGGTTAAGCTGGCCTGTCGTTATGAGTTCGTCGTGTCCTGTGCCCACATATCTCTCTGCCGTGAGACGTGGCCATAGGCGTTGTTCTCCACAGTTCTACTGGAGGCCAGTATTATTTTCATATATGGAAGTTGCTCTCAGTGATACCGTGCGATGGTGGTTTAACCTGTATTTTTTTAACTACTAGGTCTACACATTTTTTTCGCATTCCAGTTGAAAGAAATGGAGGTAAGGCTACCAAAATCATTTAATAGGCCTTATGAGAAGGCATGATGACACATAAAACATGTATGTAGTGATTCAAGAGATTATTCAATAGCAATTTTGAATTGAAATGGAAACTATTTTTGGACTGATACATTTGTTTATATGGAGTTCCCAATTGTTTATAACAATTTAATTGTTTAAAAATCAGTTTTTTTGCCTAATTCAAAAATCTCCTAGAGATATGGCTGAGACGAATCCAGATATGTTCTTGGGTTTTCAATAGGACCATTAATTTTGTTTAAATAAATTTCCCAATTTTCAAATCTATATGTATAGCTAAATTCAGGGTCGTAAACCATCGTAATCCTTAAAATTGGCTACAAAAAGAATACGTGGATTTTCTAACATATTTTTCACTAAATGTTGGTGGTCGTAAATTTTCCTAGAGTGACTAGGATAACTTCGATGCGATCTTCTTATTTACGAAAAACTATTCAACAAAAATTGTAATTTCTGCCATTCTAAGAAAAAAGGCAGTAACAACAAAATCACCGAACGGAGAAAATAAAAAAAAACAGCTTAAATCTGTTTTCCCTACTCTGTCTAATTTAGTATATATTTAAACAGTATTTATATTGTTCTTGGATAATTTCGGTGCGATCGTTCCAATAATGAAAAAATAATTATGTAGTGGCTGGCCTGCTGGTGCCGGCAGGGAAGTTTGTTGCCAGCTGTTTGATTCCTCCGGGGAATGAAGTTCCGAAAAGCGTGTAGCTATTTTGGATAAAAATTCCAAACTTTCCAGCATATTGAAAATTGGTGAGACTATTTTTTTATGATTTATACACTTTATGTACGGTTATCCATAGTACTCAAAAAGTAGAAAAATTTATCCTCAACACTTTTTTCGATAAAAACAAAATTGTTAAAGTTATAGCATTTTCAAAATTAAAAAAAAACGAAAATGAACACTTTAAACCAAACAACGCATGATATGAAAAAAAGTTTAGAAAAGAAAAAAGTTTCTTGTTGGAAGCCTTAAAAGATTATTATCATAAGAACTTTTTGAATTTTCATGAAAATGAACTCCGGTCAAGTGCGGAGAAGTATTTTCTCAAAAGGTACGAGATAGGTACTTACGAACTGAAAATTACGATAATTGGTTGTGTCCAGATCACTTCACTCAAGTTTTTTCAATTCTCGGGCTGCAAATAAATTTATGTGTAACTTTGGCTACCTTCTTACTTATTGATTTTTCTCTTTTAAGACAAAAATAACTTATGTAGACTTTAATAAAGCAGAGTGGATGGTTCCCTACTTATTTGCTGGAGATCTTCACAAGCTACAATTGTTGACATTTACTGAGAAGAATCTACTCATAACACTGAATTTTCGAACGTGGGAAATGTATGAGTATCCTCTAATTCCTGCTGCACAGAAACATGTGTTGACTGTGAAAACATCAACACAGATAGAGAAAGCACGATATATTATTCTGGCTTTTCAAAGAGGTCGAAAAGATCAATGTAAAAAATATGCCAACATTTTCGATCATTGCAGCATCACAAACGGAAAACTTTTCTCAAATTCCCAATATTATCCATACGGTAATTTAGATCTAAACTTTGATCAAAATCAATTTGCTCTATTGTATGAGATGTATGCTAATTTTCAATCTTCATATGATTATGGAAAAGAGCCTGAACCTCTACTGAAGAAAGATACCTTCAAGAAATATGCTCCACTAATTGTTATTGATTGCTCAAAACAAAATGAGTTTCTTAAACAGGCTTTACTGATGCAACATTTTAGTTTTGCATAAGAAACTTTATTATGAAATCGCTAAATAATTTAATTACAATTGTAATCACAAATTATACCATTTTTTATGAATGATTATTTAAGTAATTATATACAAATTAGCTTAACTAATACAAATTATAATTATACAAAAATAAATGATCGATTGCTTCTTAGTTTCAACCTTGAAGTTACAAAAGTATCTTTTTCTAACATACGAGTATATAAAAAATTTTGTATTAGTTTCCTAATTCTATAGTAGTGTTATTGAAAAAAAGCAATAAACTCTACAGTTTACTTATCCCTCTCACCTGAAGTTAAGATTCCAGAAGAAATAAAATCATTCCTAAATAATATTTTATTTGGAACCAACTTAGATATGTAAAACTTGCATAGATATAATCTGTAAAAAAATTCGAGAATTATTTAATTTCCTGTTTTTTCCGAAATTGAAAATTTCCTAATATCAATTTTTAAATTATAATTAATAATAATAAATTATTTTCGCCAATTTAAAATTTTGTCGAATATAAATGTCGAGAATTTAATAATGAAAAATTCAAAGAAAACATTTTTTGATATTATATTAAGGTTTTTTTTAGTTTTCTTTTTTTAAGTAGAAATATGAAAATGGAGCGTATATTTTTCTTGCATAAAAGGGTTTCTTTAAATTATCCGCAACGTTCACGTAAAAATTCGAAGTATCCTTTCTAGGAATACAATATTAAAAGAAAACGTTTTATTTTCTAGGTTTTCATAAGTTTTCATGATAAAAATAAAAAGATGGAATATGAAGGTTAGGATTTTCAATCAATATCTTCAATTACTTCCATTCTGTTATCATTATTGTTTTAAGTATAACCAACAGTAAAATTTGATATACAATGGTAGAATCATCCCATTCTTTCTAGATCTAGATTTTATACCGAATTATCTTTATCATGCTTTCAGTGACTTGTTCATTCCTTATTTATATAAACACTATATTTCACTTTTGTTAAGTAATACGAATAAATTACATATGTACTAAGAATATTTTCAAATAAGGAAAAGTTACTTTCAGTCCTCGATAATAAATAAATAATCTATAATAATTAAAAAATTTCAAATTCCCGCTCGAACAAAGCAGTATCTAATTTTTTTCTTATATTTTTTACGTGCTTTAATATTTTACTGCAATTTAAAAGTTTATTTCTCTGGATTAACTTCAAATAAAAATCATAAAAATCGTGGGAAATTGTTTAAAAAAATTTTGATAGTACTTGCTGAAATCTAAGAGTTTCGTTTTACAGAGCAAAAGCTCAAAATTCAAAAAATTATTACAGTAAACTTCCAATTATTTTAAGGTCCTTGAAACGTACCCGACCAATTATTTTATAGCTGGAGGGGGCCCCACACTTAACGCGAGTTGGCAATTTATTTTTATCGACGACGCTCATTGGCTGCCCCGTTCTTGTATCGATGCGGCGCCGGTCGCTACTTTTTCAGACGAAACGCGCGGGTGATTTGAAATCAATAATCAATACTATCAATAATAACACAAATAAATACACCCGAAATTCCTTGATCTGTTGGCCCACGCAGTTTCTCAGCGCGTAGGGCGAGAGACGGTTGCGACTCTCGCCTCGGAAGGGCTGAGTACACCAGTCCTCGAAAAAATACGCCCCTAATGGATTTTGATGTACTTTTATCCTGCAAAGTCCCAGTCGAATCGGCGATTCCCATCTCGCGTCCTCTCCTTGTTAGTAGAAAACTACTAATTGGTAGTAGTTTTCTACTACTTCAAATAGTGCCGATTCGTTTACTAGTAATTAGTAAAAATATACTAATTCAATGAGTAAGGATAACTGACTAAATGAATTAGTAACTATATCTACTAAAGGAATTGGCAATGCTACTACTAAATTAATTGGTTAATGTATTGCTGGTTACTATTTTGAACGGTAGTTTCAAGTAAATTGAAAAACTTATTTTACAATAAAGAAAATGTTATTAAAATACATTATTCTATGAATTAAAATAATAATTGAAAGAAATTTCCATTTTATGATCTTATACTTAAAACTCAGGGCATTTTTAGCTCAAATTAATATGGGTCCTGTATTAAATTCAATATGAACTGTTTTAAATTCCTAAAGTTCATATTCAAAATATTCCATTTTAAAGAAGACAGGTGAATTTTTAACCAAATAGTTGAATTTGGAACCAAAAAGAATAAATTTCTACCAAAAAAAAAAACGATTTTTCAACAAAATACCGAGTAGTTTTTATCTTCAATCTAAAAGATCAAATTTCAACTAAAATGATGACTACTTAACCGGAATAATTAAATTTTCAAACAAAATGATAAAGTTTCAAACAAGAAGGTGAATTTTGAAACTTGAAGAATAATTTTCTACCAAAAAATACGTTTTTTCAAGAGAAGAGATGAATTTTTAACTAAAAAAGACAAACTTTCAACCAAATAGTTTAATTTCACCAGCACACAAAAAAAAAGTTGTCTGACCGGCGGACTACACCGGAATATCTATATGTTTTTGGGGTCGCTGAATCTGAATCCGGGGTCCAAATATCCAAGTTAGCTCGTATTTTTCCAAGAAACGCGAAAATAGATTTAAAATCGACGAAAACAGCGATTTTTCTTGTATATTTTTACAAAAAAAAAAAATATCTTAATGACCGGTGGACTTAACCAGCATATCTATATGTTTTTGGGGTCGCTGAATCGGAATCCGGGGTCTAAATAACCCAGTTGGCTCATATTTTTCTAAAAAACGCAAAAATAGACGTAAAATCGACGAAAACAGCGATTTTTCTGGTATATTTTTGCAAAAAAAAATCTTCATGTGGACGTAACCAGCATATCTGTATGTTTTTAGGGTCGCCAAATCCGAATCCGGGGTCCAAATAACCCATTTGGCTCATGTTTTTGCAAAAACGCAAAAATAGACGTAAAATCGACGAAAACAGCGATTTCTCTTGTATATTTTTGCAAAAAAAAAGATCTTCATGCCTAGTGGACTTAACCATCATATCTATATGTTTTTGGTGTCGCTGAATCCGAATTCAGAGTCCAAATATACAAGTTGACTCGTATTTTTCCAAAAAACGAAAAATTTGACGTAAAATCGACGAAAACAGCTATTTTTCTTCTATATTTTTACAAAAAGCGAAGTATTTTCATGCCCGGTTGACTTAGCCAGCATACCTATATATTTTTAGGGTCGCTAAAATTGAATCCGGGGTCCAAATAACCCAAATGGCTCATGTTTTTCCGAAAAACGCAAAAATAGACGTAAAATCGACGAAAACAATGAATTGTTTCGTAATCTTCAGTGGCAACTAATGCAGCACCTACTACCTCACTGCATCCGTTGGCATCCTCAACAACTAAAGTCATTAAAGTTAGACCAAGATCTATTAATTTGTACATCCCGTCAATAAATACTATGGATGTCCAGACTGCCAGAGTTTGTCACATATCTGCAGTTGAGAAATACATCCCTTTGAAATTGTTGTTTTCGTCAGTTAATAATACGACCTTAGCCTCTGCAAAATATAATAAAGAAAGAATTACAAAACAGCTTCTTTCACATTAATTCTTTAAAAATGACCACATTTTACTGAGTTAGGTCTCATTTTCTTTTTGAAAATTTGACAAGACTACAGCATGATTAACAAAGATTTCAAATGATCTCCAAGGTTTCAAAAAATGTCCATACACTTCAAAGATTTCTGAAAAGTTTTAAACATTTCAAAGAAATAAACAAAGACTCCAAAAGATTTGTAAGATTTCAACAGATTTCAAAATATTTCAAAAATTTCTAAACACTTCAAAGATTTCAGAAAGGTTTCAAACATTTCAAAGAAATACACAAAGACTCCAAAAGCTTTTAAAGATTTCAAGAAATTTCCAAAATTTCCAAACTCTTCAAAGATTTCAGAAAGGTTTTAAACATTTCAAACAAATACACAAAGATTCCAAAAGATTTTAAAGATTTCAAAATATTAAAAAAATTTCTAACCACTTCAAAGATTTTAGAAATGTTTTAAACATTTCAAAGAAATACACAAAGAATCCAAAAGATTTTTAAAATTTCAACCAATTTCAAAAATTTTCAAACTCTTGAAAGATTTCAGAAAGGTTTTAAACATTTCAAAGAAATACACAAAGACTCCAAAAGATTTTAAAGATTTCAACAGATTTCAAAATATTTCCAAAATTTCTACACTTCAAAAATTTCATTAAGGTTTCAAACATTTCAAAGAAAGACACAAAGACTCCAAAAGATTTTAAAGATTTCAACAGATTTCAAAATATTTCCGAAATTTCTAAACACTTCAAAGATTTCACACATTTCAAATAAATACACAAAGAACCCAAAAGATTTCAAAGATTTTAACAAATTTCACAAATTTCCAAACTCTTCAAGGATTTCAGAAAAGGTTTTAAACATTTCAAATAAATACACAAAGATTCCAAAAGATTTTAAAGGTTTCAAAACATTTAAAAAATGTCTAAACACTTCAAAGATTTCAGAAAGGTTTTAAACATTTCAAAGAAATACACAAAGAATCCAAAAGATTTTCAAGATTTCAACAAATTTCAAAAGATTTCAAAAATTTGCAAACTCTTCAAAGATTTCAGATTGGTTTGAAACACTTCAAAGAAATACACAAAGATTCCCAAAGATTTTAGATTTCAATTTTTTTTTTGCAAAATTTTTTAATTATTTCATTTAGAAAATGAAACAATTATTGTATTTGTATTTATTCAAGAAAGTCCTTAGGGCTAAATAGCTCTCTAAGGAACAGGATATTACAGGGTCATTACAAATTTGTGCAAAAGTTATTGAAGATAGAAAGAGATGCGAAGATGAAATATTCGAGAACTAAGAGTTATAGTTTACCAGTGAGTAATTTCAAGAGTTGGATTAGGAGTATTGTACAGATATTTGAAAAAGAGATTCTTAACAGATTTTGGACAAAATCGAGTGCGAAGCACGAGATACGTGATGAGAATGTGTTCGTTAAAGCCAAAGGAACTTTAAAAAAAGATAAGTCACAATCACCAAATTACAGTTGTCGATGATTTGACCTTTAGCTTTAAAAGTTCTGGGCGCAAATGTGGGGAAAAGACAAAGTCCGAGCGCGTAGTGCGGGGTAAACACATCATCGAGAGTAATTTAAAGCCTTTTATTTTAACTGTGATTTTTACCTTGGATTTTATATTTGTGATTTTATGTTGCTGACTTTCATATCATGCAATATTTACATTCTTGATTTAATGCCATGTGATTTTATATTTTCATGCTGTGATTTTACATCTGTTTCATTTTATTGTGATTTCTTATATCCTCCCTGGTGGAGAAATATTCCTGTATTTTTCCGCGGCTTTTCTGCAATCACGTTCGCAGAAAAATGCAGATAAATCTTTCTTCTTTTATCTGCAAAACTCCCCAATTTCTCTGCTAATTTGGTCTCACGGATATTTGCATGAAAATTAGGATGCAGAGAAAAATTATTTGAAGCGAAATGCAGAGAATCTCGGCATTTCTCTGTCTATCTTCAGCAAGTTCTCCGTGAATTAGGTGTGACGGAGACTTGCAGGAAAAAGCACCATGTACAGAGAAATATTTTCAGACAAATGCAGGGAAGCTCTGCTTTTCTACAATTTCTCTGCAAACTAGGTCTTACGGACATTTGAATTAAAATTTTAATTCGCAATGGGTTGCAATGGAATATTTAAAACTGAAACAATATTTGAACGTGTGTAATTTGAAATTGAATAAAAGAGTTTAAAAATGAGTTTATTCATTAACATTTTTTTTTAAATTGAAAATAGTTTACAAAGTTTCAGTCGGACGTTTACGTTTCTTTAAAAACATAATTCACGGTCGTTTTCTGGTTTTCCGAGCTTAAAAGAATCCTGCTCATTTCCCGGTCCAGCGTCTACCACGTTTTAAAATTATTAGTTTGAGGGTAAAAGTCCAAAATTCAAAAATGTCGAAAAAATGAATTTTTCCAAAAATTATCTTCATGATTTGTGCACATCGAAGCAGATCGAATTATACATTTGTTGTGAAAAATTTCCAATTTTTCACAAGAGCATGAATCATTTAATTTTCATAATGAAATAATTTGCATTTCTTTCTCAAGATAGGTTAAAAGGTACAACATTTTTGCATCAAACATTTAGTACTAGGTTGGAATATTTTTGACCACTCCTTCAGTAATATTGGGAAAAAAGTGTAAACAATAACATTTTCTTGGGTTTGTATACCGTCGAATATAATCGATTTTTTTACAAAACTGTGCTGATTTTTCCTTAATGTCTGCCAAGATCTGAGCTTTTGAAAGATAGGTAGTAATAATTTCGGATCGTGAAATATTTTTTATAAATTTAATGTTCAAGTATAAGAAATTTTTGAAGATTTGAAACCTATTTCTCCTAAGTTCACACTTTTCGTTCGAAGGTATTTCATTTACAACGAGAATCATTGTACCATATACTTTTTACTCTTAAATCTTCATATTGTTTGAGTTAATCAGCATTTCAGTAATAAAACGTGTTCGCTGATAATATGAGCTTGACCTTAAAAAATGCACCACATCAAAATCACATAATTTATAGGAAAAAATTTGCCAGATAGAATATCTGCTGGTTTCTAAGAGGAATTTACATATCTGTAACCAATCTGGATTTCCCATTACAAAATTAAGTGGTTTCTATTGGGATTTTACATAACTGTGTAAGCAATTGTGATTTTCAAACTGAAAAAGTGCTGGTTTCTGTATGGAATTCCAAAATACATTTTTTGCGATTTCGTAAAGTACTCACATCTGTTGGTTTTTATGAGGTTTTTACATAAACAGAACTTACATGGATTTCCAGACTCAAATAGAGCTGGCTTCTATCGGGAATATCAAAATTAATTTTTCAGATCTCAAAGTCTATCGGTTCCTGTGAGGTTTCTATGAGGCCTATTAGGAATTCCTTACTGAACCTGCCAAAATTTAGACAAATTTAGGAGTTTTACTCTGGAATTTACGTCACAAAGACCGCATTATTTCTCATAGAAATTGAAAATTATTAAAATATCAAGAAAATGAATTTTAATAGGCTGCGTGAGGATCATTAAATAATTACGAGACGATTAAAAGAAGATGGAAAAAAATCGGTTAATCCGTCCAATTTATGTTGAGAGTTCTGGTAATGTTGCATTCACTTAAAGATTACCTTTATTATTGACAATATTGCCCGATCTTCCTAGATTAAAAAAAAATGTTAGTAAATTATATCACGAAATTGATTCAGCTAATTAAAATTTAATTGAATCATGTTTGGCGTAATTTTAGAGATTGTAACAGGCTTTCATCGCGTAATAATGAAAGGTGGTCCATTGAAGGTAAAGAAGATGTAGTATAATTACTGCATTTATGTGTGTATTCATTATCGGCGGGTGATTTAGTTTTGTCTTTATCGAAAGACAAAAGCAAATGGAAGGAAATCAGATAATTACACAACAAATTAATTAATTAATCAATAATTAGTGAATTAATTATGATATAAATCAATAATAATAATTAATTATTTAATTATAATTAAATAATTAATTATTTGATAACACAGGCCAACAAAAAAATAAAAGTGGTCTGAACTTTACATGTGACAAGGCTACGCTGATGGATTTTGAGTAGCTGAATCCGAATCCGGCCTTAGAATTTCCCCTAGACCCTACAATTTTCCCCTAGCCTAGTGTAAATGTGTGAAATTTTTGAAGCTTCAGGCTCCGTTGAAGTTATACTTGTCCACAAAAAAGTTAATGGAACAACGTCGTTTGTACGTATTTCGGGTCGCTCAGTTCAAGCCTGACTTTATAGTTTTTGTAAAGTATCTTTGAATATCCCTAGCTTAGGGGAAAAAGTGCATTAATGAGCAAAACTTGAGGCTTCACGGAGCTTTTGTTTGTGAACGGAAAAGCTGATGTCTTGCCGTATTTTTAACTGCTGATTTTATATCTGCCAGAAGAAGTTTTCTGCAGTACCTCAGATTTTCCATAGCCTAGGGAAAAAGTGAAAAACTGAGAAAAACTAGAGTTTCCACAGAGGTTCCATTTTAGCGAGGTAAAGAGATATATTTGCGTATTTTCAGTAACAAAGATAACAAATTCGGCATCAAGGTACCTGAAAATCTTGGTGTTTACAGCGAAGAACAGGGAGAACGCTTTCATCAGGACATCAAAGAAATGGAGGGGTCCATATCATCTCACATGCGGCAAGTCTCTTTGCGGCAGATTTCATCGTGTCCTGTGACCACCCATCTCACGGTTGTGAGACGTGGCCATGAATGGGATTTACCGCGGTCCTACTAGTAGCCGATGTCATTTTTTAGATGGTAGTTGCTTCCAGTGGATCCTGCAGTGGTTGCTAACCTTTATTTTTTAGTTATATATAACAAAGAAAGAAAAGGGAGAAAATGGACAGAATCATTGAGACCGCTGATGATTGCAAACATGTTTTCTTTTGGTCAAGTTTTTTTGTATAATTCGTTACACAATATTACTTTTTAATAGATTATATTTCTGAATATCGGTATTAAAAGTAGTTAGAAAACTCCATTTATTGAATTTGAAAGGTGACAATGTGTTCATTTGCACTCGAGGATACAAAGGGACTCAAATAGCATACTCTTGTAAATTGTTAATTTTTGTGAATGTTGAAACTAAAAAATGTTGTCTTTGAAGTCTTGATTCCACGAAGGATTCAATCTCATTTAGATTTAGGTTAGTTTTAGAGAGTACATCGACATGAGTTTAAATCGTTCTGTCTTCCTGTGGGTGACTTTACTCAACATACAAGTCTTGTGTTGGTTTCATAAGCTAAGGAAAAAACTTGCTTATTTTCGCAAAGGCATGGAAAATATTGTATTGCTTTCTGTAATATAGTTTCTTTATTCACATTATTAGAAACTTATTTTCAAAATTCCTCCAAAAATTCTTTGAAACACAACAAATAAATCATATGGATCTGAATGAGAGCTTAAATCCAATTGTTTCTAATACATAAAATATTACTTTATACTGACAATTCGATGTTTAGATAAATAATTTAAACTGTTTATTATTGTTAATAGCCATTTTAACTTAGAGTGGAGTTAGAAAATCGCGGTTTTATCTGAATTTTTCTAATGATTTTTAAATTTTCAATCAGAGAGAGGCAATAATCAATTAAATTTAACAGAAACAATAATTTAAAAAATGTTTTATTTATAATAATATTCTCTTAAAATAAAGCTAAAAAGTTGCAGTTTTTCTTAAATTTTCCAATTTGGATCCACTTCAAACTATAGTAAGGTAATATTAAAATGAAGCTAACAAACATGATTGTTTGAACAATTTATTATTATTTTGAAAAATAATATTCTCTTTGATTAATGTTAGAAAGTTGCGGGTTTTTTCTGAAATTTGCCACCTTTTGTCAGCTGTTCACTTCAAGCGCGGTAGTAATTAATACAATTTTATAAACATAATTGTTTAAACAGATTATTATAGTTTATAACTACCTTCTTTAAGAGTAATGATAAAAGGTGGAGGTTTTTTCTGAAATATTCAGCTTTTCCCTGACTTTTTATTTCTCAGTAACTACTTCAAGGAAAATTTATGTATATAATATGATTTGTAGAATATTTCAAATATCTATATTATTTCAGAAAAATATATTCACAAAAAGAAATATCGTTTGAAAAAGTTATTCGCTCTATTGCTTATTTCTTATTTCTTCATAACTAAAAAGCCAAAGCAATGTTAAAAATTCAAGAAAAACCCGCAACTTTCTAGCAATTACACTGATTTACAAAAAAAAAAGGTGAGGACTATTTGACAAGACCACTTTATCCTCATGTATTTTGACGCGCTGAATATGAATCCGAGGTCTATTTACCTGCATCACGTCAGGTAAATAATTGTACAGTTTGCAGTTTGTGCTAATCGTAACTCCTCGAGTAGAAACTTCAATGGTAAATCATTTTAGAAGTTGCTAACTTTCATAATTTACCGACGCGCAACATGCACCTTCAAAGTAAATCTTAGGTGCATCCGCCAAGAGGGCGCAGTTATCAGCGCATGTTTTTCACATTCACTGAAATTCTCTTATTCCAGTAGATCGGCAATCTCCCACCTCATCTCTGGTATTATCTTGGTTAAAGAATTGTGTTTATCGGCAAATTAAAAATGTCTAGTGAATATTGTTTGAGTTCATCTGGTGAAGTGAAGGTCCGTTATTGTGATAAACTAAGTGCAATTGGCAATTTAGATCCCTACACTCTCAAAAGTGAGGAATTTGCCACAAGCATTAGTGATGTACCGGTAGTGAGTGAAAGCGATCTCGTATCATATTTTATGGTAACTCATAGTTACTAAACGTGTTAAACATTGAAAGCTTACAATCTTTTAATTTTTACGAAGCCGGATTCGTTGAAAAGGTGGAGAGCAAGAAGGTAGTTGACAAATTTTTAGTGCGTGGTGAGGTTAGTATTAGCACGTACTTTTTTCATTAACTTCATAGATTCTTATATCAAAACATTTACAGTGAACTCTTGCCTACTCCAAGGGTCGCGAAATTTAAATATTCGGGTATTTCAAGGCTGGAGGGGCCCCCACCTCTATACCGCAAATCGTGGGGTGATTTTGTCAAGCGACGTTCATTGGCTGCCCCGGCCTTGTATCAATGCACGTGCATTAAGCATCGGTGCGTTCTTGCATTTGCGCTTCATGCCAGCCAGTGTTTTTCAAGTGTTTTTGTTGACGTATGACGTGACAGATATAACATTTCATTGAAATAGTACAATTTGCCAACCAAAAATCAATATAAAAGAATCAAAAAACGAATCAAATATTTTGCGGAATATTAAGTATTGTAGCATGACGTCACGACCATGATAGGATAGTTGAAAATGTCAAGAAGGTTAGTATAGTTGGCATATCTTGACATGGGAATGCATGCGCCATTTTGAAGAAAATACAGTGAAACCTGGATTAAGCTCCCCTGAATTTCGCCCTTCAGAGAATTGACGCCGCGCCGTGGGGAGGCGTTTGCGGGGGGATGTGCGGTGTGCACTCATGCGTGACAAAACAGAGAAACAGGAGAGAGACAAAATAGTTTCGAGTCTCTGGATTTAACGTCAAGTTCAGCCCCCAAATCGTAAAACTAAGTTATGAAGGCGAAGTGAACGCACTGTTTACCTATATGGCCGACTTGATACGAAATGCATGGTGGAAATCAGAAGTTATATTTTTCAATAGTTCTACCATGCTTTTCTTCGTTGTTTTGCCAGAAGAATAAGGTTAAATAGTTTTAGCATCGAATGAGGAAAAATAAATGACAAAATTTAAATATTGTTAGTATTATTTATTTTCCTATTAAAATGAAAATTAATTATTTGTGACAAATTCTGTAAGGTTTTAAAATAAGTAATGCAAGTACTCAGATAGCACAAAAAACGCCGTGAATATTTCCTGAAACTTGCATTGTAACAGCCTCGTGACACTCTGAAATGAAAGTGACGGAAATGTTGAGTACGGCCGAGGGTGGCACTGGCTGTACTTTTAGGCCGAAAACCTTATGACAAACTTTTAATCATATATATATATATATATATATATATATATGTATATGTATGTATCGTTAAAACTTTGTCGTAAGGTCAACCGCAGGATTTCGCTGGGAGCAGGTGCTGATTTGAAATATTGCAACCGCTGCCAGCAAAATCGCGGTAAAATTTCAGCTGTCTGCGGCGGACTCAATACAATGATCCGGCAAAAGTCTTGTGCACCCTGAGGACATGGAGCGACCCAAGGATGATCGCCTTCTGCATTTTCCCCGCAAGTGTCTCAGCATTTTGTTGATACGCAGGGATGCTTTTCAGGCTATTAACCAGTAAAACCTTGGCACCTCCAAGAGCGCCAATGATCAGGACGATTAGCTTAACAGAATATTCCGGGTATAACCATTGCAACTTCCTTATAAGGTCTTAATACCTCTCTTTCTTTTCATCCTCCTTGGCTATGTTTATTCAGCTGGTGCCGAAAATTCGATAACGGACATGGTTCGTTTCTCGAAGTCAAGTAGAACTATGCCAGGCTCCGAGTGCGCAACAGAAACAATTGTCGAGAATATAAAGTTCCAGTATATGCGGCACTTCTCATTTTCTACAATTGACTCAATTACCCTAGGAGCATTTAGCGGAGCGGCATTCGGGCTGCTGTCGCAAGAGTGACAGAGACGGTAATAAAGCACTCTTATTGCCGCATTGTGGCTTTGGATGTAGGTCGTTCCCGGATGACTTAGACAACTAGATAGCATGTGTCCTAGATGGCCGGCGTGTGCATGATACGCTCTACAGCTATCATCGGGAATGTCTTGGCTCAAAATGTGGCGACGGTATGCTAGAGTGGAAATGACACCGTTTCGACAAGCCAAAATGAAACCCTTCGTGCCCGAGTTCAATCCGGGTCATTTAAGGAAAGCAAATGTTAGCTCATACGACATCGACCGGTCCTCCACATTTCTGTGGAAGATGACGTGCATATTCTTATTGAAGAGCTGTTCGCGGAAGTTTTTCTCCTGTGATTTCTTAATCCGGGCCTTCAGGAGTGAATACTCGAGATGCATAAGATTCGATTCATTTTGCTCATCCCTGATATTCAAGTCACGGCCGAGTGTTTCAGCAGCCTCCTTCGCTGCTTTGTACTGAAACGCTCCTTTGCCCACTTCTTCGTGTTTCCTGCCCATTTCAAGAAGAGGGTCTTGTCCATTTGCGACTATATGTGCTGAGCTCATCCTTCGTCCACGGAACCACTACAAATGAATAGAGTACTACCGGGACGGCAAGCATGTTCGTCGCAGATACTTTGCTCGGCGCCGACAGTTCGGAAGACCAAATCCGTCGGTTGAGACGTTTGTATCTGCATCGGAGAGTATACTTTATAAATATCACGTCCTGAATTCGGCTCTGTAGCACGCCCAGGTATGTATAGGTCTATCCAGCGCCAAGGTGTCGTATAGCGCTTCTGTCGACGAGCTCAGGGACTTCCGGGACGCCATCAAGTTTCCCTTTCTTCAAATAAACCTCGGCGCATTTTTCAAACCTGAACTCCATTACAATCTCTTGAGTGTACTCTTTGACAATGTCTAGAGCTAGTTGTAGTTTCTCTTGATTTTTAGCATAGATCTTGAGATCATCCATGTAAAATACATGAGTGACCTTATGCTTTCGATTGAGTTGAATTCGAAAATGTTGTCTGTTTTGGCGTATCTCATTCCATTTACGAGATACATTATATTCATTCCAATTTTGAACTTCCCAAAAAAAAGTTAGATATCCGAAATTATCGAAACCCGTAGATTCTGAATTTCTAACTTTGGCAGAGGTAACTTCAAAATTTCAATTTTTAATCCCTTTCAGCTGGTCTACCTGATAGCCTAGTCGCAGGTATAAAGGGAACTTCTGCAGGTATTTAAGCATTTAAGTCGTGCCTTTCTAAAGTCGTTTTAGATTCCTGGGAATAATGCGAGTAATATTATTGTTCTATAAAGCGAGAAGAGGGTGTTCAATACTTCCCCCATTTATATAATTCTACGTAATGCACCATTTCCATATTTTCTTTGTACGTTACAACACAACAAGTATGTACCACTGTATAATTTTATAAGATATAATAATGACTTATAAAATTATTATAATTTACGTCAAGGCAAGATTTCTAAATAATTCAATAAATAATTTTAAGGAAAATGTCAAAATTATTATCAAATCTTGAAGTATCAAAATAAATGGTTTTAGTAAATATTCAACAAGAGCGAGTCACAATGGCATCCTTTTATCACACACACACACGCGCGCGCGCATACACGCGCGCGCGCGCAAACACTCAATTCAAAAAAGGAATTAATTATTTATTTCAATGACAGTGATGTTATTGTATTCGCTAATCATTAGAACTTGTAAATAAACAACAAAGAACAAGTGTGTGGCAGTGGGACCACACGGCAGAAGTGAAACTTTACGTGCGCTTGGCGTCATATTAGATATTTTCACTTCAACCACCAGCTGACTTCACTTCGTTGAGTGCTGAGGGGAAACAATGAAGCAAATCATCTTATTATTTCATTAAATAGTTCTTAAAGTAAAAACTATTTTTCAAATACACTTATATACAAAAAATTATTTTTTACGAAGATATTAGCAAAATAGCGCAAAAATGGACCGACTCCCATGCATTTAGTCCATTGTTTTCTCCTCAGCACTTAATGAAGTGATGTAAGCTGCTGCTTGAAGTGAAAATACCTAATAGAGTACACTGAAATATTGAGGACGCGCATAAGTGTAAAGGAGCTTGCATAGTAGTAAAGTAGGGGGGGGGGTAAGAGAGTGCTGAGAGAGAATAAAAATCAATTATATCATATAATACTGTATTATATTACATTACACTGTATTATATTTTATCATGGAGTACCATAGCATATAATAGCGTATCATAATGTATGATAGTGTACCTTGTAGTATTATAGTGCATCATAATGGTGTGAGATAGTGTAACAGGGCACATCATGTTGTATATTATATCATACTGTATCATCGTATTCCATCATAATGTATCATATTATATGATATTGTATCATATAGTGTGACAGTGTATCATACTGCATCATATTTTGCCACGTTGTATCGTATTGCATGATATTATATCGTATTACATCATATTACATCATATTTTACAATATTGTATGATATGGTATCACCTTGTATGATATTCCGGGTAAGATTTGAAAGATGGTTCATCACAAGCACTGTGTGCACAAGTACTTTACGCAGCACGTTACTGAAGGACGTGTTGTAAAAGTGAAATGCAATTTTTACACGTGGAAGAATCTAAGAAAACTGTAATTGAGATGTCCAGAAAATTTAGTTTAAAGTTACCTTCTTTTTCAAACGTAAATTTAAGATTAGAATCGTAGCTATTGAAAATCTCTAGAGCTTCTTGTAGTTTATATTTAGGAATGATCATGAAAATATCATCAACATACCTTTTTTAAAAAGGTATGTTGAAACTGAGTGAAAATAAACAATATAATTCAAGTACTTCCATTAGAACATCAGCAATTGCTGGTGATAAAGAAGAACTTATAGGTAATCCGTCTATTTGTTTGTAGTTTTCATTAATAAATTCAGAAAATGTTGATGTAAGGCAAAATTATGTTGCTCTTAAAAATTCATTTCTGGGAATTAGAGTGTTAGATGCAATCATGTCCCATTTATTTTTAATACTTTGTGAAGCTAACTTAATAGGGATATTAGGAAATAAGTTAACAACATCCAAAGAAACCAGAATGTGGTGTTTTGGCATTTTAAATTTTTTAAGAGAATTGACAAAATTCCAGCTGTCTTTAACATGATACGAAGATTCACCTGTTATTAATCGTAAATCATCTGAAAGAAATTTAACTAATTTGGCAGTGGGACTGTTTACCGCAGAAACTATTAACCTTGAAGGGTTTCCCTCTTTATGTACTTTGGGAAGTCCATATGCTCTCGGTATCAAGATAGAATTTGCTTTCAACTGTTTAGCTTCAATTTATGATATATGAGAATTATTCTCCAAATTGTATTACTGGAGAAAAATCTTTATTAATTAAAGATAACCCTAATATAATTTTCTTCAAAGCAGATAAGGGTATTGTAACTGTGGCAATTGATAGATTACAATATAATGAAAAAAAATTTTATACTTATTATGAGACAAAGCTGAATTTGAAGAAGTTAAATTTGAATATACTTCAACTACAGAAAAATCTAATAACATTATCACCAATAGATGGGACCATAATGCTTATATATAACCAATTGAAGCTAAACAGTTAAAAGCAAATTCTACCTTAATACCCAGAGCGAATGGACTTTCCAAAATACATAGAGAGGGAAACGCTTTAAGGTTAATAGTTTCTGCCATAAACAGTCCCAATGCTAAATTAGCTAAATTTCTCTCAGATCATTTACGATTAATAACAGGTAAATCACAGTATCATGTTAAAGATAGATGGGATTTCATCAATTCTCTTAAAAACTTTAAAATGCCGAAACATCACATTCTGGTTTCTTTGCATGTTTTTAACTTATTTCCTAATATCCCTATTAATTTAGCTTTACAAAGTATTGAAAATAAATGAGACATGATTGCTTCTAACACTCTAATTCCCAGAGATAAATTTTCAAATGCAATAGAATTTTGCCTTTGATAAACTTTTTTTTTAATTTAACAATAAAAACTACAAACAAAAATAGACGGATTAGCTATGGGTTCTTCTTTATCACCAGCAAATGCTGATGTTGTACTGGAAGCACTTGAATTATATTGTTTATCTTCACTCATTTTCAACATACCTTTTTAAAAAAGGTATGTTGATGATATTTTCATGATCATTCCTAAACATAAACTACAAGAAGTTCTAGAGATTTTCAATAACTATGATTCTAATCTTAAATTTACGTTTGAAAAAGAAGTTAACTTTGCACTACATTTTTTAGACATCTCAATTACAAGATGTCTTGTTTTTATAATTATAAAAAACTGTGCATCCTATACAAAAAATGTTTTTATTATACATTTTATTGCAACTTATGTCGTTTCTCCATAAATTTAATTTGTTAACTTTTAACGTTATTTTTTATGATTTCAACTGAAAATACGCATACTAGTGTAAAGTGGTTCTAAGCAGATTTGTAGAGCTTGTGTCGTTTTTCCAAAAATTGAATTTTTACTTTTCGATGCATCTTTATAACAAGAGTTTATAACAAATTTTTAGATCTTTCTTGGTTAAGCAACTTTTGTTTTTTCATTTTTTTCGTCTCTTGTGTCGTTTTTCCAAAAATTTAATTTTTTTATTCTTATTTTTTACGATGGAAAGAAAACTACTCACCCTTTCTAAAAATTATAAATATCAAAGCACATCCTCCTTGAATGAACAAGCTTGCCTATTATTTTTTTTCTTTCCTTGTGTTGTTTTCCAAAACATTAAAATTTTTTATTTTTAATGTTATTTGTTACGATTAAAACAAAAACTAAGCGTCCTATCGAAAAATTGTTGATGAAAAATTTGTAGATGTTTTTTGGATGAGCAAATTCTGTCTATTCATTTCTTCTTCTAGCTTGTGTCGTTTGTCCAAAAATGTAATTTTTGAATTTTTAATGTTTTTTCCAAGAATGGAACAAAAGCTACGCGTCCTATCAAAAAGTGATTGATAATTATTTTTTGTGCGATCAAAATTTGAATTTTCGATTTTTCGAAAAAATTCGAAAAGTTGTTATAATAATCTTGTAGGACTCTTAAAAATAAACGTTTTTCCAATCCTGACTTTTTTTCACATCATGCGTTGTTCGGCTTAAACTGTTAATTTTCGTTGTTTTTTATTTTTTTTATTTTGAAAATGCTATACCGCTGATAATTTTTTTTTCATCGAAAAATGCCACGAAGATAAATTGTTTGCCTTTTTGAGTACTACTAATAACCGTACATAGAATGTTCAAATCTTGAAAAAAGTGGTCTCAAAAATTTTCAAAGTGTGTTCACTTTGAATTTTTATCCAAAATAGCTGAATAACGAACTCGTTCTTTCTTTTTGGGCCTTCAAAAAGTGGGCCAAAACGCAATCCAATCTAATCAATCTTTCAAAAGTTATCGTGCCTACGCGATACTAAAGACTACAGACTACAGACAGACACCTTCGTAAAAATCGTTTTTCTGACTCAGGGTCTCTCAAAACGTGGAGATTTGATGAAAACCGATTAAGTCAAATTTTACGTAAAACCAACACCTTCTCATTAGGATGAGAATGTAAAAAATCAAAAAAATCTAGAAGTTGAATAGTACAAAATCTAATATTCTTCCCTAAAGTGAAAAATAAAAAGTAGATCAACGGGATACACATTTTTGGACCCAAAACCTGCATAAAATATACGTATATACGCTATCAATATGGACAAAAAAATGTGTACTTTTGTTCTTAAATTAAATTTTAGGATTAATTAATATTGCACGTATAACATAAACAATTAGGTATTTAGGATTTCTCTTAGGCTGCAGTTCTGGACATGTTGTTCTTAAAACTATTGACCTGAAAATTAGTATGGTCAGTCGTAAAATAAAATAACAAGATTAACAAAATTATTGAAAATCGCATGCAAATTAAAACTCGTTGGTATTCTTGTTTCTTGCGCTAAATGGAATTTCTTCTTAAATTTGAGGTTGAGAGGATTTTTTTTCCTCCTAAATTTAAAGTTAAGAGGATTTTTTTTTCACAACAGGAATCTTTTTGCACCAAAAATTTTCCTTATGCACCTAACTTCACCTAATCTTGCAGCCAAATATTTCTGTTTGTGTAAACTATATATATTCACGCTGTTCAAAACAAAACAGGCAGAGGACATGCTTTTGTTCCAAGACAACTTTTTCTATGAGTGTCATTGAAACTCCCCCCCCCCAACCCAAATCACTTAAGTGAATTAGTGTTACTATACTTCGTCCTTATTCAAACAATAGGTATTGATGTTTAGAGCACTAAGATGGTATGATAAATATCTGTTTAAAAAGAAGACTTCACTTCTGTTGTAATGTAATCGGCATTCACATTATTATAATAATACATAATCGAGATCATAGTTTTGATGATAATATTCACCTAATTCATCCAAATCGGTAGAGTGTACTCACACCAGAACTGATTTAATGTTTCTCCTCTGGGTTTTGTTCATACTTTTCTATAGTATACTCGGCATTTTTATTTTCACGTATCATATAATTAAAGCAAAATATTCAAAACGAGCTTCTTCTCCTTTTTCTTTGATGAAAAGTAATATATGCATTTCTAGCCATGAAATAGAATTTTTTCACTATTGTCAATATCATCAACCCATTGCATTAGTACAGGTATATGTATTACGATCTCTGTCCGAGTAAAAATATTTGGTCTTAATTTTGTCTTGGGTAAAGATTAATTTCAAGACAATTTCAGGTTATTCTGTATGTTTAGTTCATTAGACGGAACCAGACTATTTTTTATCTTTTAAGACGAATATTTTCGACCTAAAGACAAAAATTGATGTCTTGAGACAAGATTTTTTTGTTTTGGAAAGAAGCTGAGAGATTTATGATTAGAAGAGAAGTTAAAAGGCTTTCAAGGCTTTCGAGGGTCATCACTAACCCATTTAAAATTTTAAAGCATGTTAATATTATTTATCTTCATCATATTTTTTTATGTGCTAATAAGTTTATTTATCTGAAATAATTATGTTCTTTGGATTGCGAATCTAGAAAGGTTGTCCATTTTTTCCTATCTCCAACAGTTCACTAGATACTTTTAGAAATTGACAGTTTTAATCTTTTTATGGAAAATTAGTAGGAATACAGGGAGAGTTCTGGCTCACTTCGTATTAGTGCGTGTCTGTGTGAGGTTGGCATTTTATTCCATGCTTTTTCACACGTGCTTCAACACACACACACACACACACATATATATATATATAGTTAAAAGTTTGTCATAAGGACAACCGCAGGATTTCGCTGGGAACAGGTGCTAATCTTATAAATTGCACCCACTCCCAGCGAAATCGCGGTAAAATTTCAGCTGTAACCACGTCTCACAACCGTCAGATGAGTGGCCAGTCTGCGACGAATTTAATACCATGATCCGGCAAAAGTCTCATGTACCCTGAGGACACGGAGCGACCCAAGGACGACCGCCTTCTGCATTTACCCCGCAAGTGTCTTAGCATTTTCTTGACACGCAGGGTTGCTTTTCAGGCTATTAACCAGTGAAACCTTGGCACTTCCAAGAGCGCCGATGATCAGGACGATTAGCTTAACAGAAAGGTGTGTAGCGGAATCGTAATTCCATTTCGCTACCCTGTAAACCGAAATGTGGATAATTCTTATTTTTTCTACATATCATGGAAAATTTCGAATTTGATGATAATTCACCACCCTGACTAGACTCTATATCGTCCAGACTCTCCTCTTCGCTGAGATATGGTTCTATTGCGTCTTGCTCGCTCTCGGACGAACGAGGTCTTTTTTTATCCTGACCTCACTGAACGCACGGCACAGACGTTGACGCAGTTTCTCGGTACAAAATAAATACCGTGATAAAATATTTCTATCCCAACAAAAAAACACCATAAAAACATTTAGATTTGTGAAAAATAAAAGCAGTAAAATATTATTTTTGAATAAAAAGGAAGTTGGTAAAATTGTTAAGATCTAAGTCAATAATATCAATAATTTAAATTTTTTAATAAATCTCTGAGTTTCAAATAAATTTTCAATTTTTTAAATAAAATTTCAATTTTTAAATAAATATTTAATCATCAAATAAATTTTCATTTTTAAATGAATATTTAATTTTTGAAATAAATATTTATTTTTAAATAAACTTTCATTTTTAAATTTTGAATACATTTTAAAAATTTCAAATAAATTTTTAATTTTTAAATAAAATTTTAGTTTCTAAATAAATTTCAAATTTTCAAATAAATTTTCATTTTTTAAATAAAATTTCAGTTTTTGAATGAATATTTAATTTTTCAAATAAATTTTCAATTTATAAATAAATTTTTAATTCTTAAATAAATATTTAATTTTCAAATAGATTTTTATTTTTAATTTGCGAATAAAATTTCGATTTTTAAATAAATATTTATTTATTAAATAAATTTAAAAGTTTTAATGAATATTCAATTTTTAAATAAATATTTAATTGTATATGCTACGTAATAGCTATTAAAACTAATGACTTACCGACTTCATCATCCCTCTCCACATATGAACGTTTCCTGGCTCTGCAAGGACATTTTCACGGAAGAATTGAGTGCTTTTTTTTTGTCGGAGAAATACACAGGCCATCCAGTGAATTTGTGCGTCAAATGGTGAATGTGAAATGAAAGATAATATGTGTAAAATATTAAAAAAAGCTTAATGACACTCCAAAAGTTTTTTCGCAGATTTTGTCCACACATTTAATTTCAAAATATACCGGTCATATGTTTTAAAATAATTCTTTTGTATAAAAAACATTTTTAATTTTATATCAAAAATAACTCAGTCAAAATTTGTATAATAAATTTTATGATTTTTACTGATCAAAAATACTTGTTTACATTCAATATCACGGACCAAAAGTATATTTCTCTTTGTGTGTGTGTGTACTATGTGAGAGTATATGTATGCATTTTTGAAATTAAAATATTACTTCACATTGTTGAACAAAATTTGAAACTGTCATCTATAGCCACTTACCGAAACTGAAATAAAAATGCTTTTGACTAATATGATATTTTTTCTATTCTCTTAAACCATCCTAGCGCGCAAAAGTATATAAGATTAAGACCCCAGATCAATTAGGATAAGATAGGATCTTGGCATGGACACTCGAAAACAGATTGTAAAGGCTTTTAGATGTTCAAATTGAGCAGGTAACACCTTGCAAAATCAACACGACAGCAGGCTGTAAAGGTTTTTACTTGTTCAAATTGAATATCCAGATAGAGAGTGAGAACCCGATTCCTTCCAATGATTAATGAAGGTTGGTCGATCCAATTCAAAAGCAAAAAGAACCAGTCCTTCTACATCCGCCATTTTCTTGAAAATTAAAATTTTGACTTAATTCTTCGTTCAAGTACAAGGGAATATTGTTTTTTAACTAACCCCGTTATAATTTTTTGATTCAGATGATCCAGTCATGAGTTACGATGCGCACCGCAAAACACTTCATTTTTTTTGGACCTATGGCAGATTAACCATAACTTGCTTGTTTATCGATATGTTTATCTTAAAAAATTACTGTAACTGCTTGTAATGTGTATTATTCGAACTATAAAACATTTGTCAATAAGTAATAAAACCTGTTGTCAAAAAAAATTCTTTAAAAAATCGGTTTTTTTGGCCTTGCGACTGACCCAACCCCCATAAGTCGATTGGATATGAGGAAGTGTGTTAAAATTAAAACA
The DNA here is from genome assembly GCA_011634705.1 of Andricus grossulariae. Classification (NCBI taxonomy): domain Eukaryota; kingdom Metazoa; phylum Arthropoda; class Insecta; order Hymenoptera; family Cynipidae; genus Andricus; species Andricus grossulariae. Next base: position 159,750,079 of record JAABKJ010075445.1, on the reverse strand, counting down.
CAAGATTTGACCCTAAATACATACATACATACCTACATAGTAAGTCAAATAAAACCTTGTAAATTATTGGTGAACCTGATCAATGTTAATTAGGCAAAATTGTACATTTTGATAGTCAATTAACTATTTAGACTGACTCAAAAGTCGTAATACTCATCAAACTATGAAAAACTTATGAATTTACTGCGTAAGTAATTTTTTGATGGTGAGAATTTAAATTTTATAATTAGATTGTAAAAATAAGTTTCAAATTTTTAAATAATATTTATACAAATGTAAGATATAAATGATACATTTTGATAGTAAATTAATTCTTTACATTGACTCAAAAGTCAATTCACTATACAACTATGAAAAGGTTATTCATTTACTGCGTCGGAACTTTTTGTCACAGATAATTTAAATTCATGAAAATAATCAATGGAAACTGATATTTTTGAAATAAATATAATTAATAATACTAATAATCGTCATCATTTTCAGCTTACTGAATTTTTGCGATTCAAACTAGAAAATTGATTCGACGGTGAAGTTAGGTGGGAAGGGTGAAAAATAATGCTACTGTTAGTGTTATTAGTTATTGAATGCCTATACAAATCATATAATTAATAACTATGCATGCACGGATTTGAGAGGGAAAAAACTGCAAAAAAAATAGTTATAATTTGGCAGTAATAACTATAAAAGATCACTTTATTGTTATCCTTTTAACGAGTTACACTCAAGTTCACAAAAGTTTCACACATGCGAGATTTTTAATTAATAACGTTTTTGTACATAGGTTCATGAGCCCATCATGACCTGCGCGGTGCTTGGTAATTTCCACACTGACGTGTCAACGAAGATGGTCGGACAAGAACACAAATACACACTCACATATGCAAACTGATTGCGAATAAATACATTCAAGCGCTCTTACATTTTCATATTTTCACACATTCCAAACATAACGCCGGCTACATGTGCATGTGCAGCACGAGAAAAAACTAGAAAGATTTCATGGGTAAAGTTGGTGAATCACAGTATGAAAAAATAATTAACGCTTGTTGTTGGTTGGGCTACCGCCGTCCATGACAAATATTCTTGAAGTAAGATATATATATTCAGGACATAACATCAGTAAAGGAGTCTCTCCGAAGCAGATACAAGCATCTTCTTCGACAGATTTGGTCATCCAATCTGTCGGCGTGCATATCAATTCGTCAGTTCCGCGATTATACATTTCACGCCGTCAAGGCGGACGCGGACTTCTGAATCTCCACTGTTTTCATAACCGAATTGTTTTGAGTACAGCTTACATCGTTGCAAATGGAAAAAATCCTCTCCTAAAAATGGTGAGGAATCAGGAGATGGTTGACCTCGTGTGTGCAACGGAGACTGCTGTCCGAAAATCGTAGGTGGAAATGACACCGTCCTGGCATGCAACATGTTAACTGGGCCATTGATGAATGGAAATCGGTTTTGTGGAGTGACGAGTCGAAGTTTGAATTTTTGGGGAATCACCGGCGACAAGACGTTCGCCGAAAAGTCAATTTTGTGTATTTGCTTATTTGTGTATTTTTTCAGATTTTTAAAATAGTAATCGAGCGAGCGCATGGCCTTCAACATTTTGGCTGATTTTAGCTAAGAAAATTCATCAGAGTTCATAAACTCTTTAACTGTCAGTTGGCAAGCTGAACTTTGTTACTCTCAGGGAATTATTGATTAGTGGTCGGAGCAGTAAACCACTCACTTTGGACTCAGGTAGTGAGACATTGACTTCCACCTATGTATATTTTTCAACTGTTCTACGTCTACTCCTTGGATTTATTAGGAATTTAGATTTGATTGAGAAAGTTTTCAATATTTAAAATTCTGAAGAAATAAGTCATAAATTTATAAGAATAACGAAACAAATTGTATCAACAATAATAGTTTATAATTTTTTATATTTCACTAGATATAATGAGAATAATTTATGTACATTTAATTTAATTAACTGATTCTTGTTTTTAAACAATTGACTGTTTTTTTAATTTAATTTTTTAAATTATTTGATTTTTTCATCAATTTTCTTTTTTGAACCATTTTAAAAAAATTTTATTTCTTTGGCAATTTCATCATTTAAAAAAATTGTATTATTTTTTTAAATTTAATTTTTCAACTATTTAATTTTTTTTAAATTTATTTAAGTAAATTCATAAATAATAATTAAAATAAAGAAAACATCAGAGGAGAGAGGTGGGCCATGTAGAAAACAACCATGATTTGCGTGAACACAAAACAAGGTTTATTTACCTGGCATAAAAACCCTCCACTCAGGGAGTGGAGGGAAAAGCCCTTTACAATACTAATTAATATTAGGAAGCTCTCACCATCGGGCACTCACACAATCCAAAACATGGTCAATCCGCAAGGTATAAAATCGAAGGTGAAGGCGATCCGGTCAGAAAGAGACACGAATGAAGAGATCAGCTTTTGTAATAAGCACCACCAGAAAAAATGGAAAAGCCACTTTTGCCCTCGCGAAAATAAGGAACTCAAACAAACTCACACTGAACAAGAAAAACACGACCGATCACGCTGAGCCCTCAAGCTCGACTCACGAGAGTTCGAAAATTAGCAACGAACTCTCACCCTGCATTCCCACGCTAGTCGACCGCGTATGTTTACAAAACCCAAATTTTGTAAACATACCTGCTCGAACAACAAGCTTGCTGCTGGTGCAATAAAATCCATACCGCTCGAAGAGAAAGAAAAACAATCTTTGTGAAGTATTTAAACAATAAATTGAAGCTAACACAAATTTATATTACAGGCATTATTTCGCTCGAACATACCGCCCGCCTTCGTCCGTAGGACGAACAAATCCCTGAAGAAGTGAACTGCAATGTTCACGAAACGTCGGCAAGTTTCGTAGTTTTGCTCACGATTGAAACCCGAAAAATTTTCAAATTTTAATTTATATGAACTTTGTTTCAAATTTTAGACCTTCGATCTAGGTATTTTCAATAAGAAGGTGGTTGACTGGGTGACAAGGAAGTAATTGCCTTATTCCTTCTTCGAAGATGATATAACTCAAGATATATTTCATTATTTGAAACCAGAAGTTAAACTTCCTTTGCGAAATTATTTAAAGTCGGAAGTGGAACTTCGGTTTCTAGAGAAACAAGCACTTCTTATGAAAATCTTGTTGATGAATCCTTCTAAAATATCTTTCACGATCAATGGTTGGACTTCAATTGCACATCGCTCCTATTATGGAATTACAGGGCACTACATCAGTGATGATTGGGTTTTACACTCCTTGGTCGTCGATTTTGTTGCTTCTAATGGACGTTATACTGTTCAAACTATCTCTCAAGTTTTTCACAGCACTCTTCAGAAATAGAAAACAGAAAATAAACTACAGAGCATAACTGTGGACAATGCTTCTGCTAATACAAAGTTCATGCAAGAACTGTCTATGACAATGCCTAATTTTGATGCCGAAGATCAACAGTATCGTTGCATTGTCCACATTTGCGATCTGGGTGCTCAAGTAATGTTGACTATCCTGCGGATAGATGACATCAAGGAACCGTTAAGAATGCTTTGAGCAGTGAAGGTGAAGAGCATCTTGATGAAGATTATGGAGATAGTAAAGATAAAAATTATAGCAGCGAGAAAGAATTCTATTCTGAGGAAAAAGGAAGAACTTCTCCACTTTCTAAGCGGAGAACTTTATTCAGTCTACTGAAGAATTCCGAGCAGTGGAGAATTAAATAAATTATTTAATGTACCATCTACAACATCAAGATGATGTGTCCTAACATTGGCATTTCGACCACATGGAAATTGACATTCGTAATGCTAATGTTATCATTTTGAATGGAAGCAGCATTGATAATACTCTGCCAAAACAACACGGAATTAAAAAAATTTGCTTATTACTGCCTATAAATGGTGGGTTCTGGAAGAAATAACCAAATACTTGCAACATTTCGAAGTTTGATCATATTCGCAGGAAACGAAAACCACCATTTTCGATGTTCTTTTTGTGAAAAATAGTATACGTGGCATGGGGCTGAAACATCGCGAACGCCAACTGGCATGTTGTAATCTACTATTTCAATGCCCATGAAGCAGCTCTCGAAAAACTTCTCAAGCACTATAGAAAGTGCCACTGAATTTACTACGCTATTTTAATGTTGGATCCTAAATATAACAGAAATACATTTGAAATAGCTGTATGGGGAAAGGAAATGTGAAAAAAGTGTGTGGAAAAATTTGAATGAGATTATGTCTAGCTTAATAATTAATAATGTTTTAAAAAATTTTAATTTTGAAAATCGTTATCGTAGTGCATCTTTATATTTATTGTAATAATCGTCATTAATGATTGCTTTTGAGTCGGAAAGTGAAGTCTTGGAGACTACTGTAAAAGACAAAAATAACGATGAACTTCAATCGTGTGCAAAACTACGAAACTTGCTGACGTTTCGTGAACATTGCAGTTCACTTCTTCAGGGCTGACCTGAAACTGAAGTTTATCGATATAGCTTCCAGTTTTATTTTATTGGGAAATTTTTTTTCTTCAAAATTTCCACCGAAAAAGAGCAGAGCCGTAACCATTAGTGTCCCCTCTTTCATTTCCCAAACTTTAAGCGCGGTATCTTATTTTTTTTCGGACGTAAGTTTACAATGAAAAATTGAGAACTAGCTTGGTCACGTGACCCACTCGTCACACGGCCTTAAATAAAAAATTTGGGCTTAATTGAAAAATAAAATAAAAAATTAAAATACGCATAATTTCTTACAAATTTTTTTTCATTTCAAATCGGAAAACTACGTATTGTCTAATTTCCTATAAAATACAACATAGTTGGTCCCAGACAGATTCTGCGACTTCAAGGGTAGATCTAGTCTGATTTGAAACAGATTTGGTCGAAGATATTTTGAAACATGCTGCCATTGAATTAAAAATTGAAAATCCGGAAAACTTTGGATTTTAGGGGAAGATGAACTAAAGAAACCGCCAACCTTTTTGGTACAGAAAATTCAATTTTTTATCATTAACTCCAAAATCAGTGTATTTAAAAATTATTATTAAAGACATAAAAGGATGCACGAGTCTATTATCTATGATAATATTCAATTAATTCAACCTTTGGACATACATTAAAAAATGCATACTTGTCTTATAGTTTTTCTCCTGACATGTACCTGACAGATACCTGTTTCTTGCGCCCATCAGCTCAATTTTCTCTGCTCATTCAAAATTTAAAAGTAACATTTACCACCAAAACTTACGACTACCATTAAAAACATATATTGATCCCAATAACTATACTTTTTATATGATCTATGTGTATACTGTGCTTAAACTATTCACTAAATTCAAGCTTACCGCTAGAATAAAATCAAAAAGTTCGGGATCAGTTAGTGTTCTCGTCGTTTTTGAAAACAAAATTGAATAAAGAAGACATGAAGAAGCCTGCAACTCTTATCATTAACTCAATAACGCGGAGTCCAGCCTCTTCAAATCACTACTAGTAAAACAACGACAAGAAAATTGTTGAACCAGTCGCTTTTTTCCGCAGATGATTTTCTAAAAATTAAAACCAGGTTCCATCTAAGTCAGAAGAAGATTGTTGGAATTGCTGCTGCTATTCGCTTGTCTAACAAAAACGGTAAAATCTTTATCCACATCTAAAATAGAAGCTTTCGACTAAAAGTCAAAAGATAATTTGGTTCAAAGAAGTTCCATTTTGTGAATACAAAAACTGTTAATGTCTCTGAACCTGATAAAACAGTTGCACAGTGGGCCAGGAGACCTGGTTCTGTAGTCAAAAGTCCAATTTTAAAACTTGCGAATTTCCACAAAAGAATGAGGTTATTGTAATCAGTGATAATTGGGGAATCTTATGCATAAATAATAGTTGAATTAATAAAATCCTGCTCCGTTGGCGGACATGCAAAGTTTAAAATGTTTTAAAAATTCTTCATGTGTTCTTCGTTCAAACATTTAATTTTGTTATGGATCCGTTAATTTTTTTTAATGGTTCTTTTTTCTTTATCATCCTTAGGCATATAGAAGTTGAAAAAAAATGTTGAGTGAATAGAAAAAAATTTGAATAAAATTGCTGCCACATTAATGTTAGAAACTAATTAGTACTTTGGTAAAATACTTTCTTTCATTCGCCAATAACAAGGCAGCTGAGACCCTTGGCCTGAATTTTAACGTCAGAAGTGAGGAAAGTGCATTACTCCATCTAGATGCTTCACTTATGAAAGCCGAAGTAAAGAAAGCAGAATTTGAAAAATTCCATCGATTCATTCGACAAGAAAATGCACGGAAATTTCTACAGAAATGTAGAAAAACAGTCCCTGTCGAAGGAGCAAACTTTTGCTTTTCTCAACTCATCAGGGCTTAATTCAGGTACGGCGGGTTTTATTTTTGCATGCCAGGACAATGTCATGTCAACCTTAGCATACCGTAACCGCATTTTATGTGAAGAAGTTTCAAGCGATAGGTACAGAGCGTGTCATACACACACTGAGTACCTGGAACACATACTATCGGGGTGTCCTACCCACGCAGGAACCACCTATATCTACAGACATAAAGCTGCCCCAAGAGTGCTTTATTACCATCTTTGTCGCTCTTACGGTGTTGACCACGACCCTGCCCTGCCGAACGCTCCAAGGGAGATAGAGTCAATTCTCCGAAACTGGAAGTGTTAAATCTTCTGGAACTACGACTTTTGGACAGCAGTCTCCGTTGCACACACGAGGCCTGACATTGTTCTCCAAGACTTCGAGAAACGAACTATATTCTTGATCGAATTCTCTGCTCCTTCCGAATACAACACCACTGCCAAGGAGAAAGAAAGGAAAGAAAGGTATCAAGATTTCAACAGTGAGCTGCAACGACTGTACCCAAAATATTCGATACAATTAATTGTCCTTGTGATAGGTGCTCTCGGAGGTGCAAAAATATCACTGGTTCGTAACCTTAAAGCAATACCCGCGTGTCAAAAATATGCCACATAACTTTCGAGATGGGTGCAGAAAGCTGTCATCCTTGGTTCTCTTGGTGTCCTCAAAACAGACGAGGGTTTCGCCGGCCTTTCGTTGTTATTTCGTCGTGTCCTATGACCACCCATCTCACGGTTGTGAGACGTGGTCATGCGTGGGACTTACTGCGGTCCTACTGGCAGCCGGTGTCATTTTTCGATGGCAGTTGCTCCCAGTGGGACCCTGCGGTGGTTGTTTGACTTTTTCTCTTCAATTTATACATAAAGAACTGTATAATATTGAATAACACACAAGCTGATTGTTACTTGGAACGATACTGGTTCTATTTTATAATGGTCTTGAACTAAGTACAGGAAGTGATAATTTCCAGATGAGGTAGTGAATCTAGTTTTCCAAGGAGGCATCAATCTCTCTATGCATCTCACTATGTCTGAAAGTAAACTTTTTCCACCAGAAGTTCTTGATAGAATCTGGTCCAGCACCGGAGAAGTTCTTCGTGCCTCTCAGTGCTTTTTTCACATTTTCGGCAGTGATTAATGGACATTCCCCCTCAGATTTAATGAGGTTGTCGTAAAATTCCTTGAAGCGGATGATATTTTCACTATCTTCTTTTAACTTCAGGGTTTTCGGGATCTTGTATACTTCTCTCCAAAAAGCTCTACCTCGTTGGGCTTGGGTGGATTTTTGACAGAAATAGGGTGTTCACTGAAGAGGCAAGATGGGTCAATTAGAAACTTTTGATTCTCCCTGATCCATCTCTTCCTCTTCTGTATTCTCCTCCTTGCGTCAGATAACAGCCGTATTTTGTCAACAATATGCTGCTTGATTGTCAGAAGCAAATTACCCATAAAAAATTGTCTTCTTTTTGCGACGTTAAGAAGTCCTGCTCTTTCTCTATACTGAGTAATATCTTCACTTTTGGGGATGTTATAGGATGAACCGAGTGCAAGCATTAATCGTACGCTCAAGCCTGGCATTCAGCTCATCAGTAATATCGTTATATACCACACAGCCGTGTTCAAATAAAAGAAGGATCAGGCTTTTGACTAGGAGGATACGCATTGAGGTAGCAAGTGATTCTTTATGCCTGTTAAGCTGTAGTAGGACTCTAAAGGTTTTCCTTGAAATATCCGCAATTTGTTCATTCCAAGCTAGATCCTGAGGCTTCAATTCGTCGTAACTCTTGTCGCTACTTCTACCTTCCACATCACGGAGTATTGCGTAAATCAAAAGTTGTCTTCAATGGATATATTGAGAACGGAAACTGGAGTCTCATTCAATGAATACTTACACACCGGAGCCATACTTCACCCAAATATAGTCGCTATTCTGCTGCACTATAGATGTTTTGGTATAGATCTCTGTGCTGACGTCTATCTTACACTGCGTTGCATTCAATAACTACAAGAAGACTATTTCTTTAGAAAATTAATTGCATCGACTTTTCGCAGCGAGCGTCTTCCTACTTCAAAAGTGGATGTCAAATGATTCTAATCTGTTAGAGAGTATTCTATACGAACTTCAAACTTCATCTTATCCTCTTTCCTTGGTACTCCAGCAATCGTTTAATATGTTGGGTCTCTTTTGGACTCCTTAACAAGATGTTATAACTTTCAACGAGCAGTTAACAGTATCTCCAGATCTCATCACGAAACGTACCGTTTTCATTCAGATAGCTCGGCTGTTCGATCCGTTGAGATGGGCAACACAAAATGTGTTAGAGGTGCAAACTCTTGTATACTGTGCAGCTGTGGCAACCGTTAGAACGTTAGGCCACAGAACTAGGCCTACAAATACAGTCTTTGCTCCAGGAAGGGAACGAGATCCACCATGGAAGATCAGGTTGGATACGGATGTCAGAAAAATAAGGTGCAAATTGGGTGGACTGACGCAATATAAAAAAGGAAATAGAACCAGAAAGCTGATGCACCATGTTACTAAAATCATTCACCCTCGGTACATCGAGACATTAACACCAGCAATATTGGAGGAGATTATAGACGCCCAACGGCAATGAGTTGATGTTATTACCGTTAGACTGCGTCGGTACAAGGAAGGTAGTGCAAGAAAGCAACAAATTCTAACATTGCAGATAGATGAAAGAAGGTCCTATCGTGAACTGAGTGTGAACCAAAGAAACCAGCAAGACACCAAAGTGACTCAACTGGAAGACACGACTAACTATTGGTCTGGTGTTTGGGGGAAAACGAACAGAAGCAATGTAAACTCAGCGTAAGCTCTAGGTCGGGACTTGGTGCACAACTTCTGGTACAAGTACATGACGAGTGTGCATCCTCCGTTGGCACGGTGTTTTCAAAAGATCATCGAACAACCACATCTGATGCCAGGCTTTATGCTCCAGGGCACTATGTAAATGTTGCATAAAAAACCAGACGCTCAAAATCCATCTGATTTTCGACCGATAGCCTGTCTTCCAACAACATATAAATGTCTTACAGCTATCATAGCAGATAAGGTATATTCTCACTGCGACCTGTATGCACGGAATTAATTAAATTCACGTAATACATGGAATTCACGGATTTCATGGAATTCTAGGTATTCATTGGACTCACGGAATTTATTTAATTCGAGGAATTCATGGAATTCATGGAATTCACGGAATTCATGTATTTCACGGAATTTATGGAATTCACGAAATTTATGGAGTGCAAGGAATCCATGGAATTCACGGATTGCATGGAATTCGCGGATTTCAGGGAAAACATGGAATTCACGGAATTCACGGAATTCACGTAATTCCTAGAATTCTCGGTATTCATTGAATTCACGGAATTCATGGAATTAAAGGAATTCACGGAATTCATGGAACTCCCGGAATTCACGAATATTACGGAATAGATGGAATTCTCGGAATTCATGGAATCCACGGAATTCATGGAATTCATGGAATTCACGAAATTCACGGAACTACAGGAATTCATGAAAATTACGGAACTCATGGGATTCACGGAATGCATGGAATTCTCGGAATTCATGGAATTCACGAAATTCATGGAATTCACAGAATTCATGGAATTCACGGAATTCTCGGAATTCAAGGTATTCATGGAATTCACGGAATTTATGGAGTTCAGGGAATTCATGGAATTCATGGAATTCACGGAATTCACGGAATTCACGGAATTCGTGGATTTCACGGAATTTATGGAATTCACGGCATTCACGCAATTCACGGAATTCATGCAATTCACGGAATTCATGGAATTCACGGAATTCATGGATTTCACGGACTTCTCGGAATTCAAGGTATTCATGGAATTCACGGAATTTATGGAGTTCGGGGAATTCGTGCAATTCATGGAATTCACGAAATTCACGGAACTACCGGAATTCATGAAAATTACGGAATTCATGGGATTCACGGAATGCATGGAATTCTCGGAATTCATGTAATTCACGGAATTCATGGAATTCACAGAATTCACAGAATTCATGGAATTCACGGAATTCTCGTAATTCAAGGTATTCATGGAATTCACGGAATTTATGGAGTTCGGGGAATTCATGGAATTCATGGAATTCACGGAATTCACGGAATTCACGGAATTCATGGATTTCACGGAATTTATGGAATTCACGGAATTCACGCAATTCACGGAATTCATGCAATTCACGGAATTCATGGAATTCACGGAATTCATGGATTTCGCGGAATTCATGGGATTCGCGGAATGCATGGAATTCACGGAATTCATTGAATTCACGGAATTCATGGAATTCACGTGATTCCTAGAATTCACGGTATTCGTGGAATTCACAGAATTCATGAAATTCATGGAATTCATGGAATTCACGGAATTCACGGAACTACCGGAATTCATGAAAATTACGGAATTCACGGAATTCATGGATTTTACGGAATTCATGGAATTCACGAAATTCACGAAATTCATGGAATTCACGAAATTCATGAAATTCACGAAATTCATGGAATTCACGGAATCCATGGAATGCACGGAATCCATGGAATTCACGGATTGCATGGAATTCGCGGATTTCAGGGAATTCATGGAATTCATGGAATTCACGGAATTCACGTAATTCACGTAATTCATAGATTTCACGGTATTCATTGAATTCACGGAATTCATGGAATTAATGGTATTCACGGAATTCATGGAACTCCCGGAAGAGTTGATTCGTCCACTCAATGTGGGCGTTTCGCCGGTTCGTCGTCGTGTTTCCATCTAAATTATTTTCAGCACCCCTAACTCTAGGATGATCGGCATTGTTTGCCGACCCATTGTCGGGTGCTTTGCGCGTTCGATCGTTTTGAACCACATTTACAACTTTTTCGTGTTTTGGTGGTGCCATTGTTGTTCCCACGAGCAGCTAGGGAAAGGGTTGGTCCATTCTTGTAGAGCCCCGCGTGAAAGGTTAAGGCTGCATACTCTGAGAGGTCGCCCGGTATCCCAGAGTCACCGTTTAAGACACCTTACCGAGGTGCCATTCAGCTTTCGGCATGGTTGCTACGCCTCCGCTTAGGGGTTATTCCTTCGAGCCATCCCCCGATAACTGTCCGCGACTGCTTATTAATTATTGAAACCGAAATCGAAGGAATTGAAACCGAAACCGAACAGCTCGTATATATATATATATAAAATTAGAAAATAAGGTTAAACAACCACCACATGGTCCCACCTTTAGCAACTACACAAACACACACACACAAGCAAAATCGCAGTAAAATTTCAACTGTAACCACGTCTCATGACCGTGAGATAGGTGGTTACAGTCTGCGGCTGTTTCAACACGACGATCCAGCAAAAGTCTCGCGCACCCTGATGACACGTAGCGACCCAAGGACGACCGCCTTCTGCACCTTCCCCGCAAGTGTCTCAGCATATTCTTGACACGCAGAGAGGCTTTTCAGGCATTATGCATTGAAAGCTTGGCACCTCCAAGATCGCCGATGACTAGGACGATTAGCTTGACAGAATATTCTGGGTATAACCGTGCAACTCCCTTAAAAGGTCTTTATACATCTCTTTATTCTTATTCCCCTTGGCTATGATGTTTTCGTCAGCTGGTGCCGAAAATTCGATAACGAGCATGGTTCGCTTCTCAAAGTCAAGGAGAACTATGTCAGGCCTTGAGTGCGCAACAGAAACAATTGTCATGAATATAAAGTTCCAGTATATGCCGCACTTACCATTTTGGATAATTCTCTATTTCCCTAGGAGCGTTTAGCGGAGCGGTATTAGGGCTAATGCCGTAAGAGTGAAAGATATGTTAATAAAGCACTCTTAGTGCCGCATTATGCCTTTGGATGTAAGTCGTTCCCGCATGTGTTGGACAACTAGATAGTATGTATCCTAAATGCTCGGGGGCTTGACGTCTCAAAATGAAGCCCCCCGTACCCAACTTCAATCCGGGTGATTCAAGGAAAGAGAACATCAGCTCATACGACATCCACTGATCCTCCACATTTCCGTGGAAGATGCCGTGAATCCTCTTGTTGAGGAGCTGTTCGCAGAAGTTTTTCTCCTCTGCTTTCTCAATCCGGGCCTTCCAGAGTGAGGACTTGAGATGGATAAGATTTTATGCATTTCGCTCACCCCTGATATTGAAGTCGAAGCCGAGTGTTTCAGCAGCGTCCTCCGCTGTTTTGTACAGAAACGCTCTTTTGCCCACTTCTTCGTGCTTCCTGACCATTTTGGGAAGAGGTTATCGCTCATGCGGGAACGACCTACATCCAAAGGCACAATGCCTTTGGCCAAATTTTCTGGAACTACGATTTTCGGACAGAAGTCTCCGTTGCACACTCGAGGCCTGACATTGTTCTCCAAGACATGAAAAAGCAACATCCATGTATATATATTAGTTCAACTTTCAACCGAAAAAGGGAAATTCTCAACGAAAAATATAATAGTCAATACTCCCACTTACAAATAATTTAATTTTGAATAAAAAAACAGTTGAATTCACCCAAAAAGACGAACTTTCAACAAAATAGATTCATTTTGAATTTTCAACTAAATGGACGAATATTCAACTAAAGACAAAGAATTTTCAAAGAACTAGTTCAACTTGTTCATAGAAAAACCAAATCCATGTATATGTATATATTAGTTCAACTTTAAACGAAAAAAGAGAAATTCTCAATGAAAAGGTAATAGTCAATACTTCCACCTAGAAAGATGTTAATTTTGAATAAAAAAACAGTTGAATTCACCCAAAAAGACGAACTTTAAACGAAGTAGATTAATTTTGAACGAAATAGGTGAATCTTCAACTGAAAAATATAATTGTCTAAACAAAAATTAAATAATTAAATTTTGAATTAAATAAAATTATTTTAGAACAAAAAAGCATATTTAACATAATGGTTTAATTTTTAATGACAAAGGTGAATTTTCAACTAAGTTGACGAATATTCAACTAAAAAAAAAATAATATTCAAGAAACAAGTTTAACTAGTTCATAAAAAACCAACATCCATGTATATGTATATATTAGTTCAACTGTGAACGAAAAAAGAGAAAGTCTTAATGAAAAATATAATAGTCAATACTTCCACCTAGAAATATTTTAATTTTTAATGAAATAGGTGAATTTTCAACTAAATTGCCGAATATTCAACTAAAGAAAAAATAATTGTCAAGAAACTATTTCAGCTAGTTCACAAAAAAACAACATCCATGTATATGTATATATTAGTTCAACTTTCAACCAAAAAAGGGAAATTCTTACCGACAAATATAATAGTCAATACTTTCACCTAGAATGATTTTAATTTTGAACAAAAAAACAGTTGAATTCACCCAAAAAGACGAACTTTAAACAAAATAAATCAATTTTGAACGAAATAGTGGAATTTTCAACTGAAAAATATAGTTTTCGAAACAAAAATTAAATAGGTAAATTCTCAATTGAATAAAATTATTTTCGAAGAAGAAAGCATATTTAACAACATAGTTTAATTTTTAATAAACAAGTTGAATTTTCAACTAAATTGACGAATATTCAGACAAAAAAAATAATTTCCAAGAAACTAGTTAAACTAGTTCATAAAAAAACCAACATCTATGTATATGTATATATTAGTTCCACTTTAAATGAAAAAAGAGAAATTCTCAATGGAAAATATAATAGTCAATACTTCCACCTAGGAAGATTTTAATTTTCAATAAAAAAAACAGTTGAATTCACTCAAAAAAACGAACTTCAAACAAAATAGATTAATTTTGAACGAAATAGTTGAATTTTCAACTGAAAAATATAATTTTCCATAGAATAATTATATAGTTAAATTCTCAGTTAAATAAAATTATTTTCAAACAAAAAAGCATATTTAACATAATAGTTTAATTTTTAATGAAATAGGTGAATTTTCAACTAAATTGCCGAATATTCAACTAAAGAAAAAATAATTTTCAAGAAACTATTTCAGCTAGTTCACAAAAAAACAACATCCATGTATATGTATATATTAGTTCAACTTTCAACCAAACATATATTTTGTCGAAAATTCGTGTTTTTAGTACACAAATAATCCTCTTGATTTAAAATTTTACTATATGTATTTTGTCAACAATTCGTATTTTTTGGTAGAAAATTAATTTTTTTGTTTGAAAATGTGACTATACGGTTGAAAATTAATCAGTTTTAGTTAAGGATTCAAATATTTTTTTCAGAAATTCGTCTTTTTTGGTTGTATTCAACTGTTTTTAATTTAAAATTTTAATCTTTTTCGGTCTAAATATCAACTATTACATTCTTTGTTGAAAATCCAACTATTTTCTAGAAAATGTAACTGTTTTGTGTTAAATTTATGTAATTTGTTGAGAGTTCATCTTGTTGGTTGAAAATTTAACTATCTAGTTGCAAATTCAACTGTTTTGTGAAAAGCTCGTCTTTTTGACTTGAACATTCATCATTTTGTACGGCCTTAATCAGCAATTGAGACATTTTATAGCCAATTAGCAAATAAGTTGAAAAATATGTTTTAAGAAAAAGTAAGGAAATAGTGGAATTAGCAGACAGTTGTGAGAAAATAGTGTCTTCAGTTCGCTTTTGTTCGAAATAGTAGTATAATACTGTAATAGTTCAAAAAAGTATAAAATAGTGTTAATAGTGTGATGAGTCCGAGGCTTGCCATAAAAGAGGAATTTTTAACAAAACAGTTGAAATTTTCCCCAAAAAAGATGACTTCAACTAAATAGTTGAATTTTTTCCGAAAAATTGAATTTTTTGTCTACATAGATAGATCTTCAACCAAGAAGATTAATTTTCTACCAAAAAGACGAATTTTTAACAAAAAGATGAATTTTCAACTAAAAAATATAAGTTTTCAACCAAAAATGAAACAGAAATATTTACAGTAAAAAAAAAGCTAATTTTTAACCCAAAAAAACTAATTATCTTCAACAAAATAGTTGAATCCTCAACCAAAATGATGAATTTTTAACAAGCAGGATTAATTTTCTACCCAAATAGACGAATTTTCAACATAACACATTAATTTTCAACTAATACAAATTTTTCATCTGATGAAGGCCATAAATGCGAATTTTCTACAAAACAGCTGAATTTTTAACCCTAAAATACGAATTTTTAACAAATTAGTTGAATTCTTAACCAAAACAGATTAATTTTTAACCACACAGTTGCATTTTTGAATTTTACAAAATTCACAAAAAAGGACCAAGTGAAGAAAATTCATTTTCAACCAAAAAGAAAAAAAAAACGAATTTTTAGTAAAATAGTTAAATTTTTAATCAAAGAGATGAATTTTAAACTGAAATGATGAATTGAAGAAAAATTAATTTTCAAGAAAGCACTTTACAACATTTAACAAAAGAGTTAAATTTTCAACCAAAAAGTTGATTTTTTAAACAAGAAAGTGAATTTTCAACTAAAAAGATCAATTTTCAATCCAAAATGGAATAGTTTACTTTTCAGTAATGAAGATTAATTTCTTACCAAAGAGATGGATCTTCAATAAAAAATCAATTTTTAATCAAGCAGTTCACTTTTCAAATAAGTAGTTAAATTTTTGACTACAAAATACGACTTTTTAACATCCCTTTTAGGCAAAAGTCGTAATTCTATTCAGTTCTAATTAATTTTTTGTTGTTGTTAAAAATTAGTTTTCTTTATGAAAAATTAATTTAAAAAAAGTTGATTTTCAATCCAACTGATGAATTTTCAACTAATATGATAAATTTCCAACTGAAATACTTAAATTCTAAACATGAAAGATGAATTTGTAAATAAAATTAGGAATTTTAAACGAAAAAGATGAATTTTCATCTAAGAAGATTAACTTCTACCAAAAAAGATTAATTATCGTCAAAATACATGAATTTTCATCTAAAAAATATAAATTTTCAACCAAAAATTGAATGGTTAAATTTCCATTGAAACAATTAATATCCAATCAAAAATACGCATTTTCAATTAAAATGATAGAATATTCAATTGGAATAGTTACTTTTTTAATTAGAAAAATAACTTTCAACCAAAAAGTAATTTTGAAATTACTTTTACATCTTGAAACAAAGTGATGAATTTTCAACAATTTTCAACAAAATAGTTCAAGTTTGCAACCAAAGAGATGAATTTCAATTCAAATTATGAATCCCCAAACAAAAAAATTAATTTTCAAGAAAAGAGTTCAACTTTAAACCAAATAATTAAATTTTTATTCCAAAAAAGATAAATTTTGAACGAAAAATGTTGTATTTGATATTTCAACCAAAAAATATTTTAATAATCATTCAAAAACAGTCGAGAGAGAATTGCAAAAATCTGTTGAATTTTGAAGCAAACAGATTGATTTTTCTTTCAAGAAGAACGAATTTTCAACAAAATACATCAATTTTCAACCAAAAATATAATAGTTAAATTTGCAGTTAAAAAAAATTAATTTCAAACCAAAAAAAACAAACAAATTATTTTCAGTTTTTCCACGGTTTTCAGGTAGGATAGACACTCTGTTATAAGGGACCAAAAATAAAAAACGTTATAGTGCAAATACATTTATTGTTTCAAAAAAATTAAATAATAAATAAAAATTTAAAAATTCTTGATCCGCAAAATTAAATATTTTTTCGAAATGTCTAAAAAATCTGCCTGTAAACTTCAGCTTTATGAGAAATGTAAGGTTATCTAAATAATATATTCAATAGTAATAATAATAATCAATGGAACAAAGGTGTCCAGCAGTTTGATATAAAAAATGTAATGTGTAGATTTTTTAAGATTTTGAAAATGAAGAAATCCTTTAAGAAATTTTAGAAGGTTTAAAGATAATAAGAAGATTTTCTTAAAATTCCTTGGAAAATTCAAACAGATTTTTTATTTTGAAAAATAAATTTTAAGAGAAAATTGACAAAGATTGAAAAACATTTCAAATTATTTCCTGAAATTTCAAAAAATAATATGGACGATTTTAAAGCCAAATTTTTTTAATTTGCAAGATTAAACAGTTTTATACAAAATTTGATCAACTTCCACAGACATTTAGAAGTTTTAAAAAGATTCAAAATTAATTTGAAACTTGAAAACTTTTCAAAGAAGTTAGAATAAACGTACATTTTTGAATGTTTGGAAATAAAAAATTTAAAGCTTCTTAAAGATTTTGAGAGGTTTCACGATACTACAAAATTTCTTAAAATTCCTTGGAAAATATAAACTGATTTTTTATTTTGAAAAATAAATTTTAAATGAAAATCGACAAATATTTCAAAATATTTTCAATTATCTCTTAAAATTTTTAAAAAGAATATAGACGATTTTAAAGCCAAATTTTTCCATTAGCAAGATTAAAAAGATTTTTAACCAAAAACGGAATAGTCACATTTTTAATTTAAAAAAATAGATTTTAATTAAACCGATGAATTTTCAACTTCAAAATTAATTTTTAACAAAAGAGTTTTACTCTCAACTAAGTAACTAAATTTTTATTTAAAAAAAAAATGAATTCTGAACAAAAATGTAGAAGTTCATATTTAAACCAAAAAAGATTTAATTTATTTTATTTTTAAATTAAGAGAGCTCTCGAAAAATTTCCTTACTTAAAAAAAATTCCCTGACATTCCCAGGTTATAAATCCTTAACTATAATAATTGAATTTTCAAAAAAAAAAATAATAATAATTTTTAAGCAAGAAGATCAATTTCTACCAAAAAAGACGAAATTCTTAACTAAAAAGAGTAGTTTTTCATTCAAAAATTGAATAGTTAAATTTTTAGTTAACAAAATTAATGCTCAACTTAAAGACATGATTTTTCAACTATAAACGATGGAATATTGAATTGTTATGGTTATATTTTCAGTTTAAAAAAAATTTATCAACCAAAAAAAACAAATTTTCGAAAAAATAGTTACATTTTCAATGAAAGTGAGCTATTTTTAACTAAAATTATGAATGTTTAACTAGAATAACTTAATTTTCAACTAAAAAGATTAATTTTCAACCGAGAAGATTAATTTCTTTTAAAAAAGACGAGTTTTCAATTAAAAAAGATAATTTTTGAAAAAAAAATTGAGTAGTTAAATTTTTAGTTGAAAAAATTAATGTTTAACTTAAAAGAGAAGTATTTTCTACTAAAATTATGGAATATCCAATTGGAATAGATAAATTTTCAGTTTAAAAAAAACTAATTTTCAACAACAACAAAAATTAATTTAAAAAAAATAGTTACATTTTCAAACAAAATTATGAATTTTCAACTAAAATAATGAATCTTTTAAAGAAATATTTGAATTTTTAACCAAAAAGATTATTATGATGATTGAATTGAAAAAAAAAAAATTTTAAATAGCTTATTTTTCAACCAACAAGACGAATTTTCAACTAAAAAGATGATTTTTCAACCAAAAAATAATTAGTTACATTTTTAGTTTAAAAAATTGATGTTCAACCAAAGAGATGAATTTCTAACTAAAATGATGAGATTTTTAACTGGAATAGTTATATTTTCAGTTAAAAAAATTAATTTTTAAGAAACAAAAAAAAAAACAACGAATTTTTAAAAAATAGTTACATTTTTACACAAAGTGATGAATTTTCAACTAAAATGATGAATACTTAACTATAATAATTGAATTTTGAAGAAAAAAAAATTTCAAGCAAGAAGATCAATTTCTACAAAAAAAGACGGATTTTTAACTAAAAAGGGTAATTTTCCAACCAAAAATTAAATAGTTAAATTTTTATTTAAAAAAATTAATGTTCAACTTAAAGGCATGATTTTTCAACTAAAAATTATAGAATATTCAATTGTTATAGTTACATTTTCAGTTGAAAAAAAATTTGTCAACCAAAAAAACTAATTTTCAAACAAATAGTTACATTTTTAAACAAAGTGAGATATTTTCAACTAAAATGATGAATATTTTACTTAAATAGCTGAATTTTAAACAAAAACAAGTAATTTTCAACTAAAATTATGAACCTTTAAGTCTAATAATTAAATGTTCAACCAAAAAGTGTAACTATTGCAGTTGAATATACCATATTTTTACTTAAAAATTCATCTCTTTGGTTGAAAAATTGTCTTTTTTAGTTTAAAAAAATCGTATTTTCGTGTAGAAATTAATTCTCTTGCTTGAAAATTCATCTTTTTTGTTAAAAATTCATTTATCCCAGTTAAGAATTTATCGTTTTGGCTAAAAATTCATCTTTTTGGTTTAAAATTCAACTCTTCCAGTTGAAAAGTCCTCATTTTAGTTGATAATTCATATTTTTGATTAAACATTAATTTTTTTAACTGATAATTTTACTCTTCAATTTTTGGTTGACAATTTATCTTTTTATTTTCAAAATTCGAGTATTTCGTTTAAAATTTGGCTTTTTTATTTGAGCGTTGGACTATTTCGTTGAATATTTATATATTTTGTTGTCTTTCTTGGTAGAAAATTAATATTCTTATCTGAAAATGCATCTTTTTGGTTAAAAATTCAACTATTCTAGTTAAAGGTTCATCATTTTAGTTAAAAATTCATCCATTTTGTTGAAGCTTAGTCTTTTTTTTAACTGAAAATGTAATTATTCCAGTTGAATATTTTATCATTCTGGTACAAAATTTATCTTTTTGATTTAAAATTCAACTGTTTTATTTTTGGTTAAAAAGTGATATTTTTTAGCTCAAAATTCAATTATTTCGTTGAAAATTCATGTGTTTTGTTGAAAAATAGTATTTTTTTGTAAAAAATTAATCTTTTTGTTTGAAAATTCTCCTTGGTTGAATGTTAAACAAAAAATTTATATCTTCCGTTTTTGGTTAAGAATTTATATTTTCAGTTTGTAAATTTAAGTATTCCAGTTATATAATCCTCATTTTAGTTGAAAATTCATCTTTTTGGTTGAAATTAAAACTTCTTGGTTGAAAGTTAAGATCTTTTGTTAAAAGTGCATATTTTTTATTTTAAATTCAACTATTCCAGTTGAAGATTCATCATTTTCGTTTAAAATTCATCAGTTTGGTTGAAAATTATTTTATTTTTAACTGAGAATTTAACTATTCCATTTTTGATTAACAATTTATCTTTTTTATTGAAAAATTATTATTTTTTTTATAAATTAATTTTTTTGGTTGAAAATTCATCTTTTTTGTTTAAAATTCAACTATTCTAGTTGAAAATCCATAATTTTCGTTGAAAATTAATCTTTTTTAGTTCAAAATTGAACCATTTGGTTGAAATTTTTTTGTCGAAAATTCAGCTATTTTGTTGAAAATTCATGTTTTTTTTTTAATAGTGTTTTTCGGTAGAAGATTAATCTTGTTTGAAAATTCTTTTTTTTCGTTGAAAATTTAAGTATTCCAGTTAAATATTCATCATTTTAGTTGAAAATTCATCTGTTCGGATGTATTTTTTTTGTACTGAAAATTTAACGAATCCATCTTTGGCCAAAAGTTGATTTTTTTAGTTCAAAATTCAACTAATTAGTTGAAAATTGATCTTTTTTAGTGGAACATTCAACTATTTATTTGAGAATTAATTTATTTGGTTAAAAAATCGTTTTTTATAGAAAATTAATATTTTTAGTTGAAAATTAATCTTTTTGGTTTATAATTCAACTATTCTAGTTGAAAATCTATAATTTTCGTTGAAAATTAATCTTTTTTAGTTCAAAATTGAACTATTTGGTCTTTTCTACCATAAAAGATGAATATTAAATCCAAAAGAGAGAAATTTAGAAAAAAAACAGTTATATATCCTACCAAAAAAGATATCTTCATCAAAAAAGTTGAATTTTCTACTAGAATTATAAAAAAATTCAAATGATTAAAATTTCCAAGCAAAAAAAAATTAAAATTCAACCAAAAACATTTAATTTTAAAGCAAAAAAGAGGACAGTTTTAGAAGACACAGTGGAATTTTCAACCTGAAAAATTCAATTTTCAACAAAAAAGGTAATTTTCAAACCAGAAAAATAACTTTTTTACCATTAATGATAAATTTCCTACTAGAAGACAAATTTTTTATTTAAACAGTTGAATCCTCAAACATATAGATGAATTTTAAACCAAATAGTTGAATTCTTAACTGAAACTGATTTTTTCGAAACCAAAAATAGAATAGAACAAGTTTTGAGTTAAAAAAAAAATTAATAAAAAAACGAATTTTCAATCAAGACCTACAACGGTGCATTTCGTCTAAATGGTCAAAATTTAAAAATAGAATATGAAAATGAAAGATGACTTTTCTACTATGAAAGATTCATTTTCTACCAAATTACAAACTTTTAACAAAATATTTGCATCTTCAAACATATACATAAATTTTTAATCCAGAAAGATGAATTTTAAACCAAATAGTCGAATTTTCAACTAAAAACGATTTTTTCGACCGAAAATGGAATAGAAAAAATGTTCAGATTCAAAAATTAATATAAAAAAACGAATTTTGAACTAAGAAAGATGACTCATCATATATAAAAAAATATATATCAGATAAAAAAAGAATTTTCAATCCAAAAGGACGAAATTTCAACAAGAGTCGAATTTCGTACCAAAAAAGATGACTTTATCAAAATAGTTGAATTTTTAAACTACAACGATACATTTTCATCCAAATCGTCAAAATTGAAGAAAAAAATGATTCCTACCAGAAGACAAATTTTTAACAAAATAGTTCATTTTTTCGAACATATAGATAGATAAATTTCCTATCAAGAATGATGAATTTGAAACCAAATAATTCATTTTCAACTAATACCGATATTTTTACCAAAAATGAAGTAGTCGAAATTTTTAGTTACAAAAATGAATAAAAAATTAATTTTCAACCTGTTGAATTAAAACAATAGTGACGAATTTTTAACCTAACAGTTGAATTTATAACCAAAAATATGAATATTTAACAAAAAAGATAATTTTCAAGCAAATAGTTTCTTTTTGTACCAAAATGTTGAATTTTCAAGCCAAACAGACGAATTTGCCACAAAACAGATTTTTCAGCTAAAATAATGCATCAATTGTAGCAATTTTTTAAAAAGCAGTTAAAATTTAAATCAAGTAGCTGATTTTTAAAACAAATTTTTAAAAGAATATTTGAATCATCAAGCAAAAAATATTAATTTTCAACCGAGCATTTGAATTTTCAACTAAAAAGACCTAAAGATTAAATTTCTACAAAAAAATGACGAATTTAAGAAAAAAATACATAAATTTTCATTAAATTTTTTTGCCAAGGAATAGTTGATGAATTTTTAACGAAAAAAATGAATTTTTAATAATATAGTTCAACTTTCAACGAAGAAGTTGACTTTTTACCAAAAAAAGATGACTTTTTAATAAAATAGTTACATTGTTGAATCGAAAATGAAAATATGAATGAAAATAATATTACTATTGATGCCATTCCAAATAAAAATCATGATTTCAATTTTAAAAATTTAAGACTTATATCAAAAATCTATTTTAATAATATATTTTGCAATTTAATTTTATCTTACTATCGCTTCTTACCAATTTTTGAAAAAAAATTGAATTATGATAAATGATATCTTATTTTTTAGTGGAAATTATTTTCTACAACTCTGCTGTTTCCAATTTTAAAAGCAAATTTTTGTATGGCTGAAGTCGTTGAAACAATTTTAAAAAAAAGCATTTTTTTACGAATAACTATATTTTAAGATTATTGACTTATTTTCAAAACTAGAAATAGTAGAGTTGTAGGGAATGTTTTTCCAAAAAAAAGCACGATTTATTCAAATTCGACCATTTTTAAAAAATTGGTAAGAAGCGACTGTGAGAAAAAATCCAGTTACAAAAAATATTGTTAAAATAATTATTTGTTGTAAGTCTTAAATTTTTTTCATACAAAATTATGTTTTTTCATGAGACATGGCTGATGATATTATTTCAATTCTTGAAATCATAGATAATTTTTTTCAGGTGCCTGATTTTTAGATCACAACAGACTTAAGAAAAAATTTAAATATTAATTATATTCATGCATTAATACCGAGATTAAATATTTGAATTTTCAAAATTTTAAATTAAAAATTTTAATTTTAATTAATTTTTTAATTTTAAATTTTAATTTTTTCCCGTTTTTCAATTTTAATCCCGTTTTATCTTGTATAATCCTGTAATCTTGTAAACTAATGTACAAGAAAAATCGAAGTTGTTACTTCTCGGTTAAACTATATATTTAACGGTTCCATTTTTTGTTGAAAATTTATGTTTTCTTAATTTATTTTATTTATTTATTATATAATTTATTCATGATCTATATTTCATGCTTTAGATGAATAGCATAAATTATATAACAAAGAAATGAAATAAATTAGGAAAACATAAATTTTCAACCATGCATGAATATAATTAATATTAAAAATTTTTCTTAAGTTTTTTATATTCCAAAAATTAGGCACCTGGAAAAAAATTATCTATGATTTCAAGAATTGAAATAATATCATCAGTCATGTCTCATAAAAAAAAATATATAATTTTGTATGGAAACAATTTAAGACTTACGAAAAATAATTATTTTAACAATATTTTTTGTAACGGGATTTTTTCCTACCGTCGCTTCTTACCAATTTCTTTTTAATTGTTGTATTTGAATAAATCATGCCTTTTTTGGAGAAACATTCCCTACAACTCTACTGTTTCTAGTTTTGAAAATAATTCAATCTTCAAATATAGTTATTCGTTTAAAAAATGCTTTTTTTGAAAATTGTTGCAACGACTTCAGCCATACAAAAATTTGCTTTTAAAATTAGAAACAGCAGAGTTGTAGAAAATAATTTCCCCTAAGAAATAAGACATCATTTATCATAATTCAAGTTTTTTTCAAAAATTGGTAAGAAGCGATAGTATGATAAAATTAAATTGCAAAATATATTTTTGAAATAGATTTTTGATATAAGTTTTAAATTTTTCAAATTAAAATCATGTTTTTTATTTGGAATGACATCAATAGTAATATTACTTTCATTCATATTTTCATTTTCGATTCAACTAGAAATAATAATATTAAATTTTTTGAAAAACGACTCTAGGTACGCAAAAAAATTAAGAGACAAAAGTTCTTTATCCAAAAAGGATCTACAAATTTGTTATTAATAATTTTCAGGTAGGACGCGTTGATTTTCTTTAATTCGTAAAAAATAAGATTAAAAAATTTTTTTAAATAAATTTTTCGAAAAACACCACAAGAGACGAGAAAACTGATGAACCAACAGTCGCGCGCCCTAGGCGCGCTCAAACTTGCGAGCCCCGCGCAAGTTTGAATTAGCGCAGCTTATTGAAAATTACCGCAGCTAATTGAAAATTAGCGCAGCTTATTGTATTTCAAATTTTTTCATCAATAAGGCAGCCAATTGGATTCAAATATTTTTTTAATAATAAAGCAGCCAATTGTATTTGAATATTTTTTTATTAATAAAGTAGCCGATTCTATTCGAATTTTTTTTTAATAATGAAGCAGCTAATATTGTTTTCAATTTTTTTTTACTAATAAAGCAGCCAATTGTATTTAAACATTTTTTTATTAATAAAGCAGCGTGATTAGGCTGCATTTTAACCCTAACTAGAGTTAAGAATAAAATAATTAAATTTTTTGAAAAACGACTCAAGGTACGGAAAAAAATTAAAGGACAAAAGTTTTTCACCCAAAAAGGATCTACAAATTTTGTTATTTATAATTTTTAGACAGGATGCGTAGATTATCTTTCAATCGTTTAAATTAGCGCAACTAATTGAAAATTATCGAAGCTGATTTTATTTCAAATTTTTCTATCAATAAAGCAGCCAATTGTATTTAAATATTTTTTCATCAATAAAGCTGTCAGTTGTATTTAAAAAATGTTTATTAATAAAGCAGCCAGCTGTATTTGAATATTTTTTTAATAATAAAGTAGCCAATTTTATTTAAATGTTTTCCTATTAATGAAGCAGGTACTTGTATTTCAAAGTAATTTAATAATGAAGCAGCGAATTGTATTTGAATACATTTTTATTGATAGAGCAGCCAATTGTATTCAAATATTTTTTTACTAATAAGGCAGCGAATTGTATTTAAATATTTTTTTATTGATAAAGCATCCAATTGTATTTAAATATTTTTTATCGATAAAGCACCCAATTGTATTTAAATATTTTTTATAATTGAAGCAGCCAATTGTATTTAAATATTTTTTCATTAATAAAGCAGCGAACTGAATTTAAATATATTTTTTTATTAATAAAGCAGCCAATTTTATTTAAATATTTTTCTATCAATGAAGCAGGCGATTGTATTTCAAACTAATTTAATAATGAAGCAATCAATTGTATTAAATTTTTTTTTTATTAATAAAGAAGTGAATTGTATTTAAATACTTTTTTATTGATACAGCAGTTAATTTTATCTAAATATTTTTTTATTGATAAGGCACCCAATTGTATTCAAATATTTTTTTTTATAATTAGAGCAGCCAACTGTATTTGAATATTTTTGTATTAATGAAGCAGCCAACTAAATTTTAAAATATTTTTTCAATAATAAAGCAGCCAATTTTATTTAAATATTTTTCTATTAGTGAAGCAGGTACTTGTATTTCAAAATAATTTAATAATGAAGCAGCGAATTGTATTTGAATACATTTTTATTGATAGAGCAGCCAATTGTATTCAAATATTTTTTAATAATAATTTCGGATTTAAAGCATTCGAGATCAAATTATTTTTGATAATGTAAAATAAAAAAAAGGACAATATTGGAATGTAATGAATAGGAAATAAACTCTTATCCTTTTTGAATAAGAGCATTGAAAATTGAATAATTTGAAATCAAAAGTGTCTAAAATTGAAAAAATGTTATCAGTAGCGTTTATTTACGTTGAGCATTGAAAAATTGAAGAGTGGAATTACGGAACTGGATAACCAACAAGATGAGAAATTTTCAAAAGGGCGATAAAAAATTCTGTAGAATCAAACTCAGTATTTGAAGATTGGACATTTGTTTTTTCTTTAAATACTGAGTTTGATTTTATAGAAATCAAAAAAGCCGAAAAGTTTGATCAACAAAAGTTACCAGATTCGAGAAAATGGATGTGGAAGTTGACAATCTCAAAATGACACAAATTTAAAATTGGACCAGGCATGACTATGCATTGCCATGAAGAATCAATTTTTAATTAAAAAAAAAAAAAATTTTAAATTCCGGGATAATAATTTTTTAAATATGGACAAATAAAGTTTGATGCGAAAATCTAGCCAATTCCGAGAGAATCGACTAAGAATTTTGACATTTAAATTTCATGGGCTTTTAAAGGCGGATTAGATAGCGATTCAAAAACGAATTTTCAATTTTTTGCAAAAATAAAAACTTTCTTTTGAGATTTGGGGATGCTGAATCATAATAAAAAAAATTTGATCCAGGAAAATAATTTAGTTCCGAGAAATTCAAAATTGAAGGTCATCACAGTATGGCAGACATTTATTTGCTTGTAATCCAAAAGAATACAAAAAAATGTTTTTAAAATAAATTATAAGAAATTTAAGAAATATCAATGTTAAAACGTTGAAAAAATTATTACTACGTTAAAATTGTAAATAAGATTTTTAATACATTTTGATTCGAATTATTGAATCAAAAAATAATATTAAGAAAAAATCCTTTTACCACAATGTGTATTTGATTTTTTAAGAATCTTGTATGCACTAAACTCATTTTAGAAAAAAAGTTGTTATCTAGTCCTGTGCGGCAAACCTTGAATTTTCTATCAAAATTTTGAAAATTGGATCGTTTAAAATTCTAAGGAATTTCTATTGTATCATTTCTTATTAAAACAGCTTAAAATTAAAAAATTAAAAATTTAAAACTTTTGAATTTTAATCATTTTTAATTCAAAGTGATTAAAATTTGACAATTATTATCAAAAAATAAATTCACCTTCATTTTCACCATTCAAAATGGAACACATTTCAGTTATGACAGTTTAAATATGAACTATTCGATAAAGAAACGTTCAAAATGAAGTGATTTGAAATAGAAAACATTACAAACTTTCAAAAAGTCTACTATGGAACGTTCAAAATTAATCGAATGGAAACTTTATTTAAAACTGAAAAAAATTTAAATTACTAAGAATATTACAAATTTTTTATACTCGATCTCTTTCAAAATGTATTCATTACTATTTTAATTTCAAGATTTAAATTTAAAAAAGAGATAATTGGAAAATTCAGAATTCATCCTGAAAATTCCGAAATATAAAATTGTATCCATTTAAAATTAAAGAAATTATTCAATAACTGACGTATCAATTTTAAATAGTTCAGTTTTGATATATTTTGAATCTATTTCAACCAATTATAATTTTTTTTTTTTTAATTTTCGATTGTAGCATCGTGATTTTTCACCGTCATAAAAGAAGAATCACCAAGAAACGGGTTTTCGACCCTAAAATCAGATTTTTGAGGCATGGTTCGTGAAATTTTTTTTTTACTTTAAAAAAGGTACCTTGAAAACTTAATTTTTTTGTCCTGGAAAACCTGGAAAAGTCCTGGATTTTTTTTTTTTTTGCAAAAAGGCTAGACACTCTGGTTCAAGCCTCACAGATCGGTCCCTATATCCCCTATCAGGGTGGCGACTTAACCGGGAACTTTATTGATCCGGAAAAATCGGGAATTTACCTCTGATCTCAGAAAAATTCAATTTTTCATTATTTTAATAATTTTGGTCAATTTAGAAAAGTGATTTCTACTTTACAGGACTCGGAACGGTTTACTTTTTAGTAACTTAGTTAATTTTTTGATCCGTGGTTACTAAAGAGTTACTTATTTTATGAAAAGGTTACTTTTGGTTACATTTTATGCCCGAAATGACGAAATTAATTAATTCATTATTCGTATTATTTAAAAACGCGTGTAAGTTCACTTTCATATCACAGGCAATTTTAACCAAAAATATGAATTCTCAACAAATTAAATAAATTTTTCACAAAACAGTTAAATTTACTACAACATTATTTAATTTTCAAGCTAAAAATGTTATAGTTGATATTTAAACCAAAAAAGATTTTAATTTTGAAGTAAAAACGGTTGAATAGAGCCAAAAAAGACAAATTTTCAACAAAATATTTAAATCTTCAACTAAAACAGATGATTTTTTAACCATACAGTTACTTTTTTAACAAGAATAAAAAAAATCTACCAAAAAGTACTAATTGTTAACAAAATACATATATTTTTTACGAAATAGTTAAATTTCGAATCAAGAGGATTGATTTTCTACAAAAACACGAATTTTCGATAAAATACATGAATTCAAACGAAGAGATGAATTTTGAACTAAAATGATGAATCTTCAACTTAAAACATTAGTTTTTAACAAATTAGTTCAACTTTCAACCAAGTAGTTGAATTTTTAAACCAAAGAGACGAATTCTCAACAAAACAGTTGGATTTTCAATCTGCAAATACTAATTTTCAACAAAAAATATAATAGTTGATATTTAAACCACAAAGGTTTTAATTTTAAATAAAAAGCAGTTGAATATAAAAAAAAAGACAAATTTTGTACAAAATACTTGAATCCTCAACAAAAACAGATTAATCTTTAACCATACGTTGCATTTTTAATCAGAAAATTTGATTTTCTACCAAAAAATACGAATTGTAAACCAAATACATATATTTTTCGCCAAATAGTTAAATTTTCAACTAAGAAGATTTATATTCTGTCAAAAAATATGAATTTTTAACAAAATAGTTGAATATCTACCAGAAAGACGAATTTTCAACAAAGTACATAAATTTTTAACCAAACAGTTGAATTTTCTACCAAAAAATAAGAATTTTCAAGAAAATTTGATTTTCTACTATAAAATACGAACTGTAAACCAAATACATATATTTTTCACCAAATAGTTAAATTTTCAACTCAGAAGATTTATGTTCTGTCAAAAAATATGAATTTTGAAGAAAATAGTTGAATATCTACCAGCAAGACGAAATTCAACTTTTTTTTCAAATATTGCAAAGACGTCAC
Source organism: Andricus grossulariae (assembly GCA_011634705.1). Classification (NCBI taxonomy): domain Eukaryota; kingdom Metazoa; phylum Arthropoda; class Insecta; order Hymenoptera; family Cynipidae; genus Andricus; species Andricus grossulariae. Next base: position 159,720,616 of record JAABKJ010075445.1, on the reverse strand, counting down.
CATTGGTAGTCGACAATACAATTTGTGCTGCAGTTGGCAGGGGTATGAGAATATGATTTCTGTTTTTTAACCGAATTGGTTTATCGAAAGGAAAAGTGTAGCTTTGAAGTTCAAATATCCGATTCGGATTGTTGCGAGGACTAAGTCGAATAGATCTAAGCTCTTCAAGTTTGAATCCAAGTATTGTAGGAATAGTTTGCTTGGCATAAGGAGATGTGGATTTTTCACGATGAGAAGGGTCAGCAGAAGAAGTAGACTCGTCAGAGGATTGGCCACTTATAGAAGAAAGAGACCTTCTAGGAGAATGTATCTCAGGAGAAGAAGCAAAAGGTACCTGACGAGGAAAACTGGGATCAGCTTCATCAACAGGCAGAAACTTGGACTGTGAAGAGAATTCTGCAACGAAAAATAGAAGATAACATTTTTTCTAAAGTATACAATCGTATGATGGCACATAATAAACTGTAAATGAGAATGTGACTAAGGGCCCGGATTCTATATAATCGCCAATAAATTTTGATATCTAAACGGCTTTGACCCAAAACCTCGTTTTTTATAAAACAATTTTCTTAAAGATATAAATATATTTTTCAATAAAATAATCATTCAAAATATCGCCTCATCAACAAATCAGTCACACAAGTAACTTTCACAATACATCCAGTTATAATATGGGGTTAGTTAAATGTGCTGGATTCGGTACGACCCTCAATAAAGGGGTTGCCGGGCAGTACGCGATACGGAACGGAATTCTTCGATGGGACCCGAAGCTCCGAGAAACAGCACAGCAGATGCTCATTCTGTATTCGTTCGACTCAACGTCAAATGCTCTCGCCTCTTGGCTACAGTGCCGGTTTTCCCCTTGTGCTTATCTTCAGTGCTCTTAACGTTTGCTCTCCGACTATCGTCCCCTAGGACGCCACGGTTCTCGATCGACTACTGGAACCTTTTCAAGCAAGAATCTATACCTTCAACTCAACGGGCCTTCTTAGGATCACACTTTCGTCCACGCGCGCGATCTCTAAGACCACCAGCTTTTCGCCACGGCCTGGCTATCTTCAACCTGTGTGTGGCAATAAGCTTTCAACTGTTTGCTTACCGGCCTTCTTCTCAATGTGTTCAACCTTTCGTTTTCCGGCGCCCTGATCCCACTTTTCCTCCTTTGTAGGCACACCCGCCATGCCTGGCGCATGCTGTTTGCATACTGTTTGATCCATTGCTTTTCCAAATTTATAATTGACCTCCTAATTTATACTCTTGATCCTTGTGTGAGCAGGGATTCCTGTGTGACAGCTTTGCTGTCCGAGCAGATCGTAATCTATCTGCCAGCAGCGTTTTCTTCTATTAGTGTTTCATCACAGCAAAGGACGGCCAGCACCTCCACCTCAGAGTCAGTAGCGTGTTGACCAAGTGGGATCCCTACTTCTTTTCTCTCTTTTTACCAGAGAATCCTGTTCCTGACTCTTTCTCCCCCCTGAAGCCATCTGTATACCAGATTTTCCCTTGGAGGAACGGGTCACCATTTGCTTTCCACAAACCCCTACTTGGAACGCACACCCGGCAAGCTTCCGCAAGTTCAAAGCGTTTTGTTATTTTATCTTGCCTCATCTCTAGAATCAGCAGTAGGCTGATGATATGACGTCTGGAAGTACTGTTTCAAGTTTGGGCCCCGAGTGCAGTAGCACCTTTAGAGAAATACACAAATCAGTTGGCTGAGAAGCATTGAAACCCGGTCTCAATTTTGTACTAGAACTGGTTTCCTTGATAACGCAGTGGTGCTAAAAAGTAACCTTGAGTAGATTGTAGCTCATCAGGATTAGACACTCAGTCCAGCTCACCTAAAACCGCATACTCCTGTATGCACTGTACGTAGGATTGATGCAGACTAGAATCTCTTGGAAAACGCCTCTCGAGACTCGTGAACATTCTATGAGCGGCAGAACGAGAATCACCTATATTCATTGATCAATCGTTAATCGGAAGTCGAACAATGTAGCGCCATCCTTAAAACGCTGATAAGTGAAGTGAAAAAGTTTCTCACACTCCTCCTCATCAAGGGTGAACTCAAAAGATACATTCAGCAGATCCTCCTGTACAACAAATCGACGTAGCAGGTCTAACAATTCGTGATCAATCGTAAATTGCAGTCCAACAATCTGTCTTGTAGACGAAACAGGTTCTTCGAGAAACAGACCGGACAAGGTCTAGCCCAACGAAGTTATTTGAGCCGTAGGCGAACCCAAAGGACCCTTTCGGATTCCTCCCCAAATGACGTATGCGTAAACCTCTGCACCTAAAATCATGTCAATGAAGCCACCCTGATCGACAGGTGGATCCGTCAATTCCAGCCCGTAAATGTGGAGCCAATGATCCGTAGAAGTACCTTTGCAGGTTCATAAGACATAAGCTTCGGTAGAACAATACAGTGTATATGAAAACTAGTCTCAATATTAACACATGACGCCACCCTTTGAATATATTCTTCCCGCAGTTAATTCAGCACACTCATAGTTTGAAAATTTACAAATTTATTTCATAAGAAATTTGTTTTTGCTACTTAAGTAAAAGAATAACAACAACGCCTTACTTTGAAACTTAAAAGTTATGTCTTGCATGATTTACTCGGGTGTTAACTATAAAAAAGACTTATGAGGGTGATATTTAAAAATGCTTTCTTTTCATTCTATAGTTTATTTTCAAGACAAATTGTTAGTTTCAACTCGATTCACCTAGCATTGATGATTCTGATTAAAACATACGAAAATGTTGTTTTTAATGGAAAATATGTGTTAAACTTCATTAAGCTTGCAGAATCTCTACATATCATTAAAAAACATGCGTTTACTTTTTGTGGATTCTTACAAATTTGGTGGCAATAAGTTTGCAAATTCAACAACAAAATTTGAGTGAACCTAGTTTAAAAAGATTCCAGGGGCCAAAGACGTTCAGTGGGAAGAAAGAATAGATGACAGTAAAATCCGGTTCCCTAAAAAGAGCCACGTTTACAACTCATGATATATCAGAATACAATTGCATACTATAAAAAAAGGTAATCTCTTATTTCTTGTTGCAGAATTAGGTTCACAGTCAAAGTTTTTTTCTAATGCCGACCCTTATCCTGATGTTCCTCGTTGTGGACCTTGTTCTTCTTCTTCTGTCAGACCACTTTCATCTGTCTGGTCTTGACCACCTGCCGACTCTACTCTTCGTGCAAGTTTCAGGTCTCCTTCTGCCAGACCTCATTCTTCTGTTGGGTCCACATCAGATGCATGTAAAATAAACATGGACAGCGGTGATTTCTATAATGATTGCCTTATTCTGAGTTAAAAGTTGGACATTTAAAAAAAAAACCGTCACTTTCTAGCATAATTCTGAGAGAAAATAGTCATGAACAATGATAAATTGTTTAAACAAATACTTTGTTAACATGCAATAATTATTATTATGCTCTATTAACTGGAAATATAAACATTTAAGAAAAAACCGCTACTTTCTAGCATCGATCTAAAAAAATATCGTCATAAACAATAAGAAATTGTTTAAACAAATACTTTTTTAACTCACCTCAATTATCATCTTGCTCTTACTAAAAAGATGGAAATTTCAACAACAAAAAATGCCACTTTCTAGCAATTATTTAAAATAAGATCGGCATAAACAATAATAAATTGTTTAAACAAATACTTTGTCAACATACAATCATTATAATCACGCTCTATAAACTGGAAAGATGGACATTTCAGAAAAAATCGCTACTTTCCAGCATCAATTTAAAAGGACAATGTCATAAACAATAATAAATTGTTTAAACAATTATTTTGTTAACTAACATTAATTATTATCTCGCTCTTACTAAAAAGATGGACATTTCGGGAAAAACCGGCACGTTCTAGCATTACTCTAAAATAATATCGTCATGAACAATAATAAATTGTTTAACTAAATACTTCGTTAAATTTCTATAATGATTGCCTTATTCTGAGTTAAAAGTTGGACATTAAAAAAAAAACCGTCACTTTCTAGCATAATTCTGCGAGAAAATAGTCATAAACAATGATAAATTGTTTAAACAAATACTTTGTTAATATGAAGTAATTATTATCATGCTCTATAAACTGGAAATGTAAACATTTCAGAAAAAACCGCTACTTTCTAGCATCGATCTAAAAAAAGATCGTCATAAACAATAATAAATTGTTCAAACAAATACTTTTTCAACTTACCTCAATCATCATCTTGCTCTTACTAAAAAGATGGAAATTTTAACAACAAAAAACGCCACTTTCTAGCAATTATTTAAAAGGAGATCGGCCTAAACAATAATAAATTGTTTAAACAAATACTTTGTCAACATATTTTATTATTATTATCACGCTCAATAAACTGAAAAGATAGAGATTCCAGAAAACCCCCCACTTTCTAGCATTGATCTAAAAAAGATCATCATAAAAAATAAGAAATTGTTTAAACAAATACTTTTTTAACTTACCTCAATTATCATCTTGCTCTTACTGAAAAGATGGAAATTTCAACAACAAAAAATGCCACTTTCTAGCAATTATTTAAAATAAGATCAGCATGAACAAAAATAAATTGTTTAAACAAATACTTTGTCAACATACAATCATTATATTCACGCTCTATAAACTGGAAAGATGAACATTTCAGAAAAAATCGCTGCTTTCTAGCAGCAATTTAAAAGGACAATGTCATTAACAATAATAAACTGTTTAAACAATTATTTTGTTAACTAACATTAATTATTATCTCGCTCTTACTAAAAAGATGGACATTTCGGAAAAAACCGGCACGTTCTAGCATTACTCTAAAATAATATCGTCATGAACAATAATAAATTGTTTAAATAAATACTTCGTTACATTTCTATAATGATTGCCTTATTCTGAGTTAAAAGTTGGACATTTAAAAAAAAAACCGTCACTTTCTAGCATAATTCATATATAATAATAAATAATATATATATATAATTATATTAAATGATCAATTATTAATTAATTAATATTATCTTTCCAATTATCTTAATTATTATGAAATTACAACATTCAATAAAAAAATCTATTTAGATAAATGTTGACCAATATTTCCCATCTAATTTAATGAAAATTTCGACATTTCTTAGTAATTAAATTTTAAATTAGAGTTTTCTTACATTTAATAAAAAAATTGATTAAAAAAAATTGTATTCGATTCAGCAGTACAGTGAATAAACAAACCTGGAAATTAAATACAAAATATTGTTGTTTTATTATTACACTAAAATTTCAAATCGTTACCAAAATTAAAGTAAAAAATTTAAGAGAGAAAACTTTTGAATATATTTTATAGTTCGATTTGAATAATTTTTCTAAAATTTAGCTATAAATAGATTATCAAAATGTTTTGAAGCATTATTAATGTTTGATTCCACTTTTCTCACTTCTTAAGGGACGATTGAAAAATCCCGGAAAATAAAATTTCCGAATAATAAAATTCCCAAATAATAACATTCTCGAATTTAAAAATTCCCGAATGATAAAATTCCCGACATAAAATCGCCGAATTATAAAATATTCGAACTAGAAAATTCAAAAATTAAATAATTGAAACAATTGTTTTTAATAAATACTTTTTATTCATTGAAAATACAATAATAAAATATTTGTATTAAAGGATTTTTTACGGTTTAAAGTTGTATAATTATTCTTTGAATTTAAAATAATAAAAATACTATAAAAATTGTATTAAACAATTAATGTAAAAACACGTGTGCCCCAAACGAAAAAAAATTCCTCCTTAAATTTTCTCCGAACCTAATAACATTTTTCAAATAAACTTGACAGGATTCAATTCAGCACTGGTTTATCTCGAAGTTTCTTCTTAATTTTTTTTTTAATTAAGAATTCGATTTTTGAGAACGTTTTTTGTAATTTAAAAAAATACTATGCATATTTTCAACCAAATTATTTCACCTAGAATTATATGTTTTTCTGTTATTGATATTTTAAATTCGAACAATAGTTTTCAAAAACTTAAACATTCAAAAACATTTTTCTTTCATAACAAATATTTAATTATTTTATTTTTAATAAATAAATAATATTTATTAAAATTCAGGAATTTCCTAGTTCGCATATTTTATAATTACGGCAATTTGACTATTCGGGAATTTTATTTTTCGGAATTTTTCAGTCTTCCCCTTCTTAAATCTCAACATCTTTTTTCTCTTATTCCAATTTGAATATTAATAAATTATGAGTGATTTTTATTTAAAACAATTTGTGAAATTTATTATTATCTTAAAAAAGAGAGTGAATGAATTTAGAGGTAAAAAATTTTAGTAATGAAAAATCTAAGTGCCAAGAATCTTGGCTGGTCGATTATTCAATAACTAGAATTGTGAAAAAATAAATATTGAAATTATAATTTAGTGACGAATCACTAGACTTGTATTTTCCTACTTAAAAATTCGAAATGAAGCATCCGTATGCAAATAAATGAAAGTGAATCATTGGCATCCGTCTGCATAGTTGCCATCACTTTGTTAATTGTGATGGGCACTTACAAGACCGTAAGATGCTGTATAGCATACAACTATTACTATATATATATACATATATATTGGGCTGCAGCGTCTTTACAGACACACCTGTCAATCAGCAGGTTCTCTCGACAGCCTGCTACACCTTTTTTCGAGCCTCGTTGTTCGTACATCTCACGCCACACAGGCTCAATTCGCCGAACAATCCTGTTGTTTAAGATAGCTGTAAAGATGTTGCACAGCGTGTTCAAATAAGTTATTGGCCCGTAATTCTCCGAGTTGAAGGAGTTGCCTTTTTTTGGTAGGAGTATAGTGCGTCCTAATACCAGCCTGTGCGAAATGGGCGTTTCTTGCTTTAAATATGAAGTCAATACGCGGGTCAAATGTTGGTGTGTAGAAGTAAACTTCCAACATCGCAAGTTCTTGATACCATCTGGTCCTGCAGTGGAAAATTGCTTTGTCCTTCTAAGTTCTTTTTTGACCTCTTCGGTAGTGATTGATGGACATTCCTTTTCAGATGTCATGAGGTTGTCGCAAAACTCCTCGAAGCAGATGATATTATCAGCATCTTCTTTCAACTGTAGTGTGTTTTGAATCTTGTATACCTCTCCAAAAAGTTTCTGCCTTGTTGGGCTTAGGTGGATTTTTGACAGAAACAGGATGATCACTGAAGAGGCGAGATGAATCAGTGAGAAACTGTTGATTCTTCCCGATCCATCTCTTGTTCGTCAGTATTCTTTGCTTAGACTTGTTCAGTGTATGATTGAAGATCATTAGTCTTTGAGCAAACTTTCGAACCCTTTCCGTGAACGGCCAACCAGATGTTATGCAGTCAATCACACACAGAATACGAGACGCATTTTCTTTCGCCCATCTAATCTCCTTGTTTAGTTAATACAAGAGTCTTGAGGTCTTTTAATTCATCCGCGGTTTTAGCCTTTATTTGAATCAGCTAAGGCTGTCGCAGCACCTTGAACTAAACAATTGATGGCCCAGAGGTCGGAATCCTCCGAAATATCCCCACAAAGGGAGGCTACTGAAGGGTACTGAAGCAGCTATTATCCTTTAGAAAGTGTGTGCTTTCCGCGGTTGTCCTTGATGTCGCTTCCTCATCTTTGTCTGCAGCTTGTTCAAGCAGCGGTTGAGGAAGCGCTCCACGTACATATCTATTTTCCAAGAGGTAGGTATGTTGATTTCGTTAAGACTGATGCGAAACGTGTTGAAGCTCAAGATGGTTCTGGCACCGCAGAGTGTGCGTACGCGCTATAAAGCCTCCGCGAACAGGAATAATGCTGGCATCGTAGCAGTCTAGCACGTCATCCTTGAGTTGATTCCTCCACACAATGTCGAAGTTTCGCTGGTTTATCGTCGTATATATATATATACATATATAAACGATATGACGTACTATTGATCCAGCGAAACCATTGTCGCCACGGAATTTGACAATTATCATCATTTTCAAGTATCATCCACATTATTTAAAGATCTGAAAAATCAGGCTATGAGCAGCTTTGAGGGACTTATTGATGGCGAAAAACTCGGCTTTGCTCACAATTTTTTTCGATAAAAAGATTGCTCTTGATATCAAGAAGTAGTGTGAATTTTTTCATATTTTTCCGGTGATTAGTTTAGCTACAACTTGCGAAAAATGAAATTGGCATGGTCAACGATTTCTCATCCTATATGGCGGCTGTCGGGCTGAAGGTTTGCAGAAAATAATCTTGAACCAAGTGTCTTCGCAAGAATTACTATTTGTACATCTTTCAAAATTAAAGAGATTTCAATTGTAATTCTTCAGAATTGAAGAGTTTTAAATCACCAATCGTGAAAATTCAAGAATTTTTCATTGTGAATCTTCAAAATTGAACTACACATTGGATAAGTGATAAGATTACATACGCTTCCAATATTAATCTTGAAAAGTAAATAAATTTCAATTTTAACTTCAAAAAATGTTCAAAATTAAACTACTTCAAACAAAATTTCGATGATACACATTAAATATTCAAGAGTCCTTAATTGAAAATCTTAAAAATTAAAGAATTTTTTTCATTGTTAATCTTGAAAATAAATTACATGTTCCAGAAAAAAATAATTCAATATTATAATTGTAAATCTTTAACTTTGTAGAACATAGAATTATAAATCTTCACAATTGAAGAATTTTTAATTTTCAATTGAAAAAGTATGGGAGTTTTAAGTTATACAATTGAAAATGCTTTGAATTTCATCAGTTTGAACATGTTTTAAAATTAAAGATTTTTCAAATGTAAATATTCAGACTTGAAGAGTTTTAAATCGCCAATCGTTAAAATGGAAGAATTTGCCCTTGTTAGTCTTCAAAATTCAACTATCAAAAAAAAAAAAGATTTAAATTACATAACTTGAAAATGTAATTATTGCATATTGAATAAATTGTAATTCCATATTTTTAACATTCAAGAATTATTGTCAATTTTAGCTATTGAAAATTGCCAAACTTTTAATTGCAAATCTTTCTCAATTGGAGAGTATTTCATTTTGAAAATTAGGAATTAGAAATTGAAAAGTCATTAATAATATGTGATACTTCACGATAATTATAATTTGATAAATTAATAATATTTTATAAGAATTCCACTTTTTCATATTTTATTTGCCGTAAACAGAGTTGTCTCAAATCACGGTAGGCCTATTTCTGAGGTCCGTAATTCGCAGTGAACCGTAACTGCCTGTTACGGCGTTTTCCGAATTTCAGCTTCCCAATCATCACCGTTAACTGCATTTTCAACGATTAATTAACATTTTGCAACAAATTTTGTGCAGAAATAAAAAGATAATATGCAAATCAATCAAGAACAATAAAAAAAGTTGAGAAAGTTCATTAAAATCAGCGTTAAACGCGAATAAAGATTCAAACAGTTTTTGTCGATTTTCTCGGCTTCTTTCATTTTGCAGTTAACGGTGTTCTTTCAATCACGGCAGCCCTGGATTAATAAAGCGTTGATGTCAGCTAAATTATATTCATGGTTATAAATAATATTTATAGCCACAAATAATATTTGGCAAACATTCATGATTCTTTCTTTCTTTCTTTGCCTGGGCATCCTAACCTCACCTGTTATTCGAGTTAAAAGATACTGAGTCGCGCAGCCCTGTAAAAATGTTGAAGTCTTTATAGTAACCTACAGCGCAAGCGCGGTTCAGATGTTCATCCCATGATAGTAGATTTTTGCGTGGCGAGAGCGAACGAATCGCGCGAAACCCCCTCCCAGCGACATCGACGAAACGATCCTCGCTAGTAAACCCCCACTCGGCTGCGTCGCGACTGCTGCGCCGTCGCTGAAGCGAAGCCCATAAAAGTGCGGTTCGCGAGACCAAGAACTCTGGAGACACTGCCAAGAAGTCAGATCTTCCCGGGCTGTGTATCGTCAGGAAAAGTGTATCTTCGAAGTTCGAAAATCCGGCACGGATTTTTTTTGGAAGTGAGCCGAATAACTGTAAGATCTTCATAGAGCCATAAAATCTCCATAAGACTTCCAATTCCACATTCGCGGATGTGAGAAGAAACAAGCGTGGTAGGTTGTACCACGCTCCTCGCAGATGAAGAAGGCCTTGAAGAAGAAGCGCTGTTTGGAGAGCAAGGTCTCGCAGGAGGAAACCCGTCAAGAGGAGACCTGGACCTGGATCTCGCAGGAGTAGATGGAGATCTGACCGGAGAGAGATTTAGGTCAATAGATGGTCTATCACGTGAAGACTCGAAACTTAACTCTGTAACAAGAAACAGAGGATTAAACGTTTTGAAAACTCTTGAAGCAGAACAGAATGGATATTTCGAAAAAAAATTCGATACTGTTACGTTATATTTCTTAAAAATCAACTTAGTATGAAATTTATGTATCAAATATTAAAGTATAACGTTGAAGTTAATTCTTTATGTTCATATTAAAATCTATCCTATTCTGTCCGATCTTATCCTCTAATATCCCACTCTATTCGATCCTAACATATCCAATTCCATTATGTTACCTCCTATTCTATCATATTCTATCCCATCCGATTCTATCCAATCCTATATCGTGTGATCATATCATGATATATTCTATCCTAACATATGTCCTATCTTATTCTTTGCTATCCTGACCTGTGCTACCATATTTAGTCCTATCCCATCATAATCTACGCTATACTGTCATCTCAGCACAAAAATTTAAATTTTCCTAATGAATTTTTTTCGGCCTGGAGCAGCTGCATATCTGTTACTAGGTATCGTAGAGAAAATAAACCAAAAAGTTGAAGTTTTTTCCATAGTCTTGACCATATTTAAGGACTTCAAAGATTTCGTTGAATGAAAAATATTTTTTTTTTTTTTATCAACCCTAAAATATGATCCAAGCAAATATTTTTCTCGATCCAAGAGAATATTTCAGTTGATTCAAACAAGTGTTTGTTCTAGCCTAACGTAAGAGTTTAGTTGATTTAATAAAAACTAATAGTTCATTTACCCATAAACGACCCAGCACAATGTACATTGTAAATCACTTATCGTGGAATTGTGTCATCTTTTGTAAATAATTCAGTAGTTTATCAAACTACTAAATATCACAAGATTTGGAAATTCCACAACAAGCCATTTCTAATGTAAATTCTGCTAAAACCCCCAAAAAAAATGAGGAAATTGATAAGATATTTCCTAAAATCAACAAAACAATCCAACCAAAAACTTTGATTGAAGCAAACGAATGTGGTCAACCAAACGAAAATTTTGTTCAATAAACCAAAATATTTTTTATAATCGACCAAACGCGGTGAACATAACGATTGTGTTGAACAAAGGAAATATTCTATTTTGGGTGTATGATATTTTGATGGAATAAGGATTACGGCACACAATTTATTATATTATTATATTTACCAAAAGAATTAAGGATAACCGCTAATGATAAGAACAGAATAGAGAGGATCTTCATTTTTTCTAACTGAAGACAAATTTATGACTTTATTCGAAAAGAATTTGGTCAACAGTATAATGAATGATTATTTCAGTTCTTATCTCATAAAGTAGATATTCTTCGAGCTTGTTTTTAAGTTATGTATGTAATTTTTTCAACCGTCAGTCATGAAAACTACAGAATTTTCAATTTTCACTTTAAACAATTTAAGACCTTTCTTTCTTCAAGGTTTATATTTTAGATGTATTTAATTTGTAACGCGAAATGAGTTTTCACGACGCTAGTTATTAGACCGTTTCCGTTAAAATGCACTTGAATGAAATGTAAATATTGGAGAAGGTCAAACTTGATGCCTATAATCCACATCATGGATTTTTCCGAGCTTCTACGAGATTCTACGAGATAACGACTGTATTATATATATGTATTAGAAAATATAATGAAGCACTTGCATATTTATCAGTTACATTGTAAATGAATTTCTTCATTAACACATTAATCAGTGTTTCCTCTAATCAGAACAAATGATGATTGTTTATAGTCTCGTCTTGTTATTGACGGTTATTCTCAATTCTATTGGTAAATATAATCATTGAATATACTCATAATTTTTAGTGAATGTTTAAGCTTTTATTTGTCGCACGTAATTTGTATTTGTTATCTTCGAGACTTTTAAAAGAGCTGCAAATTTTTCTTCATAAATGAAAGTCGAAAATGATGGCTAACTTAAATTTGCTGCAATATTGCATTTTTCTCAATTTTTTTTCAAGGATTTGTCAACCTAATAGTTAAGTTTTCAACCTAAGAAATGAATTTTTTATCAACAATATTAGTTTTATGCCAAAATTTTTTATGTTTAACAAATTAGAGGAATTTCCAACCAAATAATTTAAGTTTAAACTGAAGAAGATAAATTTTGAACCAAAAATGAAATAATCAAATTTTTAACTAAAAAAAATCGCTAACGAATTTGTTGATCTTTTTGGGGTAAACAAATTTTGTCTATGTATTTTTTTCGTATCTTGTGTAGTTTGTATAAAAATTCAATTTTTCTATTTCTGGTGCAATTTTTTGCGACTAAAATGAAAACTGTACGTCCTATCAAAAAGTGAGTTGTAACAAATATGTAGATCTTTTTTGAGTACACGATTTTTCATTTTTCGTTATTCTTTCGTGTGATCGAAATTTGAATTTTGATTTTTCCTGAAGTTCAAAAAATTGTTGTGACGGTATTTGAGGGTATTCAAAAAACAAGTATTTTCTCCCCTTGACTTTTTTTCATATAGTGCGTTTTTGGCTTACAATCTTCATTTTCGTTTGTTTTTTGGAATTTCGCAAATACTATAACTCCAGAAATTTTGTTTTTTAATGAAAAAAGTCATCAGGATAAATTGCTCGCATTTCTGTGTACTACTTATCACAGTAGGTCGAATGTTTAGAATTGGAAAAAAGTGTTCACAAAAAGTTTGAAAATGCGCTCACTTTTTGAGTTTTTCTCCTAAACTAAAAATAGATAGACAGACAGACGGACGGACATACAGGCACATTTGTAAAAACCTGTTTTCCGGATCGAGGGGGTTTAAAACTAGTAGATCGAAAAAAACCAGGGGGGAGACCACATTTTAAAGAAATATAATACCTTCTCTGATGAGAATGTAATAAAGTTCGATTTAGATAATTTGAAGATTTTTTTCAAACATCTCATAAATTATTCCTCTTTATGATTACAGAAAGCTTTTAAGCGAAATTCATGAATATTACTTATCGAAAAATCAACTTTTTAAAAGCAATGGTATGGTACAGGGACCCTCTATCCGCAACCCGAGGACGCGTTCGGTAGCTTTGTCATAGGCCCTTCAGTTCTATTCCAAAGGAATAGAAACCGAAACCGAATATATATATATATTGTTTAAACAGTTGAAGGTTCGGTAGAGATAACGTTGGATCCATAAAAACACTTTTATAGAGAACTATTTTTATAGTTTATCAAGAGATTCTTGCCCAAAGATTTCCTACTCTGTTATTTATTATATCATTTCAAAAAGCAAGTTATGCCATATAATAATGATAATAATATTTCAACATAAGCTCTCAGTTTGAACAAAGATTGGAACAAAACAGATTTTTCTATCAAACCTTATCTCTGCTGAAGCTAAATTATTGTTAAAACAATTTAAAAACCAGATCCTTTTTTATTTAAAATCATATTTTAATGAAATGATCTACGTCAAATGCACGAGCCTCCCATTTATAATTTTGAAATTATTTTTAACGACTGAATTGCGTCACAAATGCGCTCATATTCACCGTCAATAAAAAATTTTGCGCTACAAAATCTTGAAAGTTGTAACAGGTATTATGTAGGGGAAGGGTGCTAAAGACACCTATCGCCATTTGAAAATATTTAGACAGCGTCACCATGAAGAACAACAAAAGCGCCTATATGCGCCATCAAGCAAAAATTTTTCGCCACATTGATAACCGAGTTATCAGAGACACAAATTGGGGGAGGGATGGCGCGATTTTTCAAAGGTGATAACGTTTTTTTCAATTAATCGTAGAGATCCATCCTAACTTCAAATGCGCCCAAATGACCCACTAAATTTGGTTGCAAATATTGAAAATTGTCTGCGATATAGAGGTTTTAGCACTTTGCGAAGTGATGACGAAAGAGAAAAAATCGTCTAATCTAAAACTGTCTGCAACCCTTTCAGAACAACCTCAAAAGCGATCATATGCACTAAAAAAATTTTCTAATTATTCAATAAATTAACCGAAATATAGTGGTCATGATATGAATATAAAAGTCCGTTATGGTGGTTATAAAATATTCAAATTAACTTACTTTGATTATAAAATATGTGTAATACACCATAATGTATGTGAAGTCAATAAAGTACTTACACCAAAGCAAAATTTAGTATAGTTTTGAAATTGCAGACGACTTCGTTTATAAATTATAAATAAAAAAGTATCTAAAATGCCCAGTCACGCACCTGTTCCAAGCTTTAAATTTAAAATGAAAAATTGCCAAATAATACTAACACCATTTTTTAAATATTCAAAACTGACAGATATCACTTATATAGAGCAGAAAAATATAAAAATTAAGAGTAGGATTTAATAATATACATATTACGGTGAAAGACCGGATTCGGACTTTGTCGACAACGCCCAGTCATTGTCGACAATGTTGACAGATGTCGGGTATTTAGTCCGCGGAAATTAGCTAGAAAAGGCCGATTTCCAGGAGGAAAAAAAAAGAAAAAGAATGAATACAAGTGAAAATATTTAAAATGAAATTTTCAATAAAAAAGGTTCTATACACTTTTTCTGTACGGATGCTAGGTAATGCGTAATCAGCTCCAGGAGTGAAAGGAATGTTTTCGCATATTCCGTGAAATTTACTCGCGCTCTTTGTTTTCGACTTATAACTTATAAATGTGTAGATTTTTGAAAATTCTTGAAAATAAACCAAGAATCTTACGATAAAATTTGGACAAACACCACAAAATGCTCCTATTGTAATTCCTAAAGACAAAATAAAAATTTGTTTTCAGGAATTACATAAAAAAGAGGAAAGAAAAATGAGAAGGCAACCAACCAAATCCCCGCCCTTCTCTTTTTTATTTTTTTCGTCTTTTTTTTATATTTTTATTACTTTGAAATCACAATAAAAAAGCATGGATAATATTCACCAACGTGTCGGTGCTCACACAGCACCCTTATCAAGGTAAGAAAAATTAGAACAATCGGGAACAGCAACGAAAATACTACGCTACCTCCTGGATACCTGAGAACCAAGACAATTTAAGATTCTTAAATTTAAAAAAAAAAATCAGGAAAAATTCGAATGCATTTAAAACATAGTTTTGAAACTCTAAAAAATAATTTTAGTATTGAGAGGATTAAACAAAAAAATTTAATGAAAATGTACATTTTTCAAGATTTTGGAATAAAATTTTGGATTCTTGTTAAGAATTTTGAAAGGTTTCAAGAAAATAAAATTTTTTTTCTGAAGATTCCGGGGAAAGTTTTAAATGTTTTTTCATTTGAAAAAGTAATTTTTCAAGATAAATTATTTTAGTAAATCACGATGAAAAATAACAGAACATTAAAAATGTTTATGGAAAGTTAGTTGTTTTTTTGTTGTTAAAAATTTAACATATTTTTTCTAATTGTTATTTCTGGTAGAAAATAAATCTTCTTATTTGAAAATGCATCTTTTGTATCGAAAATTCAATTACGTGGTTAAAAATTCATTTTTTTTATTTGAAAGTTTAACTATATTTGTTCAAATTCGTTGTTTTTTGGCAGAAAAGTAGTCTTCTAAATTACAAATTTATCTTTTTGATTAAAAATTCAATTACTTTTTGCAAACTCGTTTTTTGGTTGAAAAATTAAATATTCTTACAATTTATTCCGCATTTTTTCGGAATGTATAGAAATCTGAAATGTTTTGAAATCTATTTAAATTTAGTTTTAGAACTTAATTTTCAAAAACATCAAATCATTTCGACCTAATCCATTTCAAATCAGGCAGGTTTTACAGTTGTAGTCGCATAATCTCTCGGGGGCAAAATTTTTTTTTTTTCTACGAAATTAGGCGATACGTATATTTGCGATTTGTGAAACAAATTTTTTTTACAAAGTTAGGCGTATTACAATTTTTTTCTTTGTTCACAAAAAAAAACGCAATTTTTTCTTTTATCATTTAGAAAATGTTCAAAATTAACGAAATGGCGGCGGTTTTTCTTAAAATATTAAAAGTCGATTTTCTCAAAAACCCCAAACTTATATTTTTGCCAATTTCTTGTTTAATTTGTACTATTATGAGGAAAATACCTTGTGAGTTTTATGCAGGCTAAATAACTTTTGTGGCCAGGAGATTTTTTTTCATAAAATCGAATTTTCACATTTTTGTTGCAAACAACAGATACAAAAAAAATGAGAAGAAAATAGTTTGTACTGTTAAAAAAGTTCTACAAAAAGTTCCTTTAGTTATTTATGATATCTTGTCCCATTTCCGAGATTCCCACTACTATTACATTCTCATCTCAATGAGAAGGTATTGGTTTTATGTGAAAAATGACTTTCGCGGATTTAATCAAATGTCGACGGAGGTGCTAACTTAATGGATCTACAAAAATCTCTCATGGCGGTGGGCGCGCGGCTCGCAGATTTGAGCGCACCTAGAGCGTGCGACTTTCGATTCTCGTGCTTCGCGCTCGATAATATATTTATCTCGCGCTTCGCGCTCAATACTGTATTTACTTCGCGCTGCGCAGTCGTCCTTTGTACTTCCCCCACATTTATGCACAGACCTTTGAAAATTGAAGATCAAATTAGCGACAACTGCATCCTATTTTGCATTGCATTTTACTTTTAGGTACCTTAAAAAATGTATAATTGCAATGAAATATTATTATTATAATTCATAATATGCATTGGTATTAAAACAGACATATTTTCATTGTCTTGTTTGTACAAGTAAAGAAAAAGTGTCCACACTTTAGAAACAAAACAAAAAAACAATTTTGTTATTATGCGTTTCTAAGAAAATGTGTAGATATAATTTAAGCGAAAAATTCGTATGAAGGAAATGTTATTGTAGTTTATGCCTTCTTTCAAAAAGTTAATTTTTTTTATTTTAAATGTATTTTTATGACAAAAGTTCATGACAAATTCGAAGATCTCTTTTGGTTGAACAACTTTTGTTCATTCATTTTTTTTCGTTTCTTATTGTTTTTATACCTTGTGTCCCCTTGCGTTGTTTGTCCAATAATAAAATTTTTTCATTTTTGATGCTGTTTTTTTGCAAACAAAACAACAACTACGCATCTTATCAACAAGTAAATAAAAACAAATCTTGTAGATCTTTTTTGAATGCACAATTTTGGTTCTCGCATCTGTTTTCGTTCAAGAAACTTTATCAAGAATCAATCCAAATTTAAATTCTTCAACGCCCAACATTCAAGAACTACGAAATTCTTGGAAATAAAATCTTACAGAAAATCTTCCACAGGATGAAGTTTTTTTTTTAACAAAAAAGGATTAGAAAAATAACTTTTTTGCAGCGGAAAGCTTTTCATTTCAATAAACTAAATTTAGAATAAATCAAAATTCGTATTCTGCTTTAACATCCAACATGCCAAAAGTACGAGAATCTTGCGAATACAATTTTGCCCAAGGTCTCTCGTTAAACAAAAAGTGATTTCTTTAAAAAAAAATATATATATATCAGAAAAATAATTGTCTTCATAGTGTGAAAATTAACAAAAATATAATAAAAAATTCATCTCTTTGCTTCAAACTTCAACTATTTCTTTGCAATTTTTTCTCTTTCTTGACTCAAAAATTTTTCTTAGTTGAAAATACCAATCATGTTGACAAGTCGTGTTTTTTGAATGAATTTAAGTGTTTTTGATTGAAAATGAAAATCTCTTTTGATTGAAATATCATTTACTAGATTTCTCGTTCAGAATTCATGTCCCTTGGAAGAAAATTTGATTACTTGCATTGAAGTTAACTCTCTTGTTAAAAATTATTATGTTTTGCTTGAAGGTTCACCATTTTGATTGAAAATTCATCTGTTTTGTTGAAAAATGAGCTATATTGTTGCTAAATCATTTTTGTCGCTGAAAATTTAACTATTCCAGTTTGAAGTATTACTATTTTGTTGAAAATTGATATATATATATATATTCGGTTTCTATTCCTTTTGAATAGAACTGAAGGGCCTATGACAAAGCCATCGAACGCGTCCTCGGGTTGCGGATAGTTAGCTCTTATTCTGCACTTGATGTAAATGCCAGCTTTCTATGTTTTAAATTTCAGTAGCAGTAATTGTTTTAAAAATATATATATTATCTCCGTCCCCTCTCGAAGTAACATTTTTTTAAATGTGCTGGAAAATAACACCTTATGAATGAATTTTATCCCGATTCGAAAAAGTGAAAATTGTCAGAGTCGTTTCATTTGTTTATGAGGAAAAAACATTCAAATGATAAAAACTCGTTTTCCACTAAGTTTTACTTGATAGCAGAACTCGCTGACAATCGCCTACTTTTATTTGTTATCCTTCTGGCGAAACTTGTAGAAATTATGTTGCAAAATACTCCATTTTTTAATAACAAACGATTTTCTATAAAAACTAATCAATATTTCGAGCTTAAGTTTTAAACACTTTTTGAGAAAAGCAAGGGGTATCTTCTTTGAAAGTTGTTGCTTGAATATTGTAAAAATTATTGCATATTTTAAAAGAAGTTAGGTTCGGGCGGTTTTTTTTTTTTTTTTTATTTTTTAAGTGAAAAAATGAACGAATCTTAACGTACGACCCCCCATTTTTTCTGTCCTTATCGATTGCTTAAAAGTATATTGGCTTTTGCTCTATATGCTAACACTACAAAAATCCGAAGTCAATTTTATTTTTTTATTTTTAATGGGATACTTTGACGATTACAATGAAAGCTATCCATCTTATGAAAAAATGGTCTATAAGAAGTTTTTAAAACGTTTTTTTTTTGTAAAAATCTTGTGATTGAACATTTTATTCTTTCCTGACATTTTTTTTGCATACCTCGTATAGTTTTGTCGGAAAGTGGAATTTTTCATTTTAATGGCATTTTTCATGATTAAGACAAAAACTATGGGTCTCATCAAAAAAATAGTTTTCAACAAATTTGTAGCAATTTTATAGATGAAAAATTTTGCTCTTGACATTCTTCTCTTATCTCATATATTTTTGCTGGAAAATTGAATTGTTGGTTTTTCAAAAAGTATTCTTTAGAAATAAAATAGGAGCCGTTGGTCAAAAATAGTTATTTAACGAACTTCTTTCTTTTCAGGCGTTCAAAAAGTATTTAAAAGGGCAATCCATTTGGATAATTCCTCCGAAATTTATTATGTTTACAGACAACGACGACTACAACGACGACTACAACGACAGACAGACACGATAGTATAAAATACATTCTTTCTTCATCGTTGAGTCTGAAGACGTCGAGATTTGATGAAATCTGCGAAAGCCAATTTCCACATAAAAAATCTCATTAAAATGAGAATGCAACAAATTATTCAACATTAAAATTGATTAGACAAATTGTTCTGATATCAAATAATAAATTCACTGTAATTATTACCCTTCCAAATGGAAAATTTTTCAATTATCAACTTGTAAAATTCAATATTTTCAACAAGCGTTGAAAATGAAGTAATTAAAATGGAAAATATTAACAATAACAATATTTCTACTACAAAATGTTGGAAGTTAAACGAACAGGAAATTTATTTAAAACTGAAAACAATGTTTACTTGCCAAGAATTATGATATTACAACTTTTATACTCGAACCCTTAAAATTTTTAAATTATTTACATTGATTTAAATCTTTTAAAAATTAACCATTTTTAAATTATTAATCACACTTCTCAAAGTTCAACCAGCTTTACGTGTATAAGGGTTCAACTTTGATCTTAATTATCTCAGCTCAGGAGAGGACAATATTTTTTAAATTTCGCAGACGTTTAGATAATATTCCAAAGAACCTATATCCAAAGTTTAAACAAATCCGTAAGAAAAGTGTGTTCGTGACCGTACCTCCTTAATTTATTGTTTTTTAGGTGTCCTCATACTCCCGGACGATGCTCAATTGTTTCTTAAATTGCATTATAAACTTGCATAACAATGATTCTTCATTTGTAGACGTAGAATATGGCTATATGTTACTAGATTGAACTATTTTCTGGAAAAGTCGTCCTTTTTGTTTGTTTTGAATTAATTTTTTTGACTGAAAATTTAAATATTCTATTTTTGTGTGAAAATTGATCGTTTTTATTTGAACAGTCAAGTATCTGGTTCAAACATCGTGTATTTTGTGGAAAATTCGTTCTTTTTGGTCGAAAATTAACCTCCATGGTTGACAATTCATCTTTTTGCTTCCAAATTTAACACATGTTAAGATCTCTGTTTTGGTTGAAGTCATCTGTTTTTGATTGAAAACTAAAAATTTTTGTGCTTGAAATATCAACTTCTACATGTTGATTTCAGATTTCATCATCTTTTTCATGAAAATTAAATTATTCAGTTGAAAGATTCATGTATTCCCGTTGAAGATTCACCATTTTAGTTGAAAATTTATCACTTTGTTTAGAAAATGTAACTTTTTTTTTGCATTTTTTCTTTCAAATGTAACTATCGCAGTCAAATATTTCATCATTTTAGTTGAAAATTCATCTCTTTGGTTGAACTTGTTTAACTGAAAATGCAACTATTTGATTAAAAATTAGCCTTTTCTAGTTGAACATTCATCATTTTAGTCGAAAACTTATCATTTTCTTTGAAAATGTAACTTGTTTTTTAAATCACTTTTTTTGGGTGAACATTCTTTTAAAATTGAGAATAATGAGAATCTAGCTATTTCAGTTGAATATTTTATCATTTTACTTTTAAATCCATCTCTTTGCTTGAACATTTTGAATGAAAATTTGAGTATTCTATTTTTGGTTCACAATTTATTTTCTTCTGTCGAAAATTCGTCCTTTTCAGTCGAAATTAATGTTCTTGATTGAAAATTCAACTATTCTAGTTAAATATTGATAATTGTAGTTGAAAATGCATCTTCTTTGTTTGACATTGAGCTATTCCAGTTGAAGATTCATCATTTTAGTTGAAAATTCATCAGTTTGGGGTTTTTAACTGAAAATTTGACTATTTAATGTTTTGTTCAAAATTGATCTTTTTTAGTTCAAAATTGAACTATTTGATTGAAAATTTATTTTTTTAGTTGAAAATTCAACTATTTGGTTTAGAATTCATGTATTTCATTGAAAATTCGTATTTTCGGTATAAGAAAATTGGTCTTCTTGATCCAAAATTCAATTATTTTGGTAAAAATTCATCTGCGTTGTTGAAAATGCAATAAAGCAATTTCGACTTAAAAATATACTTTGCAAGCAAAATTTCCAATATGTTGACAATTCATATTCGTCTCGGTTTTGTTATGATTAAAAAAAAAGGATTAGGAAATGGGTAAATATTCTCAATATTGAAGGTAATCTTAAATAAAATGCAAAATTACCAAAACTCCCAACAGAAATTGAACGGGTAACAAAAATATGAAATTCGCCAGTTGAAAACCACTATATCAATTTTTGAAACGCATCACTTTTTTCCGTGTTTTGACATTGTAGAATACTAAAGTTTCAAACATTTTTATCATTTATTCAAATGGAAAGTCTCTCAGTGTACTTTAGCACATTGCAAGTTTAGTATATAGATCTATTACTGGGAGGAATATTATAATCTAAACAAAATTCCGAAAAGTGTAGGATCCCCTTGTAAAATCTTTCCAATTAATACAAAACAAGAATAATATTGATGATATAAATTAAATTTTTAGAAATGAAATTTTAAGAATTTTTACGAACTACAATGCCTGTCCTTAACATCAAATTGCGCATGCGTGATTCCTGTCGACGTGGCGCCGCGGACGTGTGCAGTCGATGATTCGCCATTTTGCAATAGCTGTTAGCAACGCTACGACACGTCGCATCGATTTTTTAAGTTTTCATTTACTGCTAGTTTCATAAAATATCGGATTATTAGTATAATTCGAGATTCAGATTAAAAAAATCAATTATTAAGAGAAGACAACTAGGATATGACAAAATGTATTAACATGTGCAAGGCAGCCGAATCAGCCAATATGCCAACGCAGAAAAAGATATCGCGAAATAAAAGTAATTTTAATTAAATATCCGGTTTAAAAAAAGTTATTATGTGAATAACCCTATGGCTTTTAGTGTGTAGTTGCTTCCCAAAATGATTTGGGAGCAATTTTTCTACAAGAAAATGTACCCGCCGCATATGGAAGCAAAAGCTCTAACAGAAAACATAACGTATATATTCTGAAATTGCGAAGGAATCATTAGCTATTGTCTTTTAATGAATAAATCAATTTCCAGCGCGAATAAAAGGAAGTAGATTAAGATTGCGTAAATATTTTAGAGTAATTGCCTATTTCATTATATAAAAAGAACGAGCTTTAAAAATATATATATATCTGAGGATGAGGAATTGCCAATGCTAAGAAAATATACATACATCTCAACTTTTTTCACAGAAGAACACTATTTTTCGAGCAGAATTTTTTAATTCATGAAGCCAAGCTTTTATAATTTCTCACCTATAGAATTAAGGATGATTGCCAAGGGGAAGAAGAGTTTATAAACGACCCTCATTTTTTTCAAGCAGACGAAACACTGATTAATGTATCAATGAAGAGCTTATCGTTAACAGTGCAACAATGGAATATTCTGGTGCTTCATTATAAATTATTGAACAATAATATATCCTATAGTCGTTATTTCACAGATAATATGTGATAAGATTATTATTCTGAGATATTTACATTTCATTAGAGTCAGTTCTGATGCTAAAGATTTGATTACTAAACAGGCGATGATTCAGACAAGTAAACACTACTATAGGGGAGCGGCGGCAAATGGTGTGCATATAAAGGAAAATGCACGATTAAAATTCAAATATAAAGTAAAATATTGTAATAAAATATATTTTGTTTAGGCTAATATCTTACCAATTCTCTATACATGGAGATAATTTAATTGAAGTTCATTAAAACAGTTAACTGATGTGTTTTCCAAAAAGTGCATCTGCGCCAAGTTGTCCTCCCTTGTTTGGTAATGTGGCGCGTTTCGATTTCAATTCATAATTATTGAATAAAAAACAAATTATGAAGAAAAATTAGCTCAAAAAATCTGTCTACTGTTTTACCGTCATATTTTACGAAGAACGAGAAAAACAGCGCCCGACTTCGTAGTACGGCGAGGGCAGTACCTCGATATGACAGAAAAAGTGATGTCCTATATATATAGTTCCCCCACTCTGACACCCCGTACCGCATCTAGGTTTATAATATCTTAGACGAGATCGAATTTTCGCGATGTTTTCATATTGACGCAGATTGCGCATATGCACGTGCATGTATTCCAAAAGCTTTGTTAAGAACAAAATAAAAATGTCTATTTCGCACGCGTATATTAATTTCACGAACGGTTTGCTAAGAAATGTTCCAATTTCAGAAATTATACATTTTGACCAGAAAAATAAAAGTGATTTTGTCAGGAACAAAAAATATATAAAGCATGGTTCAACTGTGAAAATCAAAAGAACAACCTTTTACGGAACGCATATATTATACTATTAAGAAGAAAGTAAAAATTTAGTCTCAAAAGTAACCTTAAAATAATATAACCTCAAATTAATGTTGATATGGAATTAAATGTTTGTAATGTAAAAAGAATTTTAATCACCTAAATTTCCGAGTCGATATCATTGAATCATTGAAAAGAAAAGTGTATATAGCTGAAAATTAAATTGACTGTTTGGTATGTACAGAAATTTTAATTGGTTTCAAAGTTTAATTGCCCCACTTTCAATTAAAATCATTTTTAGTACAATATTTTGTAATTTACAATTACAAAAATTAAATCTAGACTTGAGATTGAAGGCTTTGCTCTTAAAATTTAAGTACAGACAAATATTTTTTATAAACGTGAAAGTAGAGAATCAAATTGGGCTGAGGTTTGACGTCTCAGAATCTCTTGGTATTTTTCCGATTTCCAAAAAAAAAATTGTCTACGAAGTTTTGCGTATTCGAATTTCGTGCTTTGTTTCCCAAAAACTTGAAACAATTTTTTCAAACCTTTATAACTTTTTAGCTAATTGAGATATTTATTGTTTTCTTAATGATTCTAATAGCACTTACAGTCGTTTGAAATCCACTGGAAAATGTTGAAAAGTTCAAAATGAACAGTGGTTTTGTTGAAATTATTAAAGTCAGTTCTTTAAAGAAATCCTACTGATATTTGTTGCCTAATTTTTATTCAAATTTGTACTTTCATAAGGAAGACATCTTGTCTAGATAAAAGTTCCCACAGCAGAGAAAGTTCTATGAAAACTACCCATTGTTCTTTCGCGATATCTTGCATCGTTGACGATAAAAATGAAAAAATTACATTTTCAGGACAAAAAATTCTCTCCGACCTCAAAAATCTTTTAGCCCGCAAAAAGATGATAGGATGCCTTTCTTCTATTGGCAGAAACTTTTGAAAAATATTAGGGATAGTAAAAAAGGCTGTGTTTTCCAGAAAATATTTTTTCATGATTTAAAAATTGGAGAAAAGAATGAAGAAGATTTTCTGGAAAATCCCACGTTTTTTGTTTTTACCCATATTTTATTTTACAATTTCTGCTTAAATAAGGAAGGTGTCGTATCAACTCAATGCGGGCTAAACCATTTTTGAGGCAAGGAGAATTTTTTTCCTAACAATATAATTTTTGATAATAGATTTAATACTTTCACGATGATTCATGATGATAAATTTAAATTTAAAGCTTTTTCGGGTTTTGTCATTTTTTAGATGACAGTTGCTCCCAGTGGGACCCTGCGGTGGTTGTTAACCTTTAGTTTTTAATTATATATTGAAGGTCAAGACTCTACCTGTTTATTTCTTCAGATGAATTTCGCAACCTTTACAAAGATCTGGGGCTTCTTCCAAGCAATTACCTTTATTCATGGAGAATTTCTATCTTCACTTTTGAAAGAATGATCATACTCAAACTCAAAAAGGGCTACTCTCATCAATCAAAGATCTTTTCTACTCCGTTGCAGACGATCTGGCATCATACCTCTACATATCAAACGCAGGTTCAGATTTTTAGATTTACATTCTAACGACGAAAGAAATATTCCTAAACTTTACTCTCTGTATTCTCAAATATCTGTTAACATTCTCGAACTGAAAATCAATGATATACATTTCTGTACGAATCAAAATTTGTCTAGATCACACAAAATCAAAAAAATCATTCAAAAAGTTATTCCATCCAATATTTTGAAAACATTTTATTATTTTGAATATAATAAATCTGAGAAGATTTTTAATACCAAAAAGCTCAAATCTGTACAAAAATTTGAGAATTTACGTTCAGGAAAACAGAGTCTTAACAAAATTGGTTACAATACAAAATGGTTTAATCTTAAAAACACTGAAATTCCAGGAGGAGTGATTAATTTGGTTTCTTTGGGACCTAAATTCTCAATAAATTATATGAATATTCATGATCTATATGTTCAAAGCTCTGTCGCCTTTATCGAAACCGGAATTTATAAAATTAATATAGATGATAAGAACATTATTCACAACCATTGTACTCAAACTATTTTATATCATATTTCGAATCTCAAGTTTAAAAATCGTCAAAAATTTGATGTCATCAATACTAAATGTATTAAGAGGTTCAAGTTGGACAATCCAGATGTTATTTTTTCAAACGCGGAAAAGGAAAACGTAACGGTAGCTATGTCAAAAATTGATTATTTTCAAAATATTCTTTCTATTCTTCAAAGTGAAATTCTACCTATTTCAAACTTAACAACTTAACCTATAAACAAAAATCTGGCCTAGCTATGGTTTCACCCCTTTCGCCGGCTGCAGCCAATATGGTGATGGAAAAACTGGAATTCACTTGTTTACAATCTTCACCTTCCAATGTACGTTTTTTCTACAGATATGTGGATGATATCATAACTGCTATTCCAAAATACAAATCACAAATAATACTCAATGCATTCAACTCATACCATTCCAAAATAAATTCACTATAGAAATAGAATCATATTCAAAAATAAGTTTTTTGGACACACTTATTGTCAGACAAAACAACATTTTGAAGGTAGGTTGGTTTCAAAAACCTACCTGGTCTGGAAGATATTTAAAATTTAATTCTTTACATCCTAATTGCGAAAAATTTGGTGTAATAACTGGTTTATGTTTTAGAATGCTTAGAATCTTTGACCTTGAATTCAGAACCAAAAGTAAAGAAATTTAGCGTTTTCACAATTCTGAAAATTTTTCAAATAAATCTAATATAGATGTTTCCAAAAAATGCATAAATTTCACAGTTTGCCCTGATATAAAGGGTCTCTCAGGAAAAATCGAAAAAATCTTAAGAAATGCAAGTATAAAAACTTTTTACAAACCGGTTAATAAATTTTCAAAATATTTTGTTTTAGCATTTTTATTTCGCTCTACTGAAGAGTGTAGTTTTAAATTTTCATTGAAAGTATTAATTATAGTAAGGAAGAAATGACGAATCTTGGAAAGAAATATTTATGAGAACTATGTTAAACATGTCAAAATTTTGTATTTAACTAATTTGACTTTTTTCTCAGACATTTGTATATCACTTTGAATGGATTTTCAACGACCTAAGTATATCCAATTCTTAAAAATAAATTCTTTAATGGCAAAAATCATTGAAAAATCATTGATAATTATTTAAAAATTTCACATTTCTTACAAAAAGATTGTTTGTTCTTTTTGACATATAAAAATGAATGTTTAATCTTTCCCCTATTTTCTCCTTTTTCGTGAGATAATCACCCTATTTCCCCTTTTTGAGCTCCTTTTGCGCTGTGATCCCTGTATTAGGAAATGTTCAAAACTGAACAATTAAAAAGCTTTAAAAAGATCTCATGCTTTCAATCAATCATTCAATATTACCGATCCCATATGTCTCCTAAATTATAATGATAACATTTTATTTCTAAATTCTTTCACAATATAGCTGTTGTGTAGAATAATTATACGTAAGTGAAACCAGTTGCAACATATTAAACTGCAAAACACGGCATATTACCTGACTCGTTAAAGTTTCGAGCGACATTCTATTCTTGATTCCCCGTCGTCGGTTAGGTTCATAAAAAATGCATGGAAAAGGGTGACTGTCGTTTTGTTCCTCTATTATGAAAATTGCCCTCATAAACAATTCTGCTACTTCATCGCAAAACTCTTTCCACCATCGCTCGCAATATTTCTCGCCCTATTACATAGCGATAGAAACATGGGAGCTATTATCCGCTTCTTCGTAAAACATGAATTAGGAATGTATTTCTCGAATCGAAGAAAAGACAAGGCGACTATATACCAGAAAATTATTAGCTACAAGAGATACACAGCATCTTTAGGTTTGCAGCAATTCCTTTTTTCTAGCCTGCATTAAACAGACAGTTATAAAAAATAAAATAATATCTTAAATTCTGATCTGACATACTATATTACATATAGCAAATCCTGAAATTAATTTATGATCTTAGTTTCTAGTCCATAATTAGAGTTGTTTTTTAGTTAATGTAGAAAAAGCTCAAATAAATCCATCAGTAATGTATAAGGCAGACATTTCTTTTACAGTTTTCAAATGAGTAGGCATTTGGCCAACAAAATCTTGATATGGATTTCTTACCATCTCTGTTTTTACAACTGCAAATGTCGTGTATTTGTTTTAAAATCTCGACATCGAGGAATTTACAGAATGTTTGTTCAGCGTTCTCGAAATTACTGTTGTTTGTGCTGAAATGGGAGTTATTCTTACCAAACACAGCGAACATCGTATTCAGGAAAACTACGACAAAATTGGAAGGTAGTATTGCAAATCTATTTTGTTTCATTCAGGAAAACTTTGTTATTTATTTCTAGCTAGCCGAATAAATCTTCACCTTTTGGGAAAAGAGGGGAAGTTCCAGTTCTATCTTCAATGGTTCGAACCATCGAACAGAATTGTTGTATTATTAGGACTATGGACAAATTGTTGGAGAGTATAATGCACCCTTAATTTTAAACTTATTTTATTTTTGTCTTAGGTTTGGAACGATTACATTTATAGCTGCTATATAATGTTAATACATTTTATTAAAGTTTAAGAAAGCTATGGTAATTTATATACTTTTGAAATCGATTTTTATAGTAACAATTTTTTCATTCTCATAATTTAAAGTTGATGCAAGAATAGAAAAGATGAGTTGATTCGAGACGAATCGATTGACTTATAATATTGTTTATGGTTGATTATGAACCAATCTGTTGAGATTATTACATTTTCCAATTAGGAAAAGAAACAATCAAAAATTTTAATGTATTTCTAACATTGCTAGCATAGTTTGGAATTCTGTTTTTTTAATTGTGAATCTTTTTCATGTTCATTTTGCATAAAATTATTCATGATAAAATAGATTTCTTTTCAATCTTAATTTAAAAAATTTATAATATTGATACTTTTTACTGAACAGTAAGGAAGCTACAGTAATACATAATATTTGAAAATACGGTTTTTTATAGTAAAATTTTTTTCTTTAACATAATTCAAAGTTGATGAAAGGATATAAAAGATTCCTTGGTTCAAAACGAATCGATTGACCTATAATGTTAATACATTTTATTAAAGTTTAAGAAAGCTATGGTAATTTATATACTTTTGAAATCGATTTTTATAGTAATAATGTTTTCATTCTCATAATTTAAAGTTGATGCAAGAATAGAAAAGATGTGTTGATTCGAGACGAATCGATTGACTTATAATATTGATACTTTTTATTGAACAGTAAGGAAGCTACGGTAATACATAATATTTGAAAATTCGGTTTTTTATAGTAAACCTTTTTTCTTTGACATAATTCAAAGTTGATGAAAGAATATAAAAGATTTCTTGGTTCAAAACGAATCGATTGACCTATACTGTTAATACATTTTATCAAAGAGTAAGAAAGTTATGGTCATTTATGTTATATTAAAAATCGATTTTTACAGTAAAAATGTTCTCATCCTCATAATTTAAAGTTTATGTAACAATATAAAAGATGTGTTGATTCGAGACAAATCGATTGACCTATAATATTGATACATTTTATTGAAGAATGAGGAAGCTACGGTAATGCATAATATTTTAAAATAGGGGTTTTTATAGTAAAACTTTTTTCTTTAACATAATTCAAAGTTGATGAATAAATATAAAAGATTCCTTGGTTTAAAACGAATCGATTGACCTATAATGTTAATATATTTTATTAAAGAGTAAGAAAGCTATAGTAATTTATATACTTTTAAAATAGATTTTTATAGTAAAAATGTTTTCATTCTCATAATTTGAAGTTGATGCAAGAATAGAAAATATGTGTTGATTCGAGAAGAATCGATTGACCTATAATATAAATCTATTTTATTGAAGAGTAAGAAATCAATGGTGATGCATAATATTTAAAAATACACTTTTTTAAATAGTAAAACTTTTTCCTTTAACGTAATTTAAGGTTGATGCAAGAATAAAAAAGATTCCTTGGTTCGAGACGAATCGTTGGAACTATAATATTAATACATTTTATTAAAGAGTAAGGAAGTTATGGTCATTTATACTATAATAAAAATCGATTTTTATAGCAAAAATATTCTCATACTCATGATTTAAAGTTGATTTGAGAATATAAAAGGTGTGTTGATTCGAGACGAATCGATTGACTTATAATATTGATACATTTTATTGAACAGTAAGGAAGCTATGGGAACAGTAAAAAATGTCTATAAATATTAATTTTAAATAGTTTATAAAGTTTCAATCATGCGTTTACATTTGTTTAACTACTAAGACTTTCATATTGACTTTAAATATTGTCATATTTCGTTTAACTTAATGAGATTTTAAGGGATTATGTCATATTTTGATGAAATTTCAAATTTAATTGAAGAGATTTAATATATTTTGAGTTATCTCTAACGTTAAAATCTGGAAATTCTTAAATTTTGAACTGATTTCGAATCGTCTTGTAAAATAAATTATGGATCACTTGTTGACGCTTAATGCGCAGTTCAGTTTTAAAAATCATTATAATTTATATTCAAAGATGATCAATTAAAAAGATTTTTTGTGTTCAAAATTTCAACACTGCGAATATTTTGGAGCATCTGTATAAATATAGATGCACATTTTTACATCTAAAAGCAGTTTTTCAGGATTCTTTCTCTTAGAAGGTGGAAAATGTCGCAGAGATCACTCAAAATACTCAAAGATCATTTAAAACTTTCAGTAAATTACTTTCAATGTGTTATTAAATTCAATGTTATTACTTTGCCATGCATTTGCAACGATCATAGGCCAACTACATAAGTGGCGCCACCACACGGCCACCGTCAACGCACAGTGCTGATTCAATTCTTTCACGATGATTCATTATGAGAAATTAACATTTAAAGCTTTTTCGGGTTTCAATCGCGTGCAAAACCACGAATCTTGCAGTTTTGCACACAATTGAAACCCGAAAAAGCTTTAAATTTTAAATTTAAATTTATCATAGGTTACAGAGGTTTAAAAAAAATCGTTTTTTTTTCAAACAAAGCACAAAATTCAAACACGCCGAACTTCGCATGAATTTTTTTTTCGCAAATCATTTGTTATACTTATTCAGCTTCCGAATATCTCGGGAGCAAGTTTTTATTTTTGTGAAAAATTCAAAATTCGATTTTCAATCGCTGCAGAAAACCGATTTTCAAAACCTGTTAAATTTTAACCTCAAGATTCTCGGACAATTTACTCGGAATTGATTTACTTTTTTAGATAAAAAGGTTTTTACCCTTATTCAGAAACTCAATATCTCGGGAATAAGTTTTTGTTTCTTATTTAAATAAAGATCAAATTTTTTATCGCAATCCGCAGCCGAGTCATTTCCGTATTTTGGTCAGTGTGACTTTGAAATTGTCAGCTGACACGTCTATTTCCTCGAAAATGAGTAACTGATTCTAATCAAATTTTTTTGGGCTTAAATCAGCAGCACGTCATCTCGGAAGTGGACTTCTGTCTTATCTTTAAATGGTGATTTCGATTTTATGGTGTTTTTTTGCTCTCCTGAAAAATGCTGATTTTTGTGTTATCTAGTTCTGTACTGCCACCCTCTAATTCATCAGTTAAATTTTTAATTAAAAAAATATATATCTTTCAATTTTTTAAGTTTAAACGTGCCGCTTTTGAGATTAAAACTGCAGGCCACGTAGTTACTCCCTGTTTGAAGCATAACCTCCCTAGGAGCAAGATAACTGTAGACTGGCGCCAGCTGGGCGCCAGAAAAAGAAGAATCTGTTTGCAGCCTGGAGCCTGGCTGGTTCCGCTTTGGCGTGCTGTTCTGGCGCCAGAGTCTGGTATAGCAGATCCTGGCCCAGACTGGTCATGATATTGCATATAAAAATGTGAAAAGGGCGTTAATGAATATTTTCAACATCTCCTAAGCAATTCAACCAGATCCAAAAAGCCATATAATTATACAAATTCCTAGTTTGAGGTTATGATCACTCAGCACGTGGTGCATTTTACTTCTCACTTTTCAGCTATAAATTAATATGAATAACTCTTATAATTAATCATAAATTTTTGTAAACTTACTTGTAAAATTAACTTGGTGAAAAACGTAAATCTGCAATCTGTATGACAAAAAATCACATTGGATCCAATTTGATCACAAATCGATGAAACAATGGAAAATTGGAAATAGTCGGTATCGATAATCGGGCATTAATATCGATATGTGTGATTGATATATCCGCCGTCTAATATCGATATTGAAATATCGAAGTCAAAATATCGATATTTCCGATATTTCGATATTGCATCACTAGCGGGCAAAGATATTATGTAGCGGGTCCGTAGTGTAGTAGAAGAAATCGCATTACGGTAGATAGGAAAAAGTTCAACAACATGTAACTGCAACAGTTTCCACAAATAAAGAAAAATTTTCTTTTCGAAATAAACCTTACATATTCAATTTAATATCCTTATAGAAAAAATATCACGAAATTAGTCAATTAGCTGTATTAAGCATTTTTATTAGACCTGGTCAAAGGTAAAATTTTGACACCTCTGTCCATCAATAGATAATCGTTTCTCGTATTACTCCTGGGCATGACAGAATACTCAATTCTCGATAATAATAATTTATCATTAGTATACTTACTATTATAATTAGTTTATTGAGTAAATAAGAGTTGAAACTATTATTATTTTACAAAAATAACAAAAGCTTAAATTATTGACATTTTTTTTATCTCTGATATTCCGTGAGATTGGTAAGAGATATTTAATCTTCATGCCATTTGACGTAACTTGCGATGACAGAAAAGTGCAGACTTTTTACATACCTTAACCCTAAAAATGATATCTTTTCCGGAAGACACCTTAAAACATAACTAAAATCTATGTGCTTTCAATTAACAAATAATTGGCAGTATTTTCTTAGTTTATTCTTTACAATAACTTAAATTAAAAAAACAACCCTGAACTTAAACAACTGCGAGACAGTCGCAGAGTTGCCAATTTTGGAGAGCGACATTTTTTGCAATACGCCTGTAGGATACCTCTGTGACTTTGACAACAGCGCCATCTGACACGCAAACTATTGGGTATCTCGAAGTTATTTGGGCGTTTATGAAAAAAAAGCAGTGAATATAAATTCATGTTAATCAAAAATGTTAATCTTGGGTTTAAAATGGATTGCTTACTATAAGATTTTTCGTTAATATTGAATTGAAATTCAAATTTTTTTCTAATAGTTCGGAATTGGTGGCGCTGTCGTAGTTACCCAATAGGCGTATTTTGCGATTATCCAGTGTTCGTTATCTGCTGTTGGAAAATGTAATGTCTAATAAAAAGTCTTCAGATATTTATAAATATTAAAGAAAGAACGCTTTATATAAATAAATATTGTTCATTCAACTTCAAGCTTTGATTCTAATGTATAATTATGTCATAAAAAATCTGCCCGCTCTGCGGGCACATTCTCATCGCGCGCTTCGCGCGCGGCTCGCAAGTTTGAGCGCGCCTAGGGCGCGCACCTGTTGGATCTCAATTTTTTTACATTATTCTTATATGAATATGTATATTATAATAAACATTATAATAGTCATTTTTTAATCTTCATCAATAATTTATAAAACTCTCCTATTATTAATTCAAATTTCGATTAAATTTTAATGTAATAAATAATTTACTTTAATTAATTTCATTTCATTGAAATAAATTTAACCATTTTATTAATATAATTGTTTCCTCTTAGAGGAATTTAAAGTTTTTAGTGACAAGAAAATTCAGTTTGAAAAAAGCTTTCTTGAAAATATATTTCAAGTTGTATTATTCTTGCTTTAATATTTTTCTATATAATTATAATTCAACATTTATATTATATCAATCTTATCTTTTAAAAGATTGCAAACTGGCTTCATGTTGCACATCTGTGATGTGTCCTAACTGGCCCTAACTGGTTTCTAATAGGATTCTTATTTAAAATTGGTTTCCAACCGGTCTTATTCGGTACTTGTGTTCTTTTGTTAAATTTGACTAACAGGATCCAAGTGGATACAATGTTGTATTCTTTTACTTGACATATTATTAAGTAAAAAACTGTTTTTCTAACAGGTTTTATGAGGTCTTTTATTGAACCTTCGGAACGAAATTACTCGGATTAAAGTTCGAAGCGATGTGTTTTAGGCGGATCTATTATGTACCTATTGGGATCTGCTTTATTCCAAATGCCACAAGTACGAATCTATCAGTTATTTTATTTGAACTTCGGAATTAAATGATTCAGATTAAAATTAGAAGTGATGTGTTTTAAGCGGCTGTAATAGGTCCCTATTCGGATCTGCATTATTCGACGGAGAAGTGCGAAACTGCTTCCCTAACAGGTTCTACTAGGCATTTTATTGGACCTTCAGAATTAAATTATGC
This sequence comes from Andricus grossulariae, assembly GCA_011634705.1. Taxonomy (NCBI): domain Eukaryota; kingdom Metazoa; phylum Arthropoda; class Insecta; order Hymenoptera; family Cynipidae; genus Andricus; species Andricus grossulariae. The sequence goes on along the minus strand of JAABKJ010075445.1, from coordinate 159,686,524 downwards.
TTTATTCCAAGTGTTACAAGTACGATATTGCTTCCCCAAAAGGTTCTATTAGGTACTTTAGTGGCATGTTGGAATCATTAATTGGATTCAAATTCGAAGTGATATGTTTGAAGTGGTTCTATAAGCTACCTATTGGGATCTGCTTTATTCCAAATGCTACAAGTACGAAATTGCTTCCCTAACGGGTTCTATTAGGATTTTAGTGGACTGTTGAAATCGAATTATTAGGATAAAAATTTGAATAGACGTATTTTAAGCAGCTCTATTGGAAACCTATTGGGAACTGCTTTATTCCAAGTGCTACTAGTACGAAACTGCTTCCCTAACAGGTTCTTTTAAATACTTGAGTAAACCTTCAGATTCAACCCTACTAAAACTTCCGCTTAAGTAATTAATAGAAACCGTTCAGATAGTACGTTGCATCCAATTGCATTTCTATATGGTTCTTACTGGTTCTTAAGAGTTTTTTACTTCAATTTGGATTCTAACCGGTTGTATTCAGTATTTAATCTACTATTGGGATGGAAATTGGAATTGAAAAAATCTTTCTATGTGGTTCTATTAGGCTTTCGAAAACAAATATCCTTTTTGCTATATTTTTCTAATAGGTTCTAATCGGAACCAATGAGGTATTCATTTACTCTAAATGTTACACAGTACAAACTTGCTTCTCTGATGGCTTCCGTTTCTGGTACCGAATGGTCAAGTACGCGTGTTTTTTCTGTGCTATCTTTTTTGGTTTTGGCGACGGGCGTGGAGGTGCGATTGAGGTGAAAGGTGGCGGCCATGTTCGAGTCAGCGCGTGAGGACCAATGGGCAGCACGCAGCAGAAGAACGAAGGCACCCATTGGCCGAGATAGACAGGCCAGCCATCTTCACTCCAACCGACCAATCGAGAGGCAGGACAGCAAGAATCGAGAAGGAAGGAAGCGGAGAAGAACGCGGGACCTGTCACGTGTGTTATTTGACTCGACGGTACTAGCCCGTATGACGCGGCCGATATTAACTTTTCTTGGAGGACAAAAGGGAGCAACGGACTATAAAAAAAGAACATGGAAAATTACGCGAGATGGTTGCAAGGTGAGTGGCCTCTATAATAACCCCTAAGTGATATTAGTGTGGTTTCTCGGCCTCCCCACGCGGTGAGACCTCCGCGACCGCGTGTGTAACGTAAAGGGTAGCCAGTGTCGACCGAGACTTCCGCGACACCCGGGAGTGAGGCACGCCCGACTCAAAGTCCGACGATAAATAGTTGAGGCAGGCGTCCCTTCAAGAAGCCGAGGTGTGGGCACGCGTTGTACACGTCAAGGGACGTGGTGCAAACGCGGACGTCTCGGGCGACCATTTTGGAATAGCGGGTCTCTGGCGTTCCGTCGGCCATTTCTGGTGTTTGCGATGTTGCCGTAATTGTGGTAATAATGGTTTATTTACGAACATTGCTCTTGTTTTTATTGTGTTTGGGTAAATAAATACTGATTGTGATTTTTTGTTATAAACTTTAGCGGTCGTGAGTGTTTTACTGCCATCAGTTAGATTAGTAATACTCTCTCTCACTCGGTTGATCCCATCCCTTTTCTCGTGCTTGGCCTAGAGCTGGCCGATCGGCCTAGTGGTTGCGACGAGACCGGAACCAACGGGGCTCGGATAGGTTTTCCTATCTGGCTCCTGTTGAATAGAAAATAAAACGAGCTTCGGGGGTTGTTCGTGAGTCGAAAGAGTACGACTCAAGAAATCGGTAGAATCCGGCGGTTGTGTCGCAGCTACAGGTAAGTGGCAGCCAAAAATTTAATTCATAATATAACTGAGTTTTCCAAGCCTGGGCCATCCCCGGCCAGGGCGTTATTAGGCGTGGTGCACACGTGGTTCTTGGAAAACTTGGTTATAATATGTATGTATATATGCATACGTATATACCCAATCTCATCTTTCACAATTTTAATGTTCTCTTGGTGGTGGGGCGTTGCTCTGTTTCTAATATTGTATGAAGCTTTTCAATAGGCTTCAATGATCTGACAGAATTTCAAGCCCATAAGAATATTTTGGGGCCTTTTTAAATCTCAGATATCAAGAAATATAGGATTTCATGAAATTTTCACGGCATCTTATGAACGTAGAAAATGGGGTACTGAAGGGCGGTTTTAAAATCTTGTCGGGAGTAGGTAGCGAATCACATGGTAATCAAGGGGTCGGTTCGATTACGAATGAAAAAGCAGGAGAGCATCTCAAAGATCATGATTTTGTATTTCTCAGATTGTTGTGGGCTAGGATGAAGGTAGGAGTTAGAAGATTATTCATCGCAGCGTGCTATGCCCCAGTTTATAGTGACCCGAGGGAAGTCAATGATGCCTTATGGGATACTTTAAGTTACACAATTAGTACTTGCGATCAAGGTGAAAGAATAATTGTGCTAGGAGATATGAACGGATGGGTCGGCGTCCAACGTTGTTAACGCCAAATGTAAAATCACATAATTCCGAACGTAAAATTACCGACACCTGGTAATATTCCGCTCGGTACCGTTGAAACCTGCTACTTTAGTCCGTAAGATTACAACGGCAGTCGGCGGAATATTACCATGCTAGTGCAGGGTCCTTTTATTTCCTCCGACCGATGGTGTAATTTTCAGCAACTAATGTGAAATTACATGCGCTGCCGCGGCGTATTTTATGCATCAGTGCAATTTTACCATGACAGAATATGTGAAATTTCGAGGACATTTTTTACAGTGTATATATGTTATTCCCCGACTCCACTGCCACCTGCCGCATCTATGTAAATAATATCTTTGCTCACGTATGTTCATTCAGGTGTTTGTAAATTCTCGAGAATTTTAAATCAGGGAATATCCTCGTATAGAATTTGTATTGTTCTTTTATGGGAAAATTGTTTATTATTTGTGGTTTGCTTGATTATTTCACGATAGAGTACCTGATTCTAATTTCTGGATGAATATTGACATAAATATTTAGTGTAAGATTTGCAGACCAAACAATATTGAAAGAACTGAGAAACTAATTATTATTATACTATAATCTTCAAGATGAATTAAAAATTTTAAAGCTATAGAATTGAATATATTTCAAATCATCGTTTTCTATCATATACAATAAGTATTGAAAAGTCTTCAAATGCAAATATTCAAAATTGAAGAATTTTAAATTGCAAATTGTAAAAATTGAAGAATGTTCAATTGTAAATGATCAAAATTGAACTATTAAGAAAAACTAAAAAATCAAAATTCCTGTAAAATATAAATCTTCAAAATTTAATATTTTACATATACGTTAATTTGATTTCTTTTCTTCAATAGTTCAATTTAAAAACTTTACAATTCAAAATTCTTCAAATTTAGCAATTTACCATTCTTAATTCTTCGATAATTATGAATATTTTCAAATTAACATTTTTCAATATTCAATGTGTAAAATAGAAAATGATGCAATTTTGCATGTTTTTTTTAATAGTTCAATTTGGTAGGTTCACAATTGAAATTTATTCAATTCTATAGACTCACAATTTCAAATTTATTTTGAAGATTATATATAAAAATAATTACCTTAAAAATTCAAAATTTTTTAATTGTATCTCTTCTACATTCTATAATTTTGAATTGTAAATCTTCAAACTTGAGTAGTTTTTAATTTTGAAAATTTAAATGAAAATCATCACTGCTTTCTCGAAATCCGGACGCTATTCTTGGCACTCTGAAATTGCCCGGCGGGGGTTACTCTGAGTCGGACGGGGACACCTTGGCTCACCAGATCAAGGCACATTACCCGGGCTTTTCAAGGTTTGGAGAAGTGGGGACGGCACCTCAGTATACCAAAGTCGCCTGCGGCCCAACTGGGCCCGAAACGGCGGCTTGCCAACGAGATTGTCACCCCTGTCAGGGTCAGGTGGGCCCTGAAGTCCTTCGGCCCTTACAAATCTCCTGGCCCAGATCGCATTTATCCAATCCTCTTACATAGGACTGGAGAGGCCATCATAGGGCCGCTAGTGAAACTTGCTAGGGCTAGTATGACGCTGGGACATGTCCCGGCGGCATGGAGGGGTACGAGAGTAGTCTTTATTCCGAAAGCAGGTAGGATCGGTTATACCTTACCCAAATATGTCAAGTAAAAGAATACCTCATAGAACCCACTTAGATCCAATTAGAAAAATGTAACAAAAGCACATAAGTACAAAATAAGACCAGTTAGAAACCAATTTAAAATAAGAATCCTATTAGAAACCATTTGCGACCATGTAAGATGCTATCTGCATCCTATACGTTTTCTAAACGCCTTCTATTGGTTCCTAACTGTCATTTTTAGTAGGATGTTCTACTAGGCTGCGATTCTAATTCCAACCATACTTTGTGGGTCAGTCGGTAAATCAAAATCGCTGCGATATGGACACACTTCTACATCGACTCCTACTTCAATGCCCTTTTTTTTTTAAGAAGGCAGTAAGGAATTACAAAAGGCCACCGCATTTTGACCGGCCCTAGGGCCCCCACACTCCTCAATGCGGCCCTGGGTGAGTTGATAGGAGGAGTGTGTTAGAGAAGTTTATGAGTGAGAGTTTGTATGTTAAAAAGAATGAAAGTGAAGATTTGAGTGATTTTTTGAAGTTTGAGACTATTTTGGGTAGGCTAAGAGGTTAGGTTGCTTAGCGTGTGGAGCTGGGTGGGAAGGCAGGCGCAGCCGTGTAGCGGTGACAGGAAGGGATAGGGAGAGAGATACACGGAAGAAGGTACGATTAGCAGGGTGAGCTAGCGCCGTGGAGACAGAAGCTATGCAAGTTACGTAAGGCGACACGGACAGAGGTTGCTTCGAAATCGTTTTGATGGGTTCAGATAAGGAAGCATTTTGCACGCCGAAAAGTGAGACAAAAAAGAAGGGTAAATATAAAAAAAACACTAGGGGGGAAAGAGAGAGAGAGGGGGAGAGGGGAGAGAGAGAGCGAGAGAGAGATTGAGGGCGGATAGTTTTGGCTCAATCGAACCATTCATATATAGGAAGAGGGATAGGGCGGAAAGAGGAAGTAGTGAAGACAAGATAGAAAGTTCGAAGATAGGATAGTGAAGATCGAAAAATCAAGCCAGCTGTTAGGTGAAGGGGGGAGTGGGAATATTGGGAAGGAAATACTACGCCCTAATAGCACGGAACGTTCCGCGGGCACCTTTGGAACGTTCCAGCGGAACGTTCTAGGAACTTTCCCAGGAGGTGTAAAATGTCCGCCGGTTGAGAACCTTCCTGGAACGTTCCAAACAAAAATTACTGTTATTGTTATTATCATCAATAAATATCACGTAAACCGTAATTATAGGTCAAATTCGATGTCAGTTTATGATATGGATATCATAATATTGATAGTATATGCGGTACTCAAAACTCAAAAATGACATCCATTTTCACCTCTCTCTTACGGTTTACGAGATAATTGTTGTTAAGAATAACAATAATGGAAGGTTCCCCTCAGGTCCCAATGGAAGGTTCCTGGAACGTTCCATTGGAACATTCCCAACCGGCGGACATTTTACACCTCCCGGGAACTTTCCTGGAGCGTTCCGTTGGAACGTTCCGAAGGTGCCCGCGGAACGTTCCAGGAACGTTCCTGGAACATTCCGTGCTATTAGGGTATATTCCCTGAATGAAAATACCGTTTTTTTGTTATTAAGTAAAATAAAACTGATATATAATTATTACGAATTTACATTTATGAGTAATTTGCGTAAATAATTTATCATTTGTTATTATTTATATGTGAAGAAATTCAATACGGCGGCCTATTTTACCTTGCGAAAGTATTCCGCCTATGGCATAACCTGATGCATCTGTAGTTACAATGAAAGGTTTTGAAGAATCAGGTCGAATTGAAAGTGGTGCCCAACATAATTTATCCTTTAAAATATCAAATGCTTGTTGCTGCTTTTCCGTCCAATTAAATGATATGTCTCTTTCAAGCAGCTGATTTATTGGGGCTGCTATCTTAGCGAAATTTTCTATGAATGTACGGTAATATCCTGCTAAACCTAAGAATTGTGTAATATGCTTTTGGTTTTTAGGAGTTGGAAAATCTTTCACTGCTATGACTTTTTTCGGATCAGGTCGAACTCCATCTTTATCTATTATATGCTCTAAATATCCTACTTCGTGTCGTAGAAATTCGCACTTGTCGGTTTGTAATTGAAGATTTGCATTTCGTAATCTGCTCATTAGTTCATTAAACTTCGATGAGTGTTCTTCTAAAGAGTTTGCATAAATCGCAATGTCATCCAGACAAACAAAAAGTTCTGTTTCCTGAAGTCCCGTTAAAACTAAATCCATTAGTCGTTGAAAGGTTGCTGGGGCATTTTTTAAACCGAAGGGCATTCTGTCAAATTCATAATGTCCATAAGGGGTTAAAAATGCGGTTTGGTGTGCATCTTCGGGATCCATTTTCATATGATGGAAATCAGTTGCTAAATCAAAAACAGAGAAATAGCAAGCAGATTCGAACTGGTCTAAAATCTCGTGAATATTTGGTAGAGGATATGAATCATTAATTGTCTTTTCATTCAATTTTCTAAAATCAAGTACCATTCGCCATTTTTTTTTCCTTGTGAGTCTTGTTTTTTAGTAACAATCCAAATTGGTGTATTGAAAGGTGATTGGGAGGGTTTCATTACATTGTTTTTTAATCATTCATCCACCTGGCGAATGATTTCTTCCTTGTGAACTGGAGGAAATCGATACTGTCGCGAAAAAATAGGGCAATCATCTGTTGTTGGTATTGAGTGTTCGAGTATGTTTGTAGGTTCCAAGTATTCTCCCGGAATGTGGAAGCAATCTGCATTTTTAGTAATTAATTTCTCAACGTGCTCATATTCTTCCATATTTGAATAATCTTACCGTAGTAGTTTTTCGATGCTTACTACCCTTTCTTCACCTGTGATATTGTAAAATTGGCAGGAATCGTTTGATTTTTTATCAGATTTCCAAAAACTATTTCATATTGAATTAGGCAAATTTTCATCATTTTTACTGTCGGAAAACTTAGATTGATTTGTTTAATTGTTGGGTTCGCATTGTTTAAAATCTTGTAATTGAACACTGGGAATTGATATTATTACTGGTTGTTCATTTATACTCGCATATTTGACGCAGGCTTTACCTCCACATTTTTTTACAATGGCTTGACGTACAAAAATTTCTTCTCCAATTGATGATTCAGGTATATAGCCTTCACTTTTTTCTGTATTTTCTATTTTTACATAATGATAAAAAATTGTTCGTGCTGGGATTTTGATAACGCCAGTTTGTTCAAAAGGATAAGTTGCATAATTTTTTTCAATAAATTTGTGTGCGTAGTTTATATTTACTATATTATTAAGAAAAAATTCAGAGCCTAAGACTCCATCTTCATCTACTGGTACATCATCAGGAATTATATTTAGTATAGTTAAAGTGTGCAACGGAGACTGCTGTCCGAAAATCGTAGTTCCAGAAAATTTGGCACTTCTCGTTTCGGACAATTGACTATATCTAGTTCAAAATTGGCACAAAACTTTCATTTCAGCTTAAAATTGACCATATATGTGGATGGATACCATTTCCGGGGCACCTTTAGGCTGATTGGACCCACGTCCGCAAAATTAATTTTGAATTTTTATTTATTTTTTTCATTTACTGAAGGTGATATCTTTAATAATATCTAGTTCAAAATTGGCACAAATCTTTTACTCCAGTTTAAAATTGACAGTATATGTGGATTGATACCATTTCCGGGGCATCTTTGGGCTGATTTGACCCACGTCCGCTCAATGAATTTTGAATTTTTATTTTTTCATTTCATTTACTGAAGGTGATACATTTAATAATATATAGTTCAAAATTGGCACAAATCTTTAATTCCAGCATAAAATTGTACGAATAAGTGGATTGATACTATTTTCGGAGCACATTTTGGCCGATTTGACCCCCGTCCACACCATGAATTTCGAATTTTTTTTATATTTTTTTTTTTTACCGAAGGTGACACGTTTAATAACATCTAGTTCAAAATTGGCGAAAATCTTTTATTCTCGCTAAAAAATTGACCGTATATGTGGATTGATAACATTTCCGGGGCAACTTTTGGCCGATTCGACCCCCGCCCGTTCCATGAATTAAAATTTTCATTTTTTATTTTATTTACTGAAGGTGATACCTTTAATAATATACAGTGCCAAATTGGAACAAATATTTAATAACAGCTGGAAATTAAACGAATAAGTAAATTCATACTACTCACGGGGCACCTTTGGGCCGATTTGACCCCCGTCTGCTCCATGAATTTTGAATTTCTTTTTTGATTTTATTTACTGAAGGTGATACCGTTAATAATATCTAGTTCAAAATTCGCACGAATCTTTTATTCCAGCATAAAATTGACCGGATATGTGGATTGGTAACATTTCCGGGGCACCTTTTGGCCGATTTGACCCCCGTCCGCTTCATGAATTTTTATTTATTTTTGTCTTATTTTATATGATGAAGGCGATACCTTTAATAATATCTAGTTCGCAATTGGCACAAATCTTTTATTCCAGCTTAAAATTGACCGTATACGTGGATTGATACCATTTCCGATTCGACCTCCGTTCGCCCCACGAACTTTGAATTTTTTTTTTTTATTTACTGAAGGTGATACCTTTAATAATATCTAGTGCAAAATCGGCACCACTTTTTATTCCAGCTTAAAATTGACCGTATACGTTGATTGATACCATTTCCGATTCGACCTCCGTTCGCCCCACGAACTTTGAATTTTTTTTTTTTATTTACTGAAGGTGATACCTTTAATAATATCTAGTGCAAAATCGGCACCACTTTTTATTCCAGCTTAAAATTGACCGTATACGTTGATTGATACCATTTCCGATTCGACCTCCGTTCGCCCCACGAACTTTGAATTTTTTTTTTTTATTTACTGAAGGTGATACCTTTAATAATATCTAGTGCAAAATCGGCACCACTTTTTATTCCAGCTTAAAATTGACCGTATACGTTGATTGATACCATTTCCGATTCGACCTCCGTTCGCCCCACGAACTTTGAATTTTTTTTTTTTATTTACTGAAGGTGATAAAACAAGTTTTTTCAGTATGGTAAGTGCCGCTGGAAAAGATATCTAAAATCACCCTTAGTGTATGTCAATCACAAAATCCTCAAAATGACCGCCTTTATACAGTTTTTTTCGAGTTAAAAATAGTATCAAAGTACTTTGTCATAAAACAGGATTTTTCAGTGGGGTATGTGCCACCGGAATAGATATTTAAAACCGCCCTTAGTGTATGGCAATCACAAAATCCTCAAAATGACCGCCTTTATACACTTTTTCTTCGATTTAAAAATAGTATTAAATTTCCTGGTCATAAAACAAGTTTTTTCAGTATGGTAAGTGCCGCCGGAAAAGATATCTAAAACCTCCCTTAGTGCATGACAATCACAAAATCCTCAAAATGATGGCCTTTATACACATTTTTTTCAAGTTAAAAATAGCGTTGAATTACCTTGCCATAGAACAAGTTTTCTCAGTGCGATAAGGGCCGCCGAAAAAGATATCTGCAACCACCCTTAGTGTACCACAACCACAAAATCCTCAAAATGACGGCCTTTATACACTTTTTTTCGACTAAAACATAGTATTAAATTACCCTGTCATAAAACTAGTATTTTCAGCGAGGTAACTGCCGCCGGATAAGATATCCAAGACCACCCTTAATGTATGACAATCAAAGAATCCTCAAAATGACGGCATTTATACACTTTCTTTCTGATAAAAAATTGTATTAAATTACCTTGTCATAAAACAAGTTTTTTCAGTGGGATTAAGGCTGTCGGAAAAGATATCTAAGACCACCCTTAGTGTATGACAATCACAAAATCCTCAAAATGACGGCCTTTGTACACTCTTTTTTCGAGTAAGAAATAGTATTAAATTACCATGTCATAGAAGAAGTTTTTTTCAGTGTGGTAAGTGCTGCTGGAATATATGTTTAAAGCCACACTTAGTGTATGACAATCACAAAATCCTTAAAATTACAGCCTTTATACACTTTTTTTCAAGTCAAAAATAGTATTAAAGTACCTTGTGATAAAACAAGTTTTTTCAGTGGGGCAAGTGCTGCCGGAAAAGATATCTGAAACCACCCTTAGTGCATGAAAATCACAAAACCCTCCTAATTACCGCCTTCATACACTTTTTTTCGAGTTAAAAATAGTATCAAATTAATTGGTCATAAAACAAGTTTTTTCAGTAAGGTACGTGCCGCCGGAATATACGTTTAAAACCACCGTTAAGTGTACGACAATCACAAAATCCTCAAAATGACAGCCTTTATACAATTGTTTCCGAGTTAAAAATAGTATGAAATTACCGTATCATGAAACAAGTTTTTTCAGTGGGGCAAGTGCCGCCGGAAAAGATAGCTAAAACTACCCTTAGTGTATGACAATCCCAAAATCTCCTAAACTATGGCCTTTATACATTTTTTTCGAGTTTAAAATAGTATTAAATTACCTTGTCATAAAACAAGTTTTTTCAGTGGGGATAGTGCCGCCGGAATAGATATTAAAAACCACCCGTAGTGTATGACAATCACAAAATCCTCCAAATAGCGGGCTTTATAAACTTTTTTGAAATTAAAAATAGTATTAAATCACCTTCTCATAAAACAAGTTTTTTCAGTGGGGCAAGTGCTGCCGGAAAAGATATCTGAAACCACCCTTAGTGCATGAAAATCACAGCTGTTGGTGAAATGTTGCAAACTCTGCTTTCTTGACTTCCGCTTTCAGAAGTGTAGCATCTAAATGGAGTAATCCATTTTTCTCACTTTCGGTGTTAAATTGCAAGCCAAGGGTCTCGGCCGCTTGCTTCGCGGCTTTGTAAAGGAACGCTCATTCACCAATTATTTCGTGGTTCCTGACCATTTTTAGAAAAGGATCTCTGCCATTGGCAACGATATAAGCTGTACTGAGAATAATTCGGTTATGAAGACACTGGAGATTCAGAAGTCCGCGTCCGCCTTGACTGCGTGAAATGTATAGTCACGGATCTGACGAATTGATATGCAAGCTTTTATGTATATGCATGACCTTACGTGTGGTGACATCAAGGGCCTTAACGTAGTTCTTCGTTTATTGAATCACCCCAAACGAGTAGAGTAGAACCGGGACGGCAAGAATGTTACTCGCAGATGCCTTGTTCAACGCCGACAGATTGGATGACCAAATCTGTCGCAGGAGATGCTTGTATCGGCTTCGGAGAGACTCCTTTACTGATGTGACATCCTGAATGCGGCTTTGAGGCACGCCCAGGTATGTATATGTCTCTCCAGTGTTAAGATGTCCAATAACACTTACATCCACAAGCTCAGGGTCCGTGGGAACGACAACAATCTTCCCTTTTTTCAGATAAATTTTGGCACATTTATCCACTCTAAAGTCCATCCCAATCTCTGCTGTGTACTTCTTGACGATATTTATGGTGGCTTGAAGTTTGCCTTTACCAGAGGCATCGATCTCAAGGTCATCAATATAAAATACATGAGTGACCTTATGCCTGCGCTGATTATTGTCGCCACAAAGGTATCCAGCAGAATTTCGTAGTGCGGAAGATAGAGGCAGAAGTGTTATGAAAAAAAGCAAAGGGCTCATGGCATCGCCCTGAAAGACAGCCCTCTGAAAGGTGGTGTTGTTCGTTTTCACACGATAATTTCCAGATGATATAGTAAATATAATTTTCCAAAGAGGCATCAATCCCTCTATGCATCTCACTATGTATGAATGTACCTTCAAGCTTTCCAAAAGACAGATGATAAGTCTATTAGAGCTTGAATCGAAAGCTTTCCGGTAGTCAATCCAGGCCATTAACAGGACGCGTTGATGGGCTGCAGCGTCTTGACAGACACACCTGTCAATGAGCAGGTTCTCTCGACAGCCTGCTGGACCTTTTTTCAAGCCATGTTGTTCGTACATCTCACGCCACACAGGCTCAATTCGCCGAACAACCCTGTTGTTTAGGACAGCTGTGAAGATCTTATACAGTGTGTTCAAACAAGTTATTGGCCTGTCAGTTTCTGGTTTGGACAAGTTGCCTTTTTTCGGTAGGAGTATAGTGCATCCTAACACCAGGCACTGTGGGATGGGCTTCTCCAAGTTTAAATATAAGGTGAATATGCAGGCCAAATGTTGGTGTGTAGAAGTAAACTTCATCCACTAGAAGTTCTTGGTACAACCTCGTCCAGCACCGGAGAAGTTCTTCGTGCCTCTAAGTGCTTTTTTCACCTCTTCGCAGAGATGGGTGGACATTCGTCCTCAGATTTTATGAGCTTGTCACAAAATTCCTTGAAGCGGATGATATTGTCAGTATCTTCTTTCAACTTTAGTGTTTTCGGGATCTTGTATACTGGAGAAGTTATAACAATTAGACTGCACATCAAGTCTCTCTAATATTTAAAATGGGTATCGTTTTCAACAAGAAGATCGGCTTTGGTTATAATAAACTAGCACAATGCCACAAACTAATCAGTTGACAAAGAGCAGTCAAAGGGTTAACACCTCAAAGCGCTCTCTTCCTAAAAAGTCTAGGTCTAAAGCTCAGAAGAAGAAGAAAATAAAGAGATTCAAGATTTTTTGCACCTGCACCTGTACATTTGTTTATCAACGTTTAATTATTTGTCATGAAGGGGGAAATTTTAAATATTCAAGCACCAATCATCTTTGATAAGTCGATTGCACACTGTGAAATTGATGCATATCAGCCTTATGCCTCATCAACCTTCAATAACAGTGATGAAATACGGATTGCTGTACAAAATCAGGACCATTGTCTCCTGCCGAGCAAACGTTCACTTCATGCACATGGAAGAATCGTAAGAACTGATGGACCACCAGTGAGAAATACAGTTTTAGTTTCTAATGCCATCTGTCATTTGTTTGAAGAAGCAAGATACGAAATCAATGCAATACAAATTGATAGAAATAAAAATGTTGGTCTCACTAGTCTCATGAAAAATTATGTATCTCTAAATCTTGGGCAATCACGTTACATACAGAGTACTGGTTGGCTTGAAATAAATGATAATAATCAATCTCTAACCATCGCTACTGGTTATTTTGATGTAGTCATACCGCTTAGCATGATATTTGGTTTTGCTGAAGATTGTCACAAAATCATTGTCAATGCTAAGCATGAACTTATTTTGATAAGATCAAAAAGTAATGCAAGTGCCATCTTGCAAGCAGCCCCCATTGAGTAGTATAAAATTGAAATTAATAAAATAGAGTGGTTGTTACCAAGCATTAGACTGTCAGATTCACGAAAATTTCAGTTGCTAAAATATATTGAAAAAGATTCACCTATTCCAATATGTTTTCGAACTTGGGAACTGTATGAATATTCTCTACTTCCAACTACTTCAAACCATGTTTGGACACTAAAAACCTCAACACAATTGGAGAAATCCTTATAGTAATTTGAGTTTTGACATTAATAGAAATCAGTATGCTCTTCTTTACGAAATGTACACAAACTTTCAAGCTAATTACTATGATGAAGAAAAGCAACCATTGCTATCTGGAGGAGAATTTATAGAGTATGCACCTCTTGTTGTTATTGACTGCTCTAAAAAAAATGAGTTACTGAAATACGGACCAGTTGACGTTCGTTTGGAATTTCAAACTAGTGAAAATTTTTCCGCTCAAACGTCAGCATAGTGCTTAATTTTGCATGATCGTATAGTTGAGTATAAACCAATAAGTGGTGGGGAGAAAAAGTTGGTATAAAACTGCTCTGTAACCAAGTAGAAATAGTTTAGTTGAATTCAAGATGGAGTTCTTGGTGGATATGCAGGGCTTCAAGTTACCAGTCAATAAGTTTGTACTAAAAGAATTGGCTATATTACCATTCTATGATGCGACAGGTATAAAGCCATATTCCTTTCTCTTTCAACCACCCTGCAAGTGGAACAACGTTCCGCCAAAATTTAAGTATATAAACATTTGGGCAGAGCGGAAACATCATGGAATACCTTGGAATTCTGGTGATTTACCGTATTCTCAAGTACCTGCACGAGGGTTTCGCTGGCCTGTCGTTGTGATTTCGTCGTGTCCTGTGACCACCCATCTCACGGTTGTGAGACGTGGCTATGAGTGAGATTCACCGCCGTCCTACTGGGAGCCGGTGTCATTTTTTAGATGGCAGCTGCTCCCAGTGGGACCCTGCGGTGATTATTAGCCTTATTTTTAATTATATATTGCAACCTGTGAGTTACAAGGGATTGCCTGAGGTTAGGCAAAAAAAGTGACTCCTGTGGTATGCAGCTACAGAATTGCATCACACAGGAGAAACCTCAAAGCGGAGGCTCACGAACTCCCACGCAAGCGACATTGCGTAAGAGAGAAAGAAGGTAAAGTGGGACAGCGAGCATAAAAAGTGCTCCCCGGCCGAAAAATGGCAATTTGAAATCTTGTGCCACCAATAGCCGAGATCTCAGGGTGAAAACCTTGTGGGAAGGACTGAGGAGCAATCCTCTCTTCCTTGCCACATTCTTCACTCACGTCCAAACGTGAAGAAACTCCTACGAGAGTCTTAATAGTGATTTTGCAGCTAAAGGCTGTTTATAAAGAGTTATTCTCCTTTGGAAATTACGATCCTGGACTCTTGTGGTGAAAACTGAAGAGTTCTCTTTTCGGGTGCGTTCTTGTGAGACTCATGATCTTGAATCATTTTGAGTATACTTTTCATAAAATTCTCTGTTGGCAAGAAATAGTCACTGGCACTTTAAAACCATCGTTTCAAGCATTGTTGAGCAAGGCAGAGGTTGTAACAAAGCCCCAGGTCAACATAATTTTAGAACGCTAGCTGAGAAAACTAAAAATTTGTATCTTGGCGACCTACAGAAAATAAGAGGAGTTGTAGTGCTCGAATAGACTGTGAAAGTCGGAAGATACAAATCGTAGTAAAAACGAGTATTTTCTGTCTAAAGGGGACTTCGAAGATAAGGAGCACATAAATTCTTCACATTTTTGGAAAGCAATTTCAGCTTAGCCTCTCTTACGCTTTCTCTCTCTTATCAGACGTAGCGGGAAGACGTTCTCACGCTAGAAAGCGCATAATGATAAAATCTCCGTACGAAGGTACGAGATAAAACCTTCAGTGAACTCGAATTTCTAATGCAGTAAAGAATAACTTGCAATCGATCTTCTCTCTATTAAATTAAATAATAGATATAATTTTAAAGTGTGTCTACCGAAATACGTGTGTGTGTTTTCTTAAATTTAATAAAAAGAGAGGGAGAGAGAGAGAGAAAATAGAGACTGTGTCTGAAATACAGGTCTATAAACTTTTATACTCAATTTAATTAGCCTGCATAATTCAAGAAATGAATTTTAAATTGTAATATGGAATCTTACTTTTTCTCCGTGTAAGTCCCTTTATTTTATTTTCTGTCTTAATTAAGTGATAATTAAAGTAATTAGGACAATAAGTTAAAAAAGCCAGCGAAAGTTGGCGGGACAGTTGGAGATGAAGGTTTCACCTCTGGATACTTTTTTAGAGCCACCATTCTTTGTAGAATGTTATGGGGGACAGGGTTGTCGGATCAGATGAAGAGATCCCAGAAGAACAGCCTTTTGCATCCGGTTCGCGATGGTATGAGCCTGACGCTGGCAAGCCGGAATCTTGTTGAGTTGGCTAAGAAATGAAGCTTTCATACCTCCAAGACAGCCGAACTGCTTTGTGACATCGATCACTTGCTGCAGTTTCTGGTCCGAACTAGCGTATAGCTTCAGGTCATCCATGTATAGATGGTGGGTCACTTGATGACCATTCTCGTTATCATGTATTCGGAACTCCAATAGAGGCACGTTTGTATCTTGCTGGTTATTCTGTTTTACACTCAGTTCACGGTAGAACCTTCTTTCATCTGCCTGAAAGGTTTGACTTTGTTGCCTTCTTGCACTACTTTTCTTGCACCGACACAGTCTAGCAGTGAGAACATTAAGTCTCTGCTGTTGGGCGTCTATAATCTCATCCAATATTGCTGGTGTTGATGTCTCGATGTAAAGAGGGTCGATAATTTTAGTAATATGGTATATCAGCTTTTGGGTTCTATTTCCTTTTTTATATTGAGTGAGTGGACCCAATTCGCTCCTTCTTTGCTGACATCCATATCCAATCTGATCTTCCATGGTGGATCTCGCTCTCTTTTTGAAGCAAAGACTGCATTTGTGGGCCCAGTTCTGCGGCCCAACGTTCTAACGGTTCCCACAGCTGCACAGTATACAAGAGCTTGCACCTCTAACGCAGTTTCTGTTTCCTTCAAATGCATGGGTAAAACCTTGCTGTTCAGGTGTTCTATTAGTGCACGCAGATCATTTGTGATGTTCATCTTGGACAGATAATGCCTTTGTGTTGGATCTACATCTGTGAACTGTAGTAAAGCATGTCTAAAATTCCTTTCAAGGTGCTGTAGTTTTTCTGGAATTTTGCTGTTCAGATAAGCGTTATTGATGTCTGGATGTGTTTCTAGTGGATCCGGTACTTGACGTTCATTATCCCTGGCACCTAAGCCTTTAGCTTCAATCAGGTCTTCGTTGTCCATATCTTCCAAGAAAAGTTTATCAATAGAAAGCTGCTGTTCCACATCCGTTTCGATGGCAGTTATTTCAACAGTCGAAAGCAATCTGTTTACAGATATTGAGCGTTTTTGATCTGCTAGATTCTCCTCTTTTATTTTTGTGGCTAGTTCTGTGTACTTAAGTAAGAAGAGTCGATGATGTTCTTTTCTTACACTTTGCCCACTTTACCTTACCAAAAAATAAAAGCGCATTACATGTCTGTTCATATGATAAGTCCGTTTTAATCACCTTTTTGGTTGTTGAACCTCTGCTTCTGGCTCTGGTTGTATGAGACCATCTTCCTCATCATCACTACCGTCCTGCATGCTGTGGCCCCCAGCGGTGGCTCCAGGGGCGCCCTGATGGTTCACATGGAGCGACAAGCGTTTGCAAATTTTCAAAAGACTCTCCATTAAAATTTATGGGTTTTGGTGTTCCTCTTCGTCACTTTCCTCTTCGTCCCCTGTCTGTCCGGGATGAAAAACCCTGTCAGTAGCAATGCTACAGCCAACATAGCCGTCAAATTCCTGAAAGGAAAGCTCAAGCCCTACCGCGACGACAACGCGAGAGCACCTTCGGAAGGGTTATTATTATGAGAAAAGTGTTAGGCTCCGGAAGCTACGATCATGGTTCCTTAAAGCAACTAATCCCGACGCAACTGGAACATGTACGCCATCCACTTCTACTCCTTCTGTTCTAGAAGGTGAGCAAGAGCGGGAAATTTACGCGAGAAAACATCGTTCAACACTGTTCCTTGGAGTCAGGTCTCTAGCCTATTTGTACATTTATGACTTTTACGTTTATAATATTTTCTCGAAAACGTCGTGCGACGTATTCCCATGACGTCGTGTAACAATACTCAATTCAAGGTTTCCCGCTCTTCGGGCCTCTTTTTTCATTGGTCAGTCACAGACGCGGAGAAGAGTGTACAGGGACCATGGTGGGAGTCGGAGGAACTGCGCAGTTTAAGATAACCGTATACGGGGGGCTTGAAATGATGGAGACTTTACTGTGTATAAGCCTTAGAATATAGCCCGCTGATTGCGCATCTGGAGTCAAAATTTTTGACTCAATTTTGGGGTCGCTAATTACGAACCTGAAGTCAAAAATTAAAAATGGTGGACCCAAAATGGCGGCGAAAATAAAAAGTTTTCACAGATTTGGCTAAAAATAGTTACTCAGCGATTTTTGATATTGCTGATATACCCTGGAAAATCTTCCAGTTCCTAAGCCAACCATCACTAACAGAGAATTTTTCATCAATGTTTATATAATCGTATAATTTCAGAACCTTTGCTGTATAAATAAAAAGAAAATCAATTTGAATCATATACATACATAATGAAATAAAAGGGAAATGATGTGTGCCGTAATTTTTTTGCACATTAAAAGCAGAACTATGTTAATCTACCTTGAAAAAATGGCAATTAAATAAAAATGAAATTACATTATAAAAATAAAAAAAATAAACCATCTAAAATTTAATTAATTAAAGTAAAACAATTAAATTATAAGTATATATTTTACTTATGGTGTAATCATTATTATTTTTTCGCATTATTTTTTTTATATTTTTTTTTCAAACTTGTTCTCGGGTGAACCCGGTTTTCCATCATATCCACGGACTAAGTCAAGTGACTGGTGATATGAGGATGTTATTAGTTAATTTAATACGATGTATTCAGTTGTAAGTAGTTCGTCTTTAACCGCTGTTATGATTATACAGCGGCCGCGAGTGTTGGAGGTGGCAACAGTCAATGCGACAGGTGTTCAATAAAACCGCCTTCTGAGCCGCTGCCAGTACCATACTGACTTCTAAATTTCCAAGATGTTCGGTGCGTCTTGCGTGCACATTGCCTGTAGCCGAAATCACAATAGGATGAATAGATGCATGTTTCGCATTCCTCCATATTGTTTTTACTTCATGCCTTAGCTCGCTACAATCACGATGACGGGTCGATTGGCTCGGATGTAATGATCCGTCTCGATAGTAACATCCCAATATAAGATGTAATCTTCGTTTTCTAACACGGGCATTGGAATGTATCTATAGAAAGGCATCCATTCTGTTAAGAGTCCTAGGTTTAGTGCAAGTTTTTGATGTATAATGCCCGACACATCGTTATGCCTGTGCGTATATTCTCTTTGAGCCATTACGCGACAACCATCAATAATGTGTTCGATGGATTCGTTCGTATCTCCACATAATCGGCACCGTTTAACCACGTTTTGATGTAGCACGTGTTTGCGATAATTTCTGGTGTTGACAACCCTGTCCTATATCGCAATAACGAATCCTCCCGTTTCCGGATACAGGACGCCCTTTCTCAGCCAAATATTGGATGCCTCACTGTCCTATTCATGTTGATCTAACGTTTTGGGGTGCTCGCCGTGGATGGCTTTCTGTCTCCATTGCGTTTCTAATTCCTCTATGGCGAGAATGTAAAAAGGGAAGAAATTCCTGGAATAATGTGGACGCCTTGATTTGTTCTGAGTAAATTAAGTAGGAAAAGTATTCGAACAATCTTATAAAATTCAGTGAAAACCATTGCATTAATAAATACAAATACAAAAATACATTTTTAAATGTATATTTATTTCCAGAGTTTCTTGAATATATTCCAGGCCCTTAAAGAACTCTTTCTTTAGTCCAATGGAATAGATTTTTTGAAAGGAATAAATATGTTTTAAAATTAAATGATTCATACATTATTGGAGCAATTCATTTTCTTTAGTCAAGAAAATGTTCACTCAAGATGAATGAATTTTCATTCAATTGAAGAAATATTTATTCCATGCTAAGAATTATCAAAATCATAACAATAAAACAATTATCTAAATTCAAAATTGAAGAAATATTCATTAAAGATAAATAAATATTCATTCAGTCAAACAAAGAGTTATTGCACTCTAAAAATTATTATAATCAATATAATGAGAAAATTATTTAAATGTGAAAAATATTCTTTCAATACAAAGGTATATTCATTATATTGAAAAAAATATTGATTGCATCATAGAAGTTGACGTAATCGTTGCAAAGAAATAATTACTTAAATTGGAGAAATATTAATTGAAGATAAATGAATATTCATACAATTAAACACGTATTTATTGCATTGTAACACTCATTATAATCAACACAATGAAAACATTATTTAAGTTAAAAAAGTATTCTTTTAATATTGTTACGTCATGGAAAACGCAAAATACTTCCTCCTTAATTGAGTTCCTCGTTTTAGTTCAGATTGAAGATCTTGCACAGGGAAGAGGAAAGAGTAGCCAATAAATAAATCATAAATGAGATTTAAAAATTTATTATATAAAATGAAAAATTAAAACTTATTGATTATAAAGAGCTTAACATAAGAAGTTCAATGAAGACTTGTAGATTTTCTCTAATCCTTGGCCAGTACCTTTAAAATAAAGGAAACTCATATATTATGGATCAAGGGAGTTAGATCAATGAATGTTAGATTCATTAGAATTCAGACTTACCGGTTTATTAATTTGATTGAAGAATCAAAATGAGATTGAGATGATCATTCGTCTTTGAGATATCCGAGTAGTGGTGTGGAAGAAGGGGTTGTGCACCTTGATGTGTATCCACAATTATGTGAATTCTTAATTGTTTTTTTTTTAAAGGGGTTCACTGGTTAAGAATGGTGGGTCCAATTCCAGGTGGAATTCGTTCAAAGTATTCCAAAGGATGGGAAATCCCAGCAGGGAGCAGGTGCTAATCTTAAAAATTGCACATGCTCCCAGCGAAATCGCTGTAAAATTTCAGCTGTAACCACGCCTCACAACCGTGATGTGGGTGGCCAGTCTGCGAAGGATTCAATAAGATGATCCAGCAAAAGTCTCGTGTACCCTGAGGACACGGAGCGAACCAAGGATGACCGCCTTCTACATCTTCCCCGCAAGTGTCTCAGCATTTTCTTGACACGCAGGGATTCTTTTCAGGCTATTAACCATTGAAACCTTGGCACTTCCAAGAGCGCCGATGATCAGGACGATTAACTTAACAGAATATTCCGGGTATAACCGTCGCAACTCCCTTATAAGGTCTTTATACCTCTCTTTCTTTTCATTCTCCTATGCGAAGTTGCCGCGTCTACGTTCAGATCTTGAGGAGTTAGTGTGTACTCGTCTGTATACACAACTTCTCTATATGCAGTGTACCATCATAGCCAAAATTTTTCTCTTAGATCTGACAGGAAATTAATTATTATTATTTTACGACATAGACTTAGGATTAACTTTTGCAGATAGTATGCGCGACCGTACCTCCTTAAAGATCTCCTGTTCTGTATATTTTTTTGGCTGAACAATTTTATTGTCTACTCATTTTTATTCGTACCTTGTGTCGTTCTTCCAAAAAAAATTTAGGTTTTATTTTTACGGTTATAATTTAGATTAAATAAAGCTACGCGTCCTATCAAGAAATGATCAATAACAAATGTGTAGACCTT
This sequence comes from Andricus grossulariae, assembly GCA_011634705.1. Taxonomy (NCBI): domain Eukaryota; kingdom Metazoa; phylum Arthropoda; class Insecta; order Hymenoptera; family Cynipidae; genus Andricus; species Andricus grossulariae. The sequence goes on along the minus strand of JAABKJ010075445.1, from coordinate 159,665,424 downwards.
CTTGAGTAAATAATTAGTGTATATTAATTTGTTTTCGTACCTTATGTCGTTTATCCAAGAAGTAATTTATTTATTTTTGATTAATAAAACATTTGTAGAACTTTTTTTGGTTTAACAACTTCTGTTTATTAATTTTTTTGCGTATCTTGTGTCGTTTTCCAAAAATTACCTTTTTTTACTTTTAATGTTATTTTTTTACGATTAAAAACAAAACCACGCGTCCTATAAGAAATGATAGATAATAAATTTGTAGATCTTTCATGGGTGAACAATTATGATATATTTTTTTTTTTCCTATCTTGCATAGTTTGACCGCAAAATGGCATTTTTTATTTTTTAGTATTTTTTTGTATGGTTAAAACCAGAACCGTTGTTCCAAAAATGTTGACTAACGAACTCTCCCTTCCTTTTTGGCCTCAAAAACGAGCGAAAAGCACAATCTATTGCAATTAGTCACTGAAAAGTTATCCAGTATACAGACGACGAGAAGAACGACAACAACGACAACAGAAAACGTGAGTTTTCATACTTCGCAATAATTAAAAAGATTAAAAAGAATAAAACTCGTGTAACATGTGCGTAAGTTAAATAGTTCGTAACATTAATATTATGGCAGTGATATTATGCAATTCATGAATACGAACTTTAAATTTATATTCAATAAAAATGAACATAGAAAAAAGTATGAGGTATAAATATATATAAGGTCAAAATATATACTGTGGAAAGGACATTTATAATTGAAGAAAATCCTCTTCACTTGAATGTAAAGAAGGCATCATTACTCTTATCTTACCAAGCCTCTTATCTAACCAAGTGTATTATTGGCAACAATAATACAATATTTTGGCATCTTTGGCCTTTGACCTATTTTACATTCAAGTAAAGAGGATTCTCTCCTATTATAAATGTCCTTTTTACAATACATATTTTTATCATGTCTTTTTATTAGGGTGGTCCAAAAATGCACTGCTCAATTTTTTCACTGTAGAGGGTAATTTTGTGTTTTTATATACATAATTACTAATGGACAATTCGAATATCACCCATGAATTTTTAAACAATGTTTCATTGTTTCAATAAATGTAACTTATTTAATCAACTATTTTAAAAGCATTATGTGATTATTTAAACAATTATTCATTATTTATTTTAAATTCTTGTTAAAATTAAGGCAGAGATGTCCAGTTTTTTCTCAAATTGGTACACAGAGAAAATTTGTTCATTAAAATTTACCCAATTAGTTAGGTAAATGGAGGACATTACTGCATTTAGATAAAGTTTACAATTCCGGACAACCTTTGTATGTTGGCATGTGTTCGCCCTTGCAGATTACGCATGTGCGCTTACTTTCATCGTTAGGACAGGGATAATAGTCGGTGTGGACATCTGAAGATCCACAGCGTTCACAACGTCGGCTAGGTTCACAATGTTTGCTGATGTGCCCAAATCAAAGGCAATTAAGACACAGTCTTGGATGAGGGATGTGGGAGTCAACCTGAAAATAGGCCAAGAAGAGAGATACTCTTTCTGCAAGGCAAGTTCCTTTCAAAGAGATAAGGGCAGATTTTGAGGATTCAACTTTCGCATTCTGAGTTTCGGGGTCCTAAGACCTGAAGGTTCTGAATAATCTCTCACCTGGAAATCTCATGAAATATGCCGCAAATGACACCTCGGAAAGTTGCAGAACTGGCTGCGATAAGAGTTTTTAAGCCGATGATTTTTTGGGGGATTCCTTGCAACAGCATATTAGCTGACTTGGCGGACTTAGCTATGACTTTGAGTTTCCCGAGGCCACTGCTACGAACGTCGTTAATATGGCCGAGAAAGTACTTCTGTAAAAGGCGAACAGTCGTATCGGCAGCAAGATCTTTTATCGCATTTTCTGAGTTAATTTCAGGTTCAATTATGATTGGGCACTTGCCCGATTTGAATTCGCTGTAGCTGTTGTGATATTTAGAAAGAATTCGATGTCCGAAATATGTTTCGCTCAACCCGCATGTCATTCCGAACTCAGTGTTCGGAAGAGTCGGCCTAATTCTTTCATAACGCGTTCAGTTGGATTACTTTGCGGGTACCGAATCAAAATGTAAGCTGTCTGAATTCCAGATTCACGCAACTCATCACCTCACACATGAGAAGTGAACTGTGTTTCATCATCAGCAAGAATCTGGTTTGGTTCACCCATTTACGGCATATACGAATCAAACAACTTTCTTACCGCAGTGACTGAAGTGGCTTCCTTATTCGGGTATATCTTGACATATTTAAAAAATGTGTCCAATAAAAGGAAGATACATTGAACACCTCTAATTCCGAGGTTAGAGACATTGGTTTGCATTTTGAAAGGGGCGTCTGGAATTATATGACTGAGCATTATAGAATCGCTGAAATATTGCTTTAGTTCTTCAAACGCGCGCGTGTGATCAGGTGTCTAAATCCAGTGATTCGACTCGCTCAATAATTCTCGGAAAGGATCCACGTAATTAGAATGAAGTACACTGAATTACCGACAATACGTGCACACTTCGAGGAATTGTTGTAGTTGTGTACGGTCACTCGGAACGGGAATATTTCGAATCAAATCTAAGCAATCCTGAGGGGACAAGCACCCCTCTAATTAAGAGCACGTACCCAAAAAACGTACTGATTTTTGACAAAAGAGTGATTTTTCCAATTTTAGGGTAACATTTTGTTTTTGTAATATGTTAACTATTTTGGTTAATTAATTGAAATGATCAGACAGCGAACCGGGAGTAGCTATTAACAAATCATCAATATAAAGAGTCGAAGAATAGTTGAATTGGTTTCCCAAAGCTAAACTCAGTGCCCTCATGAAAGCCGAACCCGCATATTTGATACCGAATCTTTGATACGACAAAATTGATACATCCGTGAACCATGCAAAAATGCCGTATATTTTCGGGGCTCCCTGTGCAAAGGTATTTGAGTCCGCAAAGAAAGCCAAATCGTCGGCGTAAGCTAAGAGCAATATTTCCAACAAATGGTCTATTGATACACCTCTGTGCCTCTGACATACATAAATTCTTGTAAATCAGCATATCGAAAATGTAAACATTGTTGGACTGAGGACCTCCCCCTGCATGCCCCCTTTGGTTACATCTACAAATCTGGAAACGCCCTTATTTCCCTTGATCGCAATATTAGCTTTAGAGTAAAAATCTATTACCAATATAATAAATTTTGACCCGCAATCTTTCGAGATTAATTTGTTCCATAAGACTATATGACTAACTGAGAGAAATGCTGCTTTGAAGTTCACATAAAGTACAAAAAGTTTGCCTCCGTTCAGTCTCAGACGATTTTCAATCATTGCGTTAATAGGCCAAACAGTAAAACATTTCGTGGTGCCAAAATTTCAAAGTAGAAGCGACAGCGATATTTGTGCATTGTTGATGCCTGGGATGAAGGCCAGTATGATTTCAACATCAAATTCACAAATGCAAGAAACTGCGCGCTGTTCAAAGTTTGCGAAATCATGTTTTTTGAAGATGCGGCCAAGATATGAATTTGCGAGAAAAAAAGCTTCATTATAAATGAAAGATATTGAAAAGATGTACAATTTGATTCGGCGAACTTGGAGATCGGTTAATTGGTTTGCTTAGCAAAAATCAAAACCGCAAAAATTGGTGACTTTCTAATTTTGGCAATAATGCACGCAAGCCCTTCAAAATCTGTGAAAATATGTATTTTTGTGAGGTGAAAGCTTGTGTATAATTTCAGCGTAAAGCAGTAAATACTTTTGCAGGAAATCTGTTTGTTGTTCACAGATTGTCTGTTTTTTCAGCAGGAAAAGGCGTTTTTTCCTTATAAACAAATAGAATAGCTTCCTTGATATTAGTCTTACAAAATTGCGGTTTCAGTCCATCATCAGTTTTGAGTTCTGAATGAAGAAACAAAAAGGAAAAAAGCTCCACGATGATCAGGAGAAGAGATATATATTTTTTTAAACAATTACTGCAGGTCCAATTTTGAAGGTTGAGAGCTCACATTTTGAGAAAATGTAGATGAAGACTTTAACTAATTTCAGAAAAATTGTTTCAATTTTTATTTGTGAATTGAGTGTTTGCCATCGCGGTGAATTTGCGCACAACATGCAACTCATTGCGTGACATCGGAGTGGGGGAATAGCAGCCTCCACGTGCGAGGCATTCGCGCTCAAAGTGAACTACCGTCTTCAGAATGCGCCAGCTGCAAATATCTCGCGAACGAAGCAACATATTGAGATGATTTTTTTTTAATTTAGGCTGACTTTTTGCACTGATTAATAATCCTACATCAAAAGTTCGTAAACGGTGCACGTGATGCTCAAAATGTAAGGGCATTTTTATTATTTTCACTAATTGCACGATTCTTGACTTAATTTTCGCATTGAATGTGAACTGTGTCTTATTGTTATTAGGTTTGTGTAAGCATGTTTTAAGAAATGTGTATAAAATGAAAATTTTATTGTTTGTTAAACGCAGGTTCAACATTTTGTGGAAATGTACTGAAGTAATGTCTTACTGTTTTCGACTTCATTAATTAATATTGGAAGAGATGGGTATTGAATTAAAAATGTATTGTCCATTATACTGAGTGCGTGATGTTTCCGTTCATGAATCTACCAATTTTACACCGTTTGAATTAGTTTACGGACGAATAGCACGAATACCTAGCTCATTCCCTTCGAAGCTGGGATAGATGAGTACATTCGTTCTGCGAATCAAGTTATGAATGTCATCCACGCCGCAAGGACGGGAGAACTTCATCCTTCACTCTTGACGGCGGAACAGATTCAACCCATATTTCGAGACATTCAAGATCACGTAACTAAGGTCACTTTTCCAGTGCCTGGACCACGGGTGTATATGGAGAAATTAGCCCAAACTGCCGCGGTAACCATAATCTGTAAAAACGGAACACTACAAGTTCTACTAGATATTCCACTATTCGAGCGCGCAGAATATACTATGTGCGAGATGCACCCACTGCCTGTACAACAATCCATTCTGGAAAACGCGTCTGGACGGGCATATATAAAGTCATAATTTGCATACATCCCAATAGAAGACACGCAGCGAACCTGCATGATAATGACCCGTGTCGATCACGTGCAATGTAAACAACTGGACTTTGCCCAGGCGTGTTCCCTATTTACGAGGTTTCGTACTATAAAACATGCGAATCGCAACTTCTACTGGAGCCAACAATGGCATCAATCAAGTCATGCGATATTAAAATCTCTTTCGAAAGCCAACCCCATTGGAAAGCCCTACCATCATTTAGTGGTTGGATCTACTCTTTGTCAAACGAGCTAGCAGCAGATTTAAATTGTGTCGAACAGTCCGTTCTTCACCTTCGACTTCATGGACTGAGTCTAATTCAAATCGCACCTGGATGTCACTTGAAAGAAACACAAGTAACTCTACCAGGCCTGCCACCTATGAAGGAATCAGTAGTAGAAATTTATGAACCTAACATTCACTTAAACCTATCTCAACTATCTACCAAATTACAAGAAGCTCAGCAATTTGAATTGCCAACGAAGATGTCCAAGGAACCTGTGAAGGAATACCATAACGAACAGCTATACAAGGAAGGTGAAAAAGCGCTAGAATAAGTAGAGCAACAATTTTATGATCTCAGTTTGCAAAGACAGGGTAAGACAACGCAGCATCTTCTAATACAGAGATATTATGCAGGATTAGGTTTACTTGCAATGCTAATATTGGGTTACCTCTGCCGTACTAAATTACTACCACATCTGATTGGTTGTTGGACCTGCTTCCATCGCAAGTCAAGGAACCAGGGAGTCGATAAGGAGAAGATACAAGTGACATCGAGTGTTAGTCGAACCCAAGAGAGAATAGACTGTGCAGAGTTTTCGTTAAACCTGGAGAAACTCAAAAGCCATGAGGAGACGAAACCAGTCCCTTCACCTGAAAGAATATTCAAGTGTCAACAACATTCCACCTCAGCTGGTACCATTGAGGCTTCGGCCAATAAGGAAGTTACCCCGTTACCAAGGATCGTAATGCCAAAACAAACATTACAGCTGGCGTGAAATCTGACTTATACCTCCACTGTGCTGATGTTCCACGAATGATCAGTGTTAACAAGATATCAAGGGGATATACCATCTCACATGCGGCAAGTCTCTCTGCGGCAAGTCACAACTGCGGCATCTCTACCCAGCGGCATTTCTCCCTCATGGCATTTCTCTCATTGAAATCGATATTTTTGCGGCATCTCACATCGCACCCCTGTGACATAGCTGTAAAGATCTTATACAGTGTGTTCAAACAAGTTATTGGCCTGTAATTCTCTGGGTTGGACAAGTTGCCTTTGCCACTGCGGAATGGGCATTTCCGACTTCCAAGATGAGGTGAATATGTGGACCAAATAATGGTGTGCCTCTAAGTGCTATTTTCACCTCGTCGGCAGTGATTGGTGGACATTCCTCCTCAGATGTTATGAGGTTGTCGCAAAATTCCTTGAAGCGAATACTATTATCAGTATCTTCTTTCGACTTCAGTGTTTTTGGTATCTTGTATACCTATCTCCTAAAAGTCTCTACCTCGTTGGGCTTGGGTGGATTTTTGACTGAAACAGGGTGATCACTGAAGAAGCGAAATGAGTCAGCGAGAAACTGTTGTTTCTCACTGATCCATCTCTCCCCCTTCTGTATTCTCTTCCTTGCGTCAGATAACACCCTTATTTTGTCAACAATATGCTGCTTGTTTGTCAGCAGCTTTGACTTGTTCAGTGTATGATTGAAGATCCTTAGTTCTTGAGCGAACTTTCAAACCCTTTCTGTAAACGGCCTACCAGATGTTATGTTGTCAATCACACACTTAATACGGGACGCATTCTATCTTGCCCATCCAATCTTCTTGTTCAGTTGATACAAGCGTCTTTTGGTCTTTTGATTCATCGTCGGTTTTCGCCTTCAATTTGAATCAGCCAATACTCTCGCAGCATCATAAACTTAACAATTGATTGTCAACAGGTCGGACTCTTCCGAGATATCCTCACGAAGGGAGGCATCCATTTCAGCCAGATATTGGGGATTAGGAGGAACCTGAATGTCAATGTTCCTCCTTGTCCTGAAATCGCTATCATCTTTTAGAAAGTGTCTGCTTTCCGCGGTTGGTCTTAATGTCGCTTCCTCATCTTCGTCTACAGCTTATTCAAGCAGCGTTTGGGGAAACGCTTAGCGTACATATCCATTTTTCAAGAGGTAGGCGTGTTTATTTCGCAAAGACTGATGCGAAACGTGCTGAAGCTCTAGGTGTTTATGGCACCAGAGAGTGTTCATACGCGCCATAAAGCGTCCGCATACAGGGATAGTGCTGGCATTGTAGCAGTCCAGCACGCCATCCTTAAGTTGATTCGTCCACTCAATGTGGACGTTTCGCCGATTCTTCATCGTGTTTCCATTCAAATTATTATTTGCAGCTCATCGAACTCTAAGGTGATTGACACTGTTTGCCGACCGTTTGTCGGGTGCTCTGCGCGTTTAATCGTTTTGAACCGCATATAAAAGTTCTTAGTTGGTTGATGGTGTTATTGTTGTTTCCACGAGCAGCTAGGGAAAAGGGTACGTCCATCCTTGTAGAGCCTCGCATGCAAGGATAAGACTGCATACTCTGAAAGGTCGCCCGGTATCCCAGAGACACCGTTTAAGACACCTCGCCCAGGTTCTATTCAGCTTTCGGCACGGTTGTTATGCCTTCGCTTAGGGGTTATTCCTTCGAGAACATCCGTGGGCAATTGTCCGCGACTGGCTATTAATAGTTGTAATCATATTCAGCAGAAACCCTTGGTAGAGGGATCCTCTATCCGCAACCCGAGGATATAGTTAAAAGTTTGTCATAAGGACAACCGCAGGATTTCGCCGGGAGCAGGTGCTAATCTTAAAAATTGCACCTGAACGCTCCGACTTTCACTCCAACGCTAAGCGTTTAAGAAAGCATCCAGACAACAAAATCAACTCCCAGCGTTGCTGTCTGGCTCGGCTTAGCCATTTGAAGAATAGTAGTCTAAAACACCCTATAAGGAATACTCATCTCGTTCCAACCATCCGACTCTCACTCCAACGCTAAGCGTTTAAGAAAGCATCCAGACAACAAAATCAACTCCCAGCGTTGCTCTCTGGCTCGGAATAGCCATTTGAAGGCAAGTAGTCTAAAACACCCTATAAGGAATACTTATCTGGTTCCAACGCTCCGACTTTCAATCCAACGCTAAGCGTTTAAGAAAGCATCCAGACAACAAAATGAACTCCCAGCGTTACTGTCTGGCTCGGCTTAGCCATTTGAAGAATAGTATTCTAAAACACCCTATAAGGAATACTCATCTCGTTTCAACCATCCGACTCTCACTCCAACGCTAAGCGTTTAAGAAAGCATCCAGACAACAAAATCAACGCCCAGCGTTGCTGTCTGGATCGGCTCAGCCATTTGAGTACATGTGGTCTTAAACATTTTTTACGGAATACTTATCTCGTTCCAACGCTCTGACTTCCACTTCAACGCTAAGCGTTTAAGAAAGACTCCAGACGACAAAATCATCTCCCAGCGTTGCTGTTTGGCTCGGCTTAGCCATTTCAAGACAAGTAGTCTAAAGCACCCTATAACGAATACTTATCTCGTGTCAAAGCTCTGACTTTTACTTCAACGCTAAGCGTTTAAGAAAGCTTCCAGACAACAAAATCAACTCCCAGCGTTGCTGTTTGTCTCGCATCAGCCATTTTAGGACAAGTAGTCCAAAACACGATATAAAGAATACTTATCTCGCGTCAAAGCTCCGACTGTCACTCCAACGCCAAGCGTTTAAGAAAGCATCCAGACAACAAAATAAACTCCCAGCGTTGCTGTTTGGCTCGGATTAGCCATTTTAAAACTACCTGCTTAAACACCTTATGAGGAATACTTATCTCGTTCAAACGCTCCGACTTTCGCTCCAACGCTAAGCGTTTCAGGAAGCATCCAGACAAAAAAATCAGCTCCCAGCGTTGCTGTTTGGCTCGGATTAGCCATTTTAAGACAAGTAGTCTAAAACAGCCTATAAGGAATACTTATCTCGTTCCAACGCTCTGAAATTCACTCCAACGCTAAGCGTTTAAGAAAGCATCCAGACAACAAAAACAACTCCCAGCGTTGCTGTTTGTCTCGGACTTGCCATTTTAGAACAAGTGTTCTAAAACCCCTTTTACGGTATACTTATCTCGTTCCAATGCTCCGCCATTCACTCCAACGTTAAGCGTTTAAGAAAGCATCCAGACAACAAAATCAACTCTCAGCGTTGCTGTTTGGCTCGGATTAGCCATTTTAAGACAAGCTGCTTAAACACCTTATGAGGTATACTGATCTCGTTCAAGCACTCCGACGTTCACTCCAACGCTATGCGTTTAAGGAAGCATCCAGACACAGAATCAACTCCCAGCGTTGCTGTCAGAATCTACTTAGCTATTTTAAGACAAGTAGTCTAAAACACCCCATAAGGAATACTTATTTCGTTCCAACGCTCCGACTTTCACTCCAACGCTAAGCGTTTAAGAAAGCATCCAGACAACAAAATCAACTCCCAGCGACAGGTCATAGAAATAACTTAGGTCACACACGACCCTCTTTCCCAGGTGTTGTGGGGGTGCGAAGGCAACCCTGTGAAAGGTCACAGAAATAACTTGAGTCACACACGACCCCCTTTTCCCGGTATTGTGGGGCCGTGAAGGCTCCCCTGTGACAGGTCACATGAATAACTTAGGTCACACAAGACGGCCTTTCCCAGGTGTTGTGGGGCGGAAAGGCACAACTTTGACAGGTCACAGAATTAACTTAAGAAACACACGATGCCCTTCCAGCCTATCGTGGTGGCGGGGAGGCACCCCTGTCAAAGGTCACAGAAATACCTTAGGTCACACACGACCCCCTTTCCCGGGTGGTGTGTGGGCGGGAAAGCACCCCTGTCACAGGTCACAGAAATACCTCAGGTCACACACAACCCCCTTTGCCAGGTGTTGTGGGGTCAGGAAGGTACCCCTGTCACAGGTTACAGAAACAACTCAAGTCACACACGACCTCCTTTTAGCATATCGTGGGGGCGGGAAGGCACACTGGTGACAGGTCACAGAAATAACTTAGGGCACACACGACGTCCTTTCCAGCCTATCATGAGGGAGGGAAGGCATCCTTGTGACAGGTCACAGAAATAACTTAGGTCACACACGACCTACTTTCCAGCCTATCGTGGGGGCGAGAATGCCCCCCCTGTGTCAGGACATAGAAATAACTTAAGTCACACACGACCTCCTTTCCCAGGTTTTGTGGGGGCGGGAAAGCGCCCCTGTGACAGGTCATATAAATAACTGAGGTCACACACGACCCCCCTTCCCAGGTATTGTAGGGGAGAAAGGCACCTCTGTCAAAGTCACAGAAATACCTTAGGTCACAGAAATACCTCAGGTTACACACGACCCCTTTGCTAGGTGTTGTGGGGGCGGGAATGTACTCCTGTCACAGGTCACAGAAATAACTCAAGTCACACATAACCCCCTTTGCCAGGTGTTGTGGGGTCAGGAAGGTACCCCTGTCACAGGTCACAGAAATAACTCAAGTCACACACGACCTCCTTTTAGCATATCGTGGGGGCGGGAAGGCACACCGGTGACAGGTCACAGAAATAACTTAGGGCACACACGACGTCCTTTCCAGCCTATCATGAGGGCGGGAAGGCACCCTTGTGACAGGTCACAGAAATAACTTAGGTCACACACGACCTACTTTCCAGCCTATCGTGGGGGCGAGATTGCACCCCCGTGTCAGGACATAGAAATAACTTAAGTCACACACGACCCCCTTTCCCAGGTTTTGTGGGGGCGGGAAAGCGCCCCTGTGACAGGTCATATAAATAACTTAGGTCACACACGACCCCCCTTCCCAGGTATTGTAGGGGCGGAAAGGCACCTCTGTCAAAGTCACAGAAATACCTTAGGTCACAGAAATACCTCAGGTTACACACGACCAATTTGCTAGGTGTTGTGGGGGCGGGAATGTACTCCTGTCACAGGTCACAGAAATAACTCAAGTCACACACGACCTCCTTTCCAGGATATCGTGGGGGCGGGAAGGCACCCCTGTGACAGGTCACAGAAATATCTTAGGACACACAGACCTCCTTTCCAGCCTATCGTGCGGGCGGGAAGGCACCTCTGTGACAGGTCATAGAAATAACTTAGGTCACACACGACCCTCTTAATTATAAAAAAATGTGTTGTTTTTACAGAGTAGTTATCTTTTAAACAAGTAATTTAATTTGTAACTAAAAAAATATAAATTTTCAATAAAAAATGGAATGGTTGAATTTTCTGTTAAAAAATTAATTTTCAACGAAAAAAACTAATTTTCTACGAATTATATTAATTTTATTCCGACCAAATATTTGAATTTTCAACTAAAATGTTAAATTAAAAACTTAGCTGTTGACCAACAAAATGAAATTTTTGAAAAATAGTTATATTTTCAAACAAAGAATTAAGAAAAATAGAATTTTGAACCAAAAAGATTAATTCCCAACTAAAATAGACAAATTTACAATAAAAAAAAACGAATAATTAAATTTTCAGTTAAAAAAATTAATTCCCCACGAAAATACGTGTATTTTCTACCCAATGGTTGAATTTTCAACAAAATATTTAAATTTTCAACTAAAAAGATGAATTTTCAAGCGAAAATCTTATATTTTAAAAACAACAAAAAAAGAATCGATATTTTGACAAAATACATGAATTTTCAACAAAATAGTTTAATTTTCAACTAAAGAATATCATTTTTCAAATCAAAAAGAATTAATTAAATTGTTCTTGATAAAAACTTAATTGTTAAGTAAGCAAATCGAATTTTCGAAAAAATAGTTTATATTTTTAAACAAAAAAATAATAATGTTTAAAAAAATAATCATTTTCTAACAAATTATTCGTCTTACCCGAGAAAAAAAAAAAATTTTAAAAAGAAGATTAAATTTTACAAAATTTCAACCAAACAGATGAATATTTAAGCAAGTAGTTAAATTTTTAACAACAAAAGATTAATTTCCAGATTTAAAAAAAAAATAGTTAAATTTTAAACCAAAAGAGACGAATATTCAACAAAACACATAAATTAGTAACCAAATTGTTCAATTTTAAACTAAACAAGATCAATTATCAACTGAAAATTGAATGCTTAAATTTTTGTTGTTGAAAAGTTAGTTGTTAACAAAATAAATCGAATGTTCGAAAAATTAGTTTATGTTTTTATTCAAACAAAGAAATGAATTCTCAACAAAAAATTACTTTTTAACAAATTATTCAACTTTACCAAAAAAGAAAAATTTTGAAATGAAGAAAATTAATTTTTAAAAAATTTCAACCAAAGAAATGAATATTTAACTAAATTTTTAATAAAAAAGGAATAATTTCCAGAATTTGTTGTTGCAAAATAGTTGAGTTTTGAAATACAGAGACTTTTAGCCAAAACAATATGTGATATTTCACGAAAGTTGTGTAACTTTTAACCAAGTTGCTCAATTTTCCACAAAAAAATAAAAATTTATAATGATAAATGGTTTCTTTTTCGTCGAAAATTATTTTTTTAATTTTCAACAAAAAAAAAATTAATTTCCAACTAAAACAAAAAATTCAATTAAAAAACAAGACGTTTGAAAAAAAATTAAATTTTCAGTGAAAAAAATTAATTTTCACCAAAAAAACTAATTTTAAAGACAATACTGAAATTTTTACCAAAATAATTTTTAATTGGTTTAAAATATTTTCAGCTTAAAATTTGTTTTTTTGAATTAAAAATTAGTTTCCCTAAATGCAAATTTGACTATTCTATTTTTTTATTTGTCAACAAAATTCTTTTATGAAAATAAAATAATGACAATTTGTCTTTTGGGTTTCAAAATTCATCTCTTTTTTTATTCAAAATTGAAAACACTTTTTAGTTTAATTATCAAGAATTATATATATATTTTTTTCAAGATTTCAAAACACTCCAAAATATTTTCAAAATTATAACTTTTTAATTTGGCAGACTTGTTTTAAAGTTTTAGGAAAAATTCCAATCATTTTAAAAGATGAAGTTTTTTTAAAAATTTCAAAAAACTTTAAACAAAATGTATATTTCTGAAGATTTTGTAAAAAAATTTGAAAAATTTTAAAGGTTTCGAAATTTTTCAAGATAAAAAAAATTCTTGAGAAGCCTGGGAATATTTAAAGTGATTCTTTATTAAAAAAATTAATATAAAGAGAATATTTTTAAAAAATTTGAACACTAGAAAAGATGTCCAAAATTCTCAAAAATAAATGCGGAAGATTTTTAAATAATTTTAGGAATAATTCGAGACAGTTTGAAAAATATTTAAACATTTTTTGAATTTTGAAGAGATGAAAAATATTTGCTTACATTTTTTTTTATTCTGGACTGAAAAATCTTTTTTGGTTGCTAATTCAACAATTTTGTTGAAAATTAGTCTTTTTTGTTTGAAAATTCATTTCTTGTGGTATAAATTTTATCTTTTTTTGAAATTAAAATTGCAAATTTTTGGTTTAAAATTAAAATTATTTTTGATTGAGGATTCAACTATTTTGTTAAAAATCAGACTTTTATGCTGAATTCAACTCTTTTGTATTTAAAATTTGAAAAAACTTTAGACTAATAATCAATAATTATCATTTTGTGTTTTTCAAGATTTCAAAACACTCCAAAAGATTTCCAAACTAAAAAAATCAATCTGTAAGATTTGAAGGCAATTTTAAAATTTGAAAGAATTGTTTCAAAATGTTAGGGAAAATTCCAATAATTTTGAAAGCTAGTTAGAAATTTTTGAAAAATGTCAAAAAACTTAAAACAAAATCTTAATTTTTAATGATCTCGAAAGAAAATTTTGAAAGGTTTCAAGATAAAAATTTGATTTTCAAAAGTGTCAAAAGTTAATCCAGAAGATTAAAAAAAATTAAGGAATAATTCAAGTCAGTTAAATAATTAAAGATTTTCGATCATTCATAAAATATTAAATTTTTTCCTATAGTTATTAGAAATTTCTATTTTGTGTTAAAAATGATTCTATACGTTCCAAGCATAATTTTCCTATTTTTTTTTATTTTTTGCTGAAAAATCTGTTTTGGTAGCAAATTCAACAATTTTGTTGAAAATTCTTCTTTTCGGTTAAAAATTCATCTCTTCTGGTACGATTTTTCTCTTTTTTTTATTAAAATTGCAAATTTTTTATTTAAAATCAAAATCGTTTTTGGCTGAAAATTTAACTATTTTGTTGAAAATTCGTCTTTTTGGATGAATTAAACTCTTTTTAAAAGAGTTGAATTTAAAGATTTTCAATCACTTATAAAATAATATTAAATTTTTTAGTATAGTTCTTCAAAATTTGTATTTTTTGTTAAAAATGATTTTATAGCTTCCAATCATAATTTTCCTATTTTATTTTTTTTATTTTTTACTGAAAAATCTGTTTTGGTTGCAAATTCAACAATTGTTTTGAAAATTCTTTTTGGTTGAAAATTCATCTCTTCTGGTATAAACGCCTTATGCATCGCATGCGCAGTAGTGCAAGGTGCCCGCGTTGGGAGCACTGCCCAGTGCTCCCATTTCGGCCAGTGATGTCAATGTGTTCGCCTTTCGCTACTGCGCTTGCGTTCGAGAGGCGCACTGGTTGGCCGCAGTTGGCGCGCAATTCAAAATTGGAACTGAAATGAATTTTTATGAGAATACATAAAAAATATTAAAAACATTATGAATAATTATTTTGAATTATTTTTTCCACACATTTCTTCTCAAATTGAATGTTTTGTGAAATATAAGTTATTCCTCGGAAGTCAAAGAAAATAAACTGTTATTCAATAAATATATGTGTTATAAATTTTTTTCCTGTCCAAAATCAGAAGTTGTACAATTTATATACATTCTAATGTATTTTTTAATTATTCTTTATTCAAATTACAAGAATTGTTTTCAATTCCAATTTTGAATTGCGCGCGAACTGAGGCCAACCAGTGCGCGGCCCGAACGCAAGCGCAGTAGCAAAAGGCGCCCACATTGGCATCATTGATTTCGGCTCCCCAACTTCACTGCGCATGCGCTGCATCGGCTCTCTCATTGACTGTAAATGGCGCGCTTTTTTGAAACTATTACATGTGTAAATCAATTTTTTGTGATAAATTATCATAGTGGAAATGATAACAATTGATCGTCAGACCATAAAATCGACTTTTAGAGTGCAAGGTGGAATAATTATTCGATTGTACTCTTTACAAATGAATTATTGATTTTAAATTCAATGAAAGGAATACTTTCTTGCACCAATGTAGAATTTGAATCATCCATAATATTTTTTTGTACTTTATGATTATTTTATATTGCGAAATATTGATTTGCATACTTGATCATTTCAAATAAACGCGCGATCAACATCCAATGAAGTTGCTGGTGCGATGCTTGCGCAGTGCGATTGGGGAGCCAAATTGAAAACAGTGGCCTAACCTCAAAACATTCAATCTGTTTTACCGATAATGAAGATCGAACGAAATGCGCGGTAATTTTCAAATTTTGACAGTTTTGCAAACATTCAGAAACAAATGATAAATTTTGAAGTAATGTTAATAACAATAATAATTTTCGAATTCATTTATTTTATTGAAAATTATTATTTTGAAATGAAAAAATAAAAAAAATTTAAACTTCTTTGTTTAAATTTCATCTGTTTGGTTAAAAATTTAACTATTTCGTTGAAAATTTATTTTGTTTGGTTAAAAATTAATTTTTTAAATAACAATTTAACAATTCTGTTTCAAGTTGAAAATTTATCCGTTTTAGGTGAAAATTCAATTATTTTGTTGAAAATTAGTCTTCTTGATGGAAAAGTAATTTCATTAGGCGAGACTTCATCTTTTTGGTTGAAAATTCATTTCTTTAGTTAAAAATTTAACTGTTTTGTTAAAAATTTATTTTCCTAACTGAAAATTTAACTATTTTTTGCTGGTTGAATTTTTCTTTATGGAAGCTTTTTTTTTTGGGTTGAAAATTCAACTTTTTGGTTAAAAATTAATTTTTTTAGTTGAAGATTCATTATTTCAGTTAAAAATGCATTTATTTAACTGAAATTTTAACTATTCAATTTTTGGTGTAAAATTTATCTTTTTTAATAGAAATTTAAGATTAGTAGAAGTGAAGTTCAAAATTGAACTATAATCGTATCGTCCCTGAATTCTCGACGAGAACTCGTCAAGAATCATTTCAAGCGTCGAAGCCAATTTCTTCTCATCTAAAGGAGAGGCAATTCTTTGTATCGTTTATAGTTCATCCTGAATTTACATTTTCGAAAAAATACAATATTTTTTTATTTCCTTTGTTTCTTTTCTCATATCACTCTAAATTTAAATCAGTCAAAATTTGACTAATTAAATTAATCAAGGATCCTTCAACTAAATAATCAGTCATTTTCGCTGACAAATCAGTAGTTATACCATACGAATCAGTCAAAAATTGTCTCATTAAAATAATGAAGGATCCTCTGACTAAATAATCAGTCATTTCTACTGACAATCAGTGATTATAACATATAAATCCGGCAAAATTTGACTTACCAAATTAATCGATAATTCGTTGATTAAATAATCAGGTATTTTTACTGGCAAATCAGTAGTTAAACATATGAGTCAGTCAAAATTTGACTCATTAAAATAATCAAATATCCTTTGACTAGATAATCAGTCATTTCTACTGATAAGTCAATAGTTATAACATATGGATCAATCAAAATTCGACTCATTATATTAAGCAAGCATCCTTTGACTTAATAATCTTCCAATACTACTGGCAAATCATTCGTTATATCATATGAATCAGTAAGAATTTGAATAATTGAATAACTCCAGGATCCTTTGACTAAATAATCAGTCATTTCCACTGACAAATCAGTAGTTATACCATACGAATCAGTTAAAATTTGACTTACTAAATCAATCAATAACCCTTTGACTAAATAATCAGTCATTTCTACTGACAAACTAGTTCTTATAACATATGAATCATTCAAAATTTGACTCATTAAATTAATCTAAGATCTGTTGACTAAATAGTTAGTCATTTCTACTGACAAGTCAGTAGTTATGCCATATAAATCAGTCAAAAATTGACTCATGAAAATAATCAACTATCCTTTAACTAAATAATCAGTCATTTCTACTGACAATCAGTCGTTATAACATACAAAACAGTCAAAATTGGACTTACTAAATTAATCAAGAATACTTTGACTGAAGAATCAGTTATTTCTACAGACGAATCTGTAGTTATAACATACGAATCAGTCAATATTACTGACTGAATCAAAAAGGCACTTTACATGACTCATATTCAGTCAATAGAAGCTACTAATTTGTCTGCCGTAATAAAAAAATAATAAAATGATTTGCAAATTGAAATTCTTCATTTTAAGTAATGCTTAAAATTAACATAAATTACTGATTTTTAAATTGAAAGTCATGCATTGGACCAATCAAAATTACTGGTTTAATTAGTAAAGGAAATAGTGGTATTAGGGAATGATTGGTAGGAAATAGTGTCTTTAGTGTCATTTTTTTAAAATAGTAGGAAAATAATGTCATTGCTAAAAACAAGTGACAAATCACATTCAAATTAATCAATTGTTCTTTTTAATTTTAGCTAAAAATAAAAAACAGTACACTCTAAATTTGAATCAGTAAACAGTGACTGATTCTTAGTTAATTTTGACTGATTTAAATAATGCACATCCGACGACTGACAAATCAGCGAAAATTAAATTTTTTAATCATTCAAGTTGACGCACTGATGAAATCAGTCATATTAAATTATCCCATCCGTTGAATCTAACTTTCTTGAAGGACACTTTTCCAGATCCCTTTAAACTATTCACTTATTCTCCATTATTAAACCAAAAATTATCCATTTTTAAATAAACTAAACAGACGACGAAAATAAGATCAGCGACCAAAATCATTTAACTTGCAATAAAAGTAACTCAGAATCCACTCGTTATGACACTGGCGGAAGCTGCCAAGAGTCTACTGTATTTTTGCAGGCACGATCTTCAGCGCCATCTCTTGTCTCCCAGGACAAACTAAAGTCCCACATAACCGCGAAATTTGAATATCATAGCATTTTCAAAAGTAAAATGAGTAAACTGTTCTTTATTTATTATCCTAAAAGAAGGAAAATAATAATACAAAGACGACTGAAAGTATTAAATCATTCTTTTATTGTTTTAAAAAGTTTTGAAAATAGAAAACGTCTCCAATGTTTGAATTTTGAATATTATCTTGTTCATACACAATTATTATTACTATAACAATATAATCTGGGAATATGATTTGAGAAAACAAACTCAAATACCATCAGGAAGTATTAAAAAATTAGAAAAATATTTTTTCATGTCAATTCAGTGCTATTTATTTATTTAAAGAATGATTGGTTAATTTGAAAAACTCGAAGGAAAGAATATGGCGAAATTCACACATAATAAAGAATTTCAGTTTTAGTTAAAGGGCTTGTGTGCATAATAAAACTCAAGAAAATGTAATAATTACTAATGTCAAGGAAATAATTAATTTTCAACCAAAAAAAAAGAGAATTTTTGAACAAATTAGTTAAATTTTTAAGCAAATAAAGTAATTGTTAAATAAAATAATGTATCTGCAATCAAAAATAATTATTTTCAACGGAAAGGGTTCATTTTCCACAAAAAAAGATTAAATTTAAACAAGAAACATAAATTTTCTAATGAATTTTCAACCAAAAATGTGAATTAGTCACCAAGAGCATTAGTATTCTACTGAAAAAGACAACGTTCCAACAAAATATTAAAATTTGCAATCAAATATCTTGATTTTTCAGCTAAAGAAGATGAATTTTAATCCAAACATGAACAAGTTATATTTTCGTTTGAAAAAAATTAACTTTTAACAAAAAAAGAACGAATTTTCAACAAAATAGTTAAATTTTTAAGAAAAGTAATTA
>JAABKJ010075445.1:159470656-159646356 GCA_011634705.1 Andricus grossulariae | reverse complement strand
ATGAATCTTCAACCAAAAAATAAATTTTTAATTTCATAGTTGATTTATTAACCAAACAGATGAATTTTTGACGAAAAATGGAATTTGTAAATTTTCAGTTGAGAAAAAATTCATTTTCAATAAAAAAAGACTAATTTTTAATCAAAGAAATGAATTTTCAACCAAAGAAACTAAGTTTCAGCCAAAAAATATTGATTTTCAACAAAATACATGAATTTTCAACAAAATTTTGAGTGTTCAAAATAGTTTAATTTTTTACCAAAGAATGAGTTTTCAACTAAGAAGGTGAATCAGTAACTAAGAAGAAAATTTAATAATTACTGGTGTCAAGATTATAGTTAATTTTCAAAAAATAAAAAAAAATCAACAAAATAGTTAAATTTGTAAACAAAGAAATTAATTTTTCAATAAAATAATGAATCTTCAACCAAAAAAAAAATGAATTTTCATCTCAATAGTTAAATTTGCAACCGAAAAGATGAATTTTCAACCAAGAAGATTAAATGTTTTTTTGAAATTTTTTTTTTTTTTTTTTTTTTTTTTAATTCTAAATATTTGGTTGAAAGTAGAACCATATGGTTTTATTATTACTTATTTTTTTTAAACTGAAATTTCAACCATTTCATTTTTGGATGAAAATTGATCATTTTTACCTAAAAATTCGACTATTTGGTGGAAAATTTATGTATTTTGTTGTAGATACGTCTATTCTGGTCGAAAATTAATTTTCTTAATTGAAAATTCGACCAGTTCGTGTAAAACTGAACTACTGTGTTAAAAATTCATTCAATTAGTTCAATATCTATCTATTTGGATGAAAATTAACTAATCTGTTGAAAATTCGTTTTCTTTTATTGAAAATCAATTTTTTGAACTGCAAATTCAACTATTCCATGTATGATGGAAGAGAGATCGTTTTTAGTTCAAAAATTAACTATTTGAATAAAAATGAACTTTTATTTTTTAAATTCATATTTTTGGGTTAAAAATTCATCTGTTTCGTAGAAAAATTACCTTGTTGGCTTAAAAACTTTTGAAAAAAATTTTTTTTCTAATGAAATTCCTTTCTTGGTTGACAATTTTTCTCTTTTGCTGGAAATCTGAACTTTTTTGTTAATATTGCGAATGATTGGTTAGAAATTAATTTGTTTTGGACGATTCAACTATTTTTTTTAAATTCATATTTTATTAGTTCAACTGTTTTTTATTTGATAGGCATATTTTTTGGTTGAAATATCAACTATAAAATTTCTGGTTAATAATTCGTCCTTTTTATTGAATTCAAATAGTTGAATGTGAATGCAACTATTTGGTTAATAATTTATTTCTTTTGTTGAGAATTCAACTATTTTGTTGAAAATATAATGATTTTGCTGACAATTCGACTATTTTGTTAAAAAGTTATATTTTTCAAAAATGCAAATATCCTGTTGGAAATTTGTCTGTTTGAAGAGAAAATTCATTTCTCTGGATTGAAAATTAATTTTTTTTATAGAAATTTTGTTGGCTGAAAATTCATCTGTGAAATTTATATAAAAAGGACGACTTTCTCAAAGTAGTTCAATTCGCAACCTAAAAAGATGCATTTTAAACCAAATAGTTGAATCTTTTAACAATAAATATTAAAATTCAATCAAAAACAGTCAAATTTTCAAGCCGTAAAGACAATTTTTTCAGAAGGCAGTTGAAAAATAACTTATTACAAAAAGACAAATTTTCAATCAGTGGAATGAAACGAATTTTTTTTTTTTACAAAATAGTTGAATTCTCAATTCAACAGATGAATTTTCAACCAAGAAAGTTGACTTTTCTACCAAAAGACAAATTTTCAACCATTTGAATCAAACGAAAACAAAAGCGAATTTTCAATGGAATGGATGGAATCTCAAATAAAAAGATGAATATTTAACACACGATTAATTTTGTAACTACAAAGACGAATTTTCATCAAAATACATGAATTTTATAAAAACTTGTTAAATTTTCAACCTATAAAGTATGAGCCAACCAAAAATAGATCTGTTAAGTTTTCAGATAAAAAATTTAATTTTAACAGAAAAATAATTCCAAAACAAAAAATTAAATTTTCAACGAAAAAGATAGATTTTTCCACAGGGAAGATTAGTGCTCTACCTAAAAAAATGAGCATTCAACAGAATTCATCAATTTATTAGTAGAAAACTACTACCAATTAGTAGTTTTCTACTAATTCAGATTTAGACAGTACTAATTATTATATAAATTTGTCTAGATTACTTAATTTTTCATTGTTCTCTAAGGAATTAATTCATACCCCAAAATGTTTTGTTTTGTTTATTTAAAAAAAATATAACATGTGTGTTTAGCTTATGGCACTTGCTAAGTTTAGATGCGTTTTTCTCGATAAACCGTTTTTCAAAGTTCCAACTTCAAAAATTTCCCGGTGACTCGTTTTACGATTTGGAGGGTACATTTTTGGCCTAAAATTCCCGGAACTCAAGATGAACCCTTTTTTATGAATAACGTGTCGCTGGGGTATTTTTGAAGTTGGAAATTCATAAAAGTTCATTTTGAGAAAATCGAAATTGAAGTTTAGTTAAGCAAAAATCACACTTACAGTTGGAAGTTAAGCAGGTATTTAATGAAATCAAACAATAGTATCACAAACATTAAAAAATTGCAGCAGTGATATTATTAAAGCATATAATAACAATTATAAGAGTGTTTTTATGATGAACCTTCTATGATGGCACTTTTACCAAAAAAAATTTTTTTAAAGGTTCTACTTTTTTATTATAGAATTCGGTTCGGAAACGTATTCCTGACATAATTTTGAACAATTAAAAAAAAATACTACTTTTTATATCAAAAAATTAAAAAACACATGAGCTTTAAAATTTGAAATTTTAGAAAAAACGCTTGAAATCCTAGCAAAAATATTTAAAAGAAATAAATGAATTATAAACTGAAAAATCATTTTTTAATCATTTTTATTCATTAACTAATAAAACGATTAGGATTATAATTTAGTCAACAATAATATTTTCAGTTGAACTGAGATTATAAGTTTTATGAACAATTATTAAAAAAGATCGGATTAGAGTTACTGTGAAAAAAAATGTATCAAATGATTTTGAATTGAATACGATCCAATTCTAAATATTTTGGATAGGTAAAATTTTGTAAAAAGGACAATATTTCGAAAAGAATGAAAAGGAATTGAACATAGTATCATTTCTGAATAAAAACTTTGAAAATTGTATAATTTTAAATGGAAAAAATTTTAAAATTTTACCATTTAAGATTTCAAAATTCAAAACCTTCAAACTACAATTTTTGAATTTGGACAATTTCTTCAGAAAGAAGTTGAAATTGTCTCATTATAAATTCAAAGCTTTCATAATTGAATAATTTTATTTTGAATTCAAGAATCTCGAAGTTGAATCAATTCAGATTAAAATTTCAAAAGAGGACAATTTCTAAACGTTAAAAATGGAATATTTTTATCAGAATTTTCAAAAATATATAATTTTAAATTCAGAGGAATGAAAATTGTTTTATTTCGAATTAAAAGCTTTCAAAATTGAAATATTTAAAAGTTAAAACTTTTGAATTTTAATAAATTTAAATTCGAAGCGATTAAAATTTGAAATTGAAAACTAAATTTAATATTTCGAAGTAATAACTTCTAAAATTCTAGAAATCTAAATTTTTATTCATTAAAAAAATTATGATTCAACATAAAAATTGATTAGAAAAAGTTGTCTGGCTAGAAGTCGGTTCTGTTTGTGCGACAGCTCGAGCTTTTTGGACGTTTTTTGGACTTTTAATGCAATTATTTTATTTCCGTGCGTAATCTTTGACGTTTTGAAGTTGTCCAATGTTCCTTTATTAGACACAAAAATATACTTATCCAAAAACTTGAAAAGATAGAATCCGAAATCTCCAAAATTCAAGATTTCTCAATTATAAATCTTGAAGTTTACAAAATTTTCCATTGTAAAAATTGACTGTTGCATAATTTAGGAAAACGGAATTGCAAATTATTTAATTTGTAAGATTTATATTTTAAAATTATGCAGTTTCGAAAGTTTTCTCTTCAACAGTTCAATTCCGAAGATTTTCGGTTTAAAATTATTTAATTTGAACGGTATGGCATTTAAAAATGTTCAATTTTTTTTGAAACCTGTATAACGAAATTGTAGTTACCGGTAAGTTTTCTCACCGGTAGCGACAGTTTGTTTCTCTTATCGATATCGGTTTTGTATACACTACCTTCGGTATATAAAAGCTTACCTGTTATTAGTTCCTTTTTTTTTTAAACTTTTCCAACATTGCCTTCTAAGTTTAAATACTAATACAAACAGTTTTTAGACAAAGAATTTTTAATTGGAACAAAAAAAGAAAATACATTGTCAAGATACATCAGTGCTGAATTGGACCGTTGGAAGGTTTATTGGGAAGTACAGTAATAATAATAATAATGATAATAAAATAGTGATGATATTAAATTTCCGCTGGAAAAATAAATTTTTGTTTAAAGATGATTTGAACTCATGCGGCCTAATTTTTGCTTCCACTTTAACTCAATGTACTTTCTGGTTCTGAAATTCGGATAAATTCTGTATCAACAGAGAATGCTTTTTATATTCGATTTTCTATAACACACATATTCTGGGTTCAGCTGGAATGAATTCATTTTAATTTCAGAGAAATTTTTATTTGTCGAAAGGATAACATTTTTTTTTTAATTATAGATATATTATAGTATTCAATTTACCAATAGAATTAAGGAAAGCCATCAAGGTGAAAACAAGCTTATTTGTGATCCTCATATTTTTTAATTGGGGGCGAAGCTGATCAATGCGTTAATGAATAATTTGGGTAGCACTGTATCTAATGAGCATTCTGGTTTTTTATTAGAGTATGTCAATGGTATCTTAATTTTTATCTCATAGATTATGGGAGTTAAGCCTGTCGCTTTGAGATATTCATATCTGTATTTCATAAATCAGTTCAAGTTTGAAAATTTGGTTACCTCAACCGATGCTACTTTGTGAAAACTTAGATGATTTTTTTCTGATAGCGCTTTGATAAAATTCTGTCTATCAAACCGGAAATTTTTGAAGCCATTTACAAATGTATTGGAGATAATGATCTCATTATGAGGGCTATTATGGGAAAAATTGTTCGTTTAAGAAAAATTATGCCCCAAAAAGGAAATCTTCTACGTAAATTATCACGAAGTTTCAGTTATAAGGACGTTTTCGTTATTGGTACTGTTTCGGAAAAATAAAAGATCATTCTGTAGTTGAAGTTTTAAAGATGCAAAAACATTATTCTTATCATCATTATCATTATTATCTTTGACAGAACTTTAGGATTCTCATCGCTTTTGTTCAATATTCTTATCGCCTAGAATCATCACAAAATAATTTAGGAAGAAAAAAAAATCTAGCATTAATTTC
This sequence comes from Andricus grossulariae, assembly GCA_011634705.1. Taxonomy (NCBI): domain Eukaryota; kingdom Metazoa; phylum Arthropoda; class Insecta; order Hymenoptera; family Cynipidae; genus Andricus; species Andricus grossulariae. The sequence goes on along the minus strand of JAABKJ010075445.1, from coordinate 159,640,909 downwards.
ATTCGATAATTTGATGCATCAAAATTATAAATGAATGCCTTTTCTAGATTAAACATTAAACATAATTTTTGTTCATAAAAATATTTGATTATTGTATTTTTAATCAATACATAATATTTAAAAAATTAGTTTAAATTCAGGAATTTTATAATTCGGCAATTTTCTGTCGGGAATTTTCCAACTCAGTTATTTTAATATTCGGGAATTTTCCAATTCAAGAATTTTATTATTCGGAAATATTGTTATTAGGAAATTTTCCAAATCGGGAATTTTACAGTGTCGGGAATTTTTTTTCGGGATTTTTCAGTTGGCCCAGAAGGTCTTTTGATTTAGGACGACTAAAAAATCCCGAAAAATAAAATTCCCGTATAAAAAAATTCCTGATTTATAAAATAACCGAATTGGAAAATTCCCAAATCATAAAAATCCCGACAGAAAATTGCCGAATTATAAAATATACGAACAAGAAAATCCCCGAATATAAAAAACTAATTTTTTGTTATAAATATTATTTATTTATTAAAAATACATTAATCAAATATTTATATCAAAACAAGTTTAATATTTAAAGTTTCTGAAATTATTGTTTGAATTTAGAAACTTAAAACATTAAAAATAATTCTTGTTTATAAAAATCTTTGATTATTGTATTCTTAATCAATAAACAATATTTTCCAAAAATTAATTGTTTAAATTTTCCAATTCGGGAATTTTATTATTCGTAATTTTTCAGTCGTCCCTTCAATTTTTTAAATTTTGAGTCACCAATTTTTATTTTACCTTTATCGCGTATTTTATTGTCGCGAATTCCTTGCTGATAACAGATTCTAAAAGATGGGAAAGCATCAGCCTCGTTGTAGCCTCTTCTTGATTGCTTCGATCTACAACTTCAGCTAGGGCCGGCCACATAAAAATTGCAGACGGGAAACGAACGATTTGCGTCACGAAAGTTTTAGATCTGTAATTTCAAAATTCTGAATTTCAAGTCTTAATACCTGCAATTTTGGGATTTTATATTTATATTATATTGTATTATGTATTATATTAAATATTCGAATTTGACCGGTTAAACCTTTGAACAATTCGAGTAATTTCGATTTTTCAACTAAAATAGTTGAATTTTAAATAAAAAAGATGAATTGATAACTAAAATGATGATTCTTTAACAGGAATAGTTAAATTTTTAACCAAGAAAATTAATTTTCTACCAAAAAATATGAATTTTCAAGAAAAAACGTGAATTTTCAAACAAATAGTTGAATTAAAAAAAAGACAAATTTTTAAGAAAATAGTTGAATCCTTACTAAAAACAGATTAATTTTTAACGGAACAGTTGAATTTTTAAATACAAAAGTTCAAATTTCCATTAAAAATGGAATATTAAAATATTCAGTTAAAAAAAAATTAATTTTCAATGAAAAAAAAAGAATTTTCAACTAAAATAATGAATTATAATATTTATTTAAAATAATGAATCTTCAACAGTAATAGTTAAATTTTAAACCAAAAAGATTAATTGTCAACTAAAATTATGACGTCTTAACAGGAATATTTGAATTTTCAATCAAGACGATTAATTTTCAACCAAAAAGACAAATTTTCAACAAAAAAAAAAACGTGAATTTTCAAACAAATAGTTGAATTAAAAAAAAAAAGACAAATTTTTAAGAAAATAGTTGAATCCTTACTAAAAACAGATTAATTTCTAACGTTTCAACCAAATTATCGAGCTTTCAAACGAAAAAATTAAGTTTTACCTTAAATAATTGAACTTTAAACCATACAGTTCAATTTTCGGGATGAAAGGACGAATTTTTTTAAAACAAAGTTCATTCTTCAGCCAAATATTGAACTTTTCAAGCAAAAGAATTAGTTTTCCACAAAAAACTTGATGTTCTACCAAAAAAAAGAACATTTTTAAAGCCAAAAAGATGAATTATCTACAAAACGGTTGAATTTTCAAACAAAAAATATGATTTTTCAACTGAATAGTTCATTTTTGACCAAATAGTTTGATTTTCTGCTAAATTGTTGAGTATTGAAGCCAAAAATACATATATTATGCAAAGCAGTTTTTTCAACGAAACATATATGCAGTAGTTGCTTTTTCAACCTGAATATATGGATTTTCAAATAAACATGTAATAATTGATATTTCAGCCAGGACAGGTTTTTGACTCAAATCAAAAACAGTTTAATTGAATCAATCTAGACGAATTTTTAACAAAATAGTTCAAATTTCTACCAACGAGATTAATTTTCAACTAAAATGACGAATATCCAACAGAAAAATAAATTTTCAACAAGAGTACAATATTCAACTTTCATGGTAGAGAAGTCATCTTTTTATTGTCTTTTAAAAAATTTCGCTTTTTGGTTCAAACCTATTCCGAATCAGTCTTTTTTTGATGAAACAGTAGATATTTGCCATATAAAAAGCAGCTTTTCTTAAAACGCAAAAGTGTACATAAATTATGACACCAGTTTGAATGAAGGTTGTAACAAAATTCTTTTGCTGAAAGTAACAGTGTAGATTATATAAGCTAATGTATCAGTAGAATATTCATCAATTACGTTTTTAATTAAATTATTTACTATTACATCAATCAGTTCGTCATATAATTAGAAAAGATGCGTATTGTCTGTACTGTTTGTTCCATATTTATATTTTTAGTTTTAGGTAGACTGTTCAGTTAAAAATCAAACTTTTAATGGCAATTGAACTTTTTAGTAGAAAATTACCTTTTTTAATAAAAAGTCATATTTTTGGGTTGAAAATTCATCCCTTTCGTAGATAACTCGTAACTTGGCTTGAAAATTCAATAATTTTGTTAAACAAGCTGTGATTTCAATCTCGACTGTTTCCACTTTGTTTCTATTTGTAATTATGTGGTGCTCATTTCACGAGCACTTCGCTGCCCGTTGGTAAATTAATTTGATTCCTCATAGAGGAAACACTAGTGATTTTTTGGATAACAGAAAAACCAAAGCCTTCATTTTGATCCAATGGTGACCTCTACGCGATATTGGAAAACTTTTATGAAACCGTCAGACAATTCTTCGTGGACTATATAAACCTGCGTCTATTGCGTTAAAACGGGCAAAAATAAACATGGAAAGCAGCGAAGTTAGATCTTTTTTTCCACGAACCTGATTCTTGGTACGATCATTACCTTAATTTAAAAGTTTTCATATGGGAATTAGTTAAAGCAATATGTTGCACGAGTGTAAATTATAATGCGGTTTAACTGAAAAATGCTGAATACATTTTTTTTAAACTTCATTCTACGAAGTTTGATATTCAAAAGTGAGAGACCAAATTCTTGTGGAAAGTCTCCTCCAGCTAACGAGCCTTCTCTTCGTGTCAGGTCAAGATACTTGGAAAAACGACCCAAGGAAGAAAAGCGAAATTTTCCGCAATGGGGATCGAACCCGCGACAACGGAGCAGCTGAAGTTTACCGTACTGGAACATAACCCAAACGTGGTACCGCTGAGCCAATTGCCTCCTGAAAATCCCTTCATATATTACAAAAACAGTTTCTAGTTTCTAATTGAATTTTAAAATTAAAAAAATATATAAATAATTGGATTTTAAGAGACTTCTAGAAAACTTTTGAAAATAAATTAAATTAAATTTCCAGGGATTCCTAGCGATTCCAAACATTTTAAGGGATTTTAAGGCATTTCATTGAATTTCACAAAATATCAAGGATTTTATTGAATATTAAAAGATTTCAAGAGATTACAACGATTTCTAGGAATTTAAACGTTTTTAGTTTTTATAGCACTTTGATGGATAAGTTTAATTTAAATTATATTCTCAAAAGATTTTGAATTATTTCCACTTATTTTAATGGATTTTTACGATTTTCAAAAATTTCGAGCTATTTTAAGAAATTCTAAGGGATTCCAATTTCATGGTATTTTAAGAAATTTCACAAGATTAAAAGAATTTTATTAAACATCTAAGGATTTTAAGAGATTTTAAAGATTTTTAGGAATTTTATCCTTTTTTATTTTCAGAGAACTTTAACGAATAAATTTAATTTAATTTATATTCTTACGGGATTTTAAATTATTTCTACTTATTTTCATGAACTTTTGCGATTTTCCAAGGTTTGAAGAGATTTTAAGGGATTTCAGAGATTTCTAGAATTTTTGAGGGATTTCAACGAATTTCTAGATAACTTTACGGAATAAAAATTAATTTTATGCTGAGGTAGTTTCACGGATTTCAAGAATTTTCAAGAGATTTCAAAGATTTTCAAGAATTTAAACTTTTTTTAGAACCTTAATAAATTGTTTCGATTTAATTTATATTTTAAGGGATTTTAAATGTTTGGAAGGAATTTCACAGATTTTAAGAGTTTTCCAAATATTTCAACTAATTTTAGAAAAATGTATGGGATTTCAAGAGACTTAAAAATATTTCCATGGATTTCAAAAAATGTTGAAGCATTTCGAAAGAGTTTAGAGGATTTTAAATATTTCCAAACATTTCCGGGCATTTCAAAGAATTTCAAAGGATTGCAAAAGACTTTACAAATTTCAAGGGATTTCAAAGAATTCTGTAGGATTTTGATAGATATTAAGATATTTCTAGTGAACTTTGGAAAATAAATTAAATTAAATTGGAAGTATTCCTAGAGGTTTGAACAATTTAAAGGGATTTCAGGATTTCTTAAGAAATTTCGCAAGAATAAAGAATTTCAAAGATTTATAGAGATTTTATTTATTTTTTTTTTAGAGAACTTCAATGAATAGTTTTGATGTAATTTACATTCCAGAGAATTCCCATATGTTTTAAAAAATGTCATTAGATTTCATCAAAATTTCACGAAATTTTAAAGATTTCCAAACATGTCAGGAGGTTTTAAATTTATTTTATGGGATTTTTAAATATCCCCACTACTTTCAAAAAATTTAATTGATTTGCAAGGGATTAAAAATATTTTCACGGATTTCAACGATTTTATTATGAAATCTCCAAGGATTTCAAAGGATTTCAAAGATTTCTAGGGATTCGAATGATTTTTAAGAATATCCGCAGCAAAATGGAATCACACAGACTACTCATCAATCTTCTTAATTTGAATATAAATATAATAAAATAGTAATGATAAAAAGTAAATCTATCATGAATATTAAGGCTTTATTTTTGAGTCGATGCCATAGCCAATATAAATATATACATACATACATATATATTAATGTAATGTCAATCCGCATTTAAAATGTATGGGTTTCAAAATAAAAAGTGAGTAAGAAAAAATTAATCTTATTTCCTAAGCAAAATCTTTAGTTTTTTAAGCTAATATATATTCAAAGTATTTGGGACATTCTATTTTTTCCCCTCTTTTGATCTTTTTCTGTTTTTTCACCTAAATACGAACTGAATCAATGAAATGCAATGAGAAAATTCGAAAATTTTTTGTTTGAAAATTAACTTCTTATGTTAAAAATTAAAATATGTTGTAAAAAAATCGTTATTTTTCTACTCAAACATACAGGCATGCGGTAACCATTTGTTACTTCTTCAAAAAACCAATCTTTTTTCAAAAGATTGAAAAAAAATTTAAAAAGAATATTGAAGATTCTGAAATCATTTTGTTTATTTAACAGTATTTGAAAGCAATTTCAGGAAAAATCTCTATAACATTATGCAAAATATTATAAAGCTTAGGTATTTTCAAAAGCTAAAAATATAATAAAAAATTTTTAATCGTTTCAACAAATTTAGGACAAAATTTTGAGGGTTTCAAGATTTTTAAAAGGTATAAAGAAACTAAAAAAATTCTTATGATTTCCGAGTGTATTTTGAAATTAAATCTTCAAGATTTTCAGGCAAGTGTAATAATTTTGAAATATTTGTCTAAATTTTATGAATAATTTGAGTTAGTTTGAAAGATGTTTCATTTTCGTATCTTTAGTAGAAAATTGATCTTTTTCTGGTCAAAAAATTCGCCTCTTTTGATGAATTCCACTCTTTTTTAGTTTAAATATCAAATATTACATTTCTCTTTTAGAATTCGCCTATGTGTTCCAAAATGAAATACATTTTTCAAATTAAATTTTTTTGTTAAAATCTCGTTTTGACCTATCTGAAAGCTTCGAAATCTGTTCTTAACATTTTGCTACGATGCCACAATTCGTAAACTTTTTACATTCCAAAGAGAAAAAAAAATGAAATTATGGGCATGAACTAATTTCGAAGAATTCGAAAAAAATTTTTGAAGCTTTTCAATAATTTTGACTGATTTAGGGAGATTAATTTTTTAAAAAGATATCTGGAAAAATTTTTAATGATTGAGATATTATCTTAAAAGAATAATTTTAAGTTTTGAAAATTTTAATCATTTTCGAATAAATCTGTTTACACTTAAGAGATATTTACAAGTTATGAAACGATTCAAAAAGAATTTAAACATATAAAAATATTTAAAAAATTGTGTGAGGTTTCAATAAAATAAAATAAATCAATAGGTTTCCAGGAAAAATCAAAATGATTCTTTACTTTGAAAAATTAATTTTAAGAGAATATTCAAAAAGGTTTCTAAACATTTCAAAAGATTTCTAAAATTGCCAAAGAATAATCTGAAAGATTATGATGTGATTTTTTTTTATTTTGCTGAATTTAAAAGACATCCAGAAAAGATTTTTAAAAAATTGTGTTAAGATTTTTTGGGAAACTGTAAATTAAATTTTCATTAAAAAAATTAATTTGTAACAAGAAAATGGAAAAAATTTCAACAAAAAAGATGCATTGGAATCGAAACTGACGTACTTTTATTGTCTTGCCTTCATAATTTAAAAAATTTGCTCATTCTATAAAAAAAAATTGTTATCGAACATTTTATCGCAACATGTGTTGTTTTTCCATAAATTCAGTTCTTTTATTTTTAATGTTATTTTTCACTATTTAAACAAAAATTACGCATCCTAGCGTAAAAAAGATCTGAGCAAATTTGCAAATATAATTTAAGCGAAAAATTTTGTTAAATGAAATGTTATTTTAACTTGTGTCATTTTTCAAAAAGTTTAATTTTCTTATCTTTAATCAACAACAACTTCTGTTTCTTTATTTTTTCGTAGCTACTTTGATTTGTCTGAAAATTTAATTTTTTCAATTTTTGATGTCTTTTAATCAAAATTTTAATTTTCGATTTTCAAAGAAAATTTGAATAGTTGTTATGACAAGGTTGTAGGACCTTCCAGAAGCAACGTTTTTTTTGTCTTCAATTTTTTTCATATGGTGCGCTATTTGGCTTAAACATGTCATATTTGCATGTCTCTTTGAATTTTGCAAATGCTATTACTTTGATAATTTAACTTTTATCGAAAAAAAAAACAAGAAGTTAAATTGTTTGACTTTCCGAGTACTGCGAATAGCTGTGCATAGAATATTTAAATCTTCAAAAAAAGGTCTTCAAAATTTTGAAAATGCTTGTTCTTTTGGAATTTTTATCCAAAATAGCTGGCTTGACCCTTAGTTTCCGAGACTAAAAGAGTATACCTGTTTATCGGGTTTAGAGTGTCTCAGAACGTGCACATTTGACAAAAATGGTGGAGCGGGGAGGGTCAATTTTACACATATCTAATACGTTCACTTATAAGAATGTAAAAAAGCGATCAAAATTTTGGAAAAATTTAATAAAACCATCTCAAATTTCAAAATTTGATTATAATTTTTTATTTTCATTTGCCCTTCGCCCTCATTGACCGAAGTTTGGTAGGACTGACGTTATACCTAGACTCTCCATCCTATGACGACTAGCAACTCCATTTTGGACGTGATTTCGTCTCGCAAATTAAATTTCTCGTACAAAGGTGGTAGTTGAGCGTACAATTTAAACATTGAATAATAAAAACAATCAAATATCCTCAGAATGAACTGATACTTTGATTGACGAAAGGCATGCATACGGTAAAGATAAGGGTCGAATTTCAGGCGACGAATAGAGACTGGGTACTTAAAATTCTAGAGATGTAAATGATCTTGAGGTTGTATGCTAGCCCCATCCCCGTACACATAGTAGAGTCCCGCGGGGCGCCGTCGAGCCCTGCTATGTTGGAAAAATTTCACGGGCCCGCATGGTGAAAATTTCAGTGAGCTACTGGCTTAGAATTCGTAGTATGTGTGTTTACCTACAGTCACCACTCCTATGCCAGCGGCAGACTCGTAGATCGCGCAACGTCGAAATTTCACGTACGCTTCAAAGCTGGTCGTATGTGTGAATGTGTGTGTCGAGTGCGTACAGCAGACAAGCTGGAGAGGGGGAATAGTGTTGCCGGGTCGCGATACTGTTACGTTTATTCGTTTGAAAGTGACTAAAATTTCAATGTTTTTCATTAGATTATCTATATTTTTCCTCAGAAAATTTACTATTGAAATTTTTAATGTTATTCATGTTATTGAAGCCGATAGTGCTTTTTACATTTTTGGGAAACAAATTTTTCTTCCGAAAATTTTTCCTTGGAAAATTTACTCTTGAAATTATTAATGTTATTGTTTTTATTGAAGTCGATAGTGCTTTTGACATTTTTGGGAGAAAATGTTTTCTTCAGAAAATTTTTCCTCAGAAAATTCACTATCGAAATTTTTTATGTTATTGTTGTCATTGAAGCCGATAGTGCTTTTGACATTTTTGGGAAAAAATTTTTTGTTTAGAAACAATTCCCTCCTACAATTTATTGTCGAAATTTTTATTGTTATTGTTGTTACTGAAGCCGATAGTGCTTTTGACATTTTTGGGAGAAAAATTTTTCTTCAGAAAATTTATCCTTAGAAAATTTACTCTCGAAATTGTTAATGTTATTGTTGCTATTGAAGCCGATAGTGATTTTGACATTTTTGGGAAAAAGTTTTCTCTTCAGAAAATTTTTCCTCATATAATTTACTATCGAAATTTTTTATGTTATTGTTGTTATTAAAGCCGATACTGCTTTGGACATTTTTGGGAACAAATTTTTTCTTCGGAAAATTTTTCCTCATATAATTTATCGTGAAAATCTTCAATGTTATTGTTGTTACTGAAGCAGATAGCGCTTTTGACAGTTTTGGGGAAAAATATTTTCTTCAGAAAATTTTTCCTCATATAATTTACTATCGAAATTTTTAATTTTATTGTTGCTATTGAAGCCGATAGTGCTTTTGACATTTTTGGGAGAAAAATTTTTCTTCGGAAAATTTTTCCTTATAAAATTTAATCTCGAAATTGTTAATGTTATTGTTGCTATTGAAGCCGATAGTGCTTTTGACAATTTTGGGGAAAAATTTTTTCTTCAGAAATTTTTTCCTCAGAAAATTTACTAACGAAATTTTTATTGTTATTCTTGATATTGAAGCCGATAGTGCTTTTGACATTTTTGGGAAAAAATATTTTCTTTAGAAAATTTTTCCTCAGAAAATTGACTATCGAAATTTTTAATGTTATTGTTGTTATTGAAGCCGATAGTGCTTTTGACAATTTTGGGGGAAAATTTTTTCTTCAGAAAATTTTTCCTCAGAAAATTTACTAACGAAATTTTTATTTTTATTCTTGATATTGATGCCGATAGTGCTTTTGAAATTTTTGGGAAAAAATATTTTCCTTAGAAAATTTTTCCTCAGATAATTGACTATCGAAATTTGTAATGTTATTGTTGTTATTGAAGCCGATAGCGCTTCTGACATTTTTGGGAAAAAATTTTTTCTCCAGAAAATTTTTTCTCAGATAATTCACTATCGAAATTTGTTATGTTATTGTTGTTATTGAAGCCGATAGTGCTTTTGACATTTCTGGGAAAAAGTTTTTTCTTCAGAAAATTTTTCCTCAGAAAATTCACTATCGAAATTTTTAATGTTATTGTTGTTATTGAAGTCGATAGCGCTTTTGACGTTTTTGGGAAAAAATTTTTTTTCAGAAAATTTTTCCTTAGAAAATTTACTATCGAAGTTTTTTATGTTAATGTTGTTATTGAAGCCGATAGTGCTTTTGACATTTCTGGGAAAAAGTTTTTTCTTCAGAAAATTTTTCCTCAGAAAACAAGGTATTTTTTAAAATCCCAAGGAATTTTCAAGAACTTTTAAAAGTTTTGATGGATTTCAAAAGATATCAAAGGATTTGATATATTTTAGGGTATTTCAAAAATATTTACACGAATTTTGAATAGATTTTAAGTTTTGAAAGGGATTTTTGAAATATTTTAGGTTTTTTTTTTTTAAATTCCAAGGAAATTTCTAGACTTGAAATTTTTTAAGGTTGCAATATTTTAGGGTATTTAAAAATATTTCTTGGAATTTTGAGTAGATTTAAAAGATTTGAAAGAATTCCAAAAGATATCAAAGACTTTAAGGTATTTTTTTAAATTCCAAAGAATTTTTGAGAAATTTAGAAAGTTTCAAGGGATTCAAAAAGATTGTAAAGGATTTGAAATATTTTAGGGTGTTTTAAAAAATTCCCAGGAATTTTGAATAGATTTCCAGAATTTGAGGGGTTTCAAAAATATTTCAGGTTATTTTTAAAATTCCAAAGAATTTTCAAGACTTGAAATTTTTTACGGTTGCAATATTTTAGGGTATTTTAAAAGATTCCTAGAAATTTTAAGTAGATTCTAATAATTTGAAGGGATTCAAAAGGATATCAAAAAAATAAATTGGTTCAGAATTATCCACAAAAAAAGGTTTTAGGTTATTTTTTTAAATTCCAAGGAATTTTCAAAACCTTTAAAAAATGTCGAGAGATTTCAGAAGATTTTAAAGAATTTGAAATATTTTATGGTATTTCAAAAAATTCCCAAAAATTTTGAAAAAAATTCAATAATTTGAAGGGATTCCAAAAGATTTTTTAAATTCCAAAGAATTTAAAAAAAATTTAGAAGGTTTGATGGATTTAAGAATATTGTAAGGGATTTTAAATATTTTAGGGTATTTCAAAAGATTTCCAGGAATTTTGTATATATTTCAAGAATTTAAAGTGATTTTAAATATTTTAAGGTGCTTTTTAAAATTCCAACGAATTTTCAAGAACTTTAAAAAGTTTTGATGGATTTCAAAAGATATCCAAGGATTTGATATATTTTAGGGTATTTCAAAAGATTCCCAGGAATTTTGTATACATTTCAAGAATTTAAAGTGATTTTAAATATTTTAAGGTATTTTTTTAAATTCCAAGGAATTTTCAAGAACTTTAAAAAGTTTCAAGGGATTTTAAAAGATTTCAAAGGATTTGAAATATTTTAGGGTATTTCAAAAGATTCCCAGGAATTTTGTATATATTTCAAGAATATAAAGTGATTTTAAATATTTTAAGGTATTTTTAAAATTCCAAGGAATTTTCAAGAACTTTTAAAAGTTTTGATGGATTTCAAACGATATCAAAGGATTTGATATATTTTAGTGTATTTCAAAAATATTTCTAGGAATTTTGAGTATATTTAAAGAATTTGAAGTGATTTAAAATATTTTAAGGTATTTTTTAAAATTCCAAGGAATTTCCAAGAACTTTAAAAAGTTTCAAGAGATTTTAAAAGATTTCAAAGGATTTGAAATATTTTAGGGGATTTCAAAAGATTCCCAGGAAATTTGTATATATTTCAAGAATATAAAGTGATTTTAAATATTTTAAGGTATTTTTTAAAATTCCAAGGAATTTTCAAGAACTTTTAAAAGTTTTGATGGATTTCAAACGATATCAAAGGATTTGATATGGGGGGGGGGGGGGGATTTTTGGTGTTGGAAAAGGAGTGAAATTAGACTTTAGGAGATAAAATTGACGATGTAAGTGTTGCAAAAGGGTTGAAATTATAATTTAGTTAATGAAATGTACTTTCATTTGTTGGAAAAGGAATATCTTTATACGCTGAGCACTGAACTGGACGTTGTTGGAAAAAGGGTGTCATATTACTTTTATAGGGTGATATATACGATTTACGTTTTGAAAACGGATTGTAGTTATAATTTAGTTAATGAAAAGTACCTTCTAATGGTTGGAAAAGGAATATCATTATACATTGAGGGGTGAAATAGACGTTTTTGGTGTTGGAAAAAGAATGTAATTATATTTTAGGGGGTGAAATGGACGATTTAGATATTGGAAAAGTGATGACATTATAATTTAGGGGATCTATCTAAGGGTTGAAAAAGAGGTATTCGTATATATTTAGGGGTAAAATGGACGTTTTTATTGTTGGAAAAGGGGTATCATATTACTGTAGGAGATGATATGTACGATCAGGTGTTGGAAAAGGATTAAAATTATAATTTACTTAACGAAATGTACTTTTCTTGTTTGAAAAGGAAATATCCTTGTACGTTGGGGACTGAAATGGACGTTTTTGTTATGGGAAAATAGGTGTCATATTACTCTCTGAGGTCATATGTTAGAATTACGTGTTGTAAAAGGATTGAAATTATAATTTAGTTAATGAAGTATACTTTCTAGTGGTTGGAAAAGGAATATCCTTATAAATTAGGGGGGGGGGGTGAAATGGACGTTTTTGGTGTTGGAAAAGGAGCGTCATTATACTTTAGGGAAAAAATGGATGATTTAAGTGTTGGAAAAGAGTTGACATTAGAATTTAGGAGATGACATTTACTTCCTAGGGGTTGGAAAAGGGGTTTCATTTTACTTCTGTAGGGGCGAAATGGCCTTCTTATGGGTTTAGAAGGGGTGTCATATTACTATATGTGGTGATATGTACGATTTAGGTGTTGGGAAAGGATTGAAATTATAATTTACTTAATGAAATGTATTTTCTTCTGTCGGGGAAAGAATATCCTTATATGTCGGGTGTTGAAATGGATGTTTTTGTTGATAAAAAAGGGGTGTCATTTTACTTCGGTAGGGGCAAAATGGCCTTCTTATGTATTTAAAAAGGATGTTCTTATATCTTGGGTGGGGGGAGGGGGTATATAGACCATTTTATTGTTGGAAACAGGGTGTCATATTACGATTTAGTTATATATATAAATAATTTAGGTGTTAGAATAGGATTAATTTTATAATTTACTTAATGAAATGTAATTTCTAGTGGTTGAAAAAGAAATATTTGTATACATTGGGGATTGAAATGGACGTTTTTGGTGTTGGAAAAGGAGCGTCATTATACTTTAGGGATAAAATTGATGATTTAAGTGTTGGAAAAGAGTTGACATTAGAATTTAGGAGATGAAATTTACTTCCTAGGGGTTGGAAAAGGGGTTTCATTTTACTTCTGTAGGGGCAAAATGGCCTTCTTATCGGTTTAAACGGGCTGTCATATTACTTCATGTGGAGATATGTACGATTTAGGTGTTGGGAAAGGATTGAAATTATAATTTACTTAATGAAATGTACTTTCTTCGGTCGGGAAAAGAACATCCTTATACTTTCACCAGTTCTCCTACTGCCCTTCTCCACACATCTCCTCACTTACCTTAGTTCCACTTTCCTCACATCTTCTCACTTATCTTAGTTCCACTCTCCTCATTTCTTCTCACTTCTTCCTTCTTGCACACACCTTCCTTCTGCCACATCCACTCCACTCGTTTACCCTCACAAACCATATCCTCATTTCTCCTACTTCCACGCCTCTCATTTCACCTCTCTTCATTCTGCCTAGTTTTGCCGAACGTTCCCTACCATTATTTCCCCTTATTTTTCTTGCTGCTCCTCTTCTCATTCTTCCAACTAAAAAAACGTACGACATTATAAGGTTCAAAATTCCTGAATTTTTCATGATTTCCAGGTTTTCCCTTCCCTACTCACCCGCACTGCCTTGCTAGCCCTCTCTTTACTTCAGTCACTACCCTTTCTCACTTCCAATCATTACACCTACTTTCTATCACTTCCCCTAATTTTCCTTTCTTATTTTCCCTCGCCTCCTCTACTTATCCTCTCATAACTTTCCCACCACTCCTATACTTTTTCCTCTCCTTATTTTCTCTACTTTCCTTCTCCGCAGTCTCCTTACTTCAACTTCAATCATTTCCCCTACTGCCCTTTCCACAGTTCTCCCAATGTCCTTTTCCCCAGATGTCCTGACTTACCTTACTTCTAATCTCCTTATTCCTCCTCACTTCTCCCTACTTACACACACATTCTTTTTGCCACTTCCACTCCACTCATTTACCCTCAACAACTATATTCTCATTTTTCCTTCTTTCACGCCCTTTATTTTCCTTGTTTTTCCTCCCATTATGGCGCATTGTTTTCCCTAACTTTCCCTACCCTTATTTCCCCTCATTTTTCTACCTTATCTTCTTATTTATCCTCCTGAAGAAAATTACGACTCTCTGAGGTTTAAGATCCCTGAATTTTTCCTGATTTTCAGGTTTTTCCTTACCTACTCACCCGCACTGCCCTGCGAGCCCTCTCATTATTTTCTCACTTCTAATCATTTCACCTACTTCCCATCACTTCCCCTAATTTCGCTTTCTAATTTTCCATCACCTCATTTTCCCTTCATTCCTGTACTTTTTCCTCTATTATTTTCCCATACGTTCCTTTCCCGCAGTCCCCCTACTTCCACTTCACTTATTACCCCCACTTCCCTTCCTACAGTTCTCCTACTTTCCTTCTCCTCAGATCTCCTTACTTACCTTACTTACTCTCCTTATTTCTCCTCACATCTCGCTACTTCCACACACCTTCTTTCCGCCACTTCCACTCCACTCATTTATCCTCAAAAACCATAACCTCATTTTCCCTACTCCTACGCCCTTTATTTCCCTTGTTTCCCCTCCCTTTATTTTGCATAATTTTTCCTTACTCATCCTACCCTTACTTCCCCTCATTTTTCTACCTTCTCTTCTCATTTGTCCTCCTGAAAAAAATTACGACACTATAAGGTTTAAGATCCCTGACTTTTTTCCTGATTTCCAGGTTTTTCCTGACCTGCGACCACCCAATATTGTAAGAATATTAAAAATGAGAGAGCCATATTTTCATTTTGTTAGGAGGAATAAATTGTGGTGGGAAATTAGATATAATCCAACATCGGAACATGCAGAGCGCATAACTCAGAGGACGTGTACATCGTTCTGAGCATGCGAAAGAGAATGAGTCACCACACGTCAATATGAATTGAATAACGAGTGAGGTGTTGATAAACATTGACCAATTAACTTTCAGCAAGTAAAAATAAAATGTAAATTTAAATCATTTTGAGATTAAATGAAAATTGTGAAATCGAACTAAAATAATAATGAAAATAAAATAAAACTAAAATGGAGAGTAAAATAAAATAATTTTTTTAGTTTGGTTGAATCAAAAAAAAAAATAAAATGAAATAACCTTCCTCTGGTTCATAAAAACAAAGGAAACTTATTTAACAAATTCAGAAAAACAAAAAAAAATGGTAAATTAAATAACTTGAAATAAATAACTCAATTTTGAAAACGAAAGTTAATTAAGTAATAATTATGTCATTTCCAGTGCAAATTTTCGGGACTTTTGTTCATGCTATTATCGATACAGGCGGTCATCGAAATTTAATTGGTCAACAAGTACTGCAAAATGCCAACTATCCTTTACAAATTGACCAATTGAACATAACCTCTATATCACCTGGCAAATAAATCCCCTAATGGACAATAATGATTATTGGTCAGTTATAAATTGTTTATTTATCCTTTTTGATGTAGCAAGGATAAACAGGCAAAACTGAAGTTGCCTGCCAACCAAACGAATATAACCTCCATGTTACTTGGACTAAGCGATCCAATAATCAAGTAAAGGCAACAGTGGGGATCTAATAATACACCCGGATTCACCTCAGGCTTCAACAATTATATTCACCTGGATTTAAGTATTTCGCCAGGATGAGTGTAAATTAAATTGAATTTAATCTTTTTGGATGTGCATGATAACGTTAAGGCTAATTTACTGCGTTTACCTTGATGAATGTGAATATACTTTGATTTTTTTATTGTACTTTGAAATTTGAAAATTTTTGTTTTGGAATTACACCTAAATTTAGAAAATGGCAGATGAGCGGGACCTTGAGATCCCACCTTACGTGTTGTCAACGTCTGAGGAGGACCTCAGACGATACTTGGGCGAAAGGGGGCTTGATCTCTCGGGATCCTTGGAAGTTCTACGGGCCCGGGCTCTACGGTCCCTAAGAGGAACAGTTTCGGTACCGGAATGCCCCAAACCTCGGAATACGAACCGGAAATGGACATCGGTGACGCGCACCACTCAGTCGAATTACAGTGGGTTATCAACGAAATAGTAGGCCGAGTGGTACTTCACACGGGAACCGCCCCATCGCGCAATGGTAGTGAGGCGGACTTATACGAAGATAGTATGAGAACTGCCTGGAGATTATTCGAATCTCCCGCGCATAGTATTGGGGGGCACTAGCACCTGCTTCGTATTTTGTTACACGAGGCCGGTAATGACCTCGACCCAGTACCTCCCTACGAATAATATTGGAGTTCGTGGTGGCCAGGTTTCGGGATACCCCCTTGTTCCTATGATACAATTACCGCGCAAGCACCATCACGAAGAATGGTGTCGGTAGGATTTGACATCGCGTCGCAACCATTAGATAATCAAAATGGAGCCTCTTCAGGGCTCTCCATAAATCATCGCGCGCATGTTGAGGGGGTCAGCCCCACACGCACCACTCCGGATACGGGATGGGAAAATAATCCGCTGACGTCATCGTTCCAACGCGACCAAATACAAACTCAGTCAGCTCGGGAACACGTTCTTTATAAATTAATATAAATTAAATCGCGCAAATAAAATTTTTCCTCTTTATATTTCAGTCTGAAATTTTCAGGAACTGTTCGTAAAACACTTCGGGATTTATCCATACATTTCTCATAGAAATGAGGATGTAATGTTTCATTTTTTTTCTCTCGTGTCCGAGACCTAGCTACAAGTTCGTGACTTTTTCACGGATAAGTTTTTTCTGTGCAAGGAGACAGAAAAGGAGGAAAGGTATCAAGACCTTAAAAGGGAGCTGCAACGACTGTGTCCAAAGTATTCGGTACAAGTAATTGTCCTTGTGATAGGCGCTCTCGGAGGTGCGAAACTATCACTGGTTCGTAACCTTGAATCCATACCAGCTTGCCAAAAATATGCCAAGGCACTTGCGAGATGGATGCAGAAAGCTGTCATCCTTGGGTTGCTTCGTGTCCTCAAAACACACTAGGGTTTCTCCGGCTAGTCGTTGTGATATTGTCGTGTCCTGTGACCACCCATCTGACGGTTGTGAGACGTGGCCATGACTGTGATTTACCGCGGTCCTACTGGGAGCCGGTGTCATTTTTAGATGGCAGTTTCTCCCAGTAGGACGTCTTATACGATATCGTAAACGACGACGTGAACGATATCAGATATGCCCCCAAAATCCAACATCGTTTACGATATTGCTTACGACGTCGTTTACGATATCGCTTATGACTTCGTTTACGATGTCGTTTCCAACGTCGGAATTTTCAACAGGGATAAATTCATATATTTTCTAGTAGTTTTCCGCTATTAAGTTATTAAATATTTCAACTAAATTAACTTGAATAAGATAAGGTAAATTATTAATTAGAATGTTCTTTTTGTCAGGTACAGACGAACCTGGATTTAGCGCTGGTTTTGGGGCTGACCTTGACGTTAAATCCAGAGACTCGAAACTATTTTGTCTCTCTCCTGTTTCTTTCTCTGTTTTGTCGCGCGTGATTGCACACCGCACATCCCCCGCAAACGCCTCTCATGTATCCCCAGGGGGCGACATCAATTCTCGGAATGGCAAAATCCAGAGGAGCTTAAACCAGGTTTCACTGTATCTCATTTCTACAACCTTCTTTTAATTAATGTATACACTTAAATAAATTCAAATAGTTTCTAGTAGTTTCCCGCTATCGAATTATTAAATTTTTCAACTGAATTAACTTGAATAAGGTAAGGTAAACCAGACCAAGTGCGTATAAATAATTATAATTTTTCCATTTTTGATCGCAAAAAATTGTTAATACGTCATATGCGTCGATTTTATTATTTATTAAAATGTTCTTTTTGTCACGCATCTCATTTCTACAACCTTGTTCTTTTAATTATATTTAATTATTTAATTTAATTATATTTAATTATTTAATTTAATTATATTTAATTATATTCAATTATATTCAAATAGATTCATATTTTTTCTAGTAGTTTTCCAGTATCGAATTAGAAAATATTTCAACTGAACGAATGAATAATTTTCTGATAATCTTAAGACTTTTCTCTCATTGAATTTGTAGAAAATAACAAAATTTGCTTAAGATTCTTAAGAAAATTTTTTAGGATTTTTTATTTAAAAAAATTAATTTCAAGAGGGTTTTTCAAAACATTTCAACATTAAAAAAGCTATGGAAAAATAATCTGCAAGAGCCCAACTTTAGTGTTTTCGGGATCTTGTATACCTCTCTCCAAAAAGTCTCTACCTCGTTGGGCTTGGGTGGATTTTTGAAAGAAATAGGGTGTTCACTGAAGAGGCGAGATGTGTCAGCGAGAAACTGTTGATTCTCTCTTATCCATCTCTCCCTCTTCTGTATTCTGCTCCTTGCGTCAGATAATCGCCATATTTTGTCAACAATATGCTACTTGATTGTCAGCAGCATTGACTTGTTCAGTGTATGATTCAAGATCCTCAGTTATTGGGCGAACTTTCGAACTTTTTCCGTGAACGGTCTATCAGATGTTATGTAGTCAATCACACATTGTTGAATATTATGGTGGAGATAAGGATATAAATTAGAGTCTTGACGAGATGTTTGGACTGATTTTTTTATTATATATTTTTTTTGTTTCAGTTGAAGGCAGCTGATGTGGGCTACGGTCAATGTAGTGGGGTTTGATTTTCTTTTGGTTGATGAAAATCAATGTAGGAATTACCATATAAACTAGGGTCTGATACACAATTCCTTAAATATGCTAGAGGTTATTGTTTGGTGTTTAAATATTACTGTGCCAATAAGGAGATGAACTAGACATTTAGGAAGGCGGCTGGAGTGATTATTTTAATTGAAATTTCTTTTACCGTCTTAGTTAAAGTTAGCTGTTAGAACGAGAAGTAAAAGCAGCTGATGGAAGAACTGTCCTCGGAGTAGTTAGTTTATTGTAATTATTTTACATTAAAAAAGTTATACAATTTATTCGTTTAGTTTCTTTTTTCACATAAAATTATTTTAAAGTAAACTAGACATTGTATTTCTAATTTTATTTTTTTAATTGGATTTAGAGGATAAGTATGTATTTTATACGCGGAGCTTATTTTTACTTATCTATTTTGTCAATTTAAATTGAACAAATATATAAATAAAAAATGACACTACATATTCAGTCTCCAAATAAAATTTAATAATAAAACTAGAAATACAATATTTAGTTTACTCTTAAATAATCTTAAATTAAACAAATAAATATTCTATTTCTAATTTTATTATCAAATTGGATTTAGAGGCTGAATACGTGTCTTTTTTCATTTATATATGTTTTCAATTTTAATTTACACAACGTATTCAGCCTCTAAATCCCATTTAATTATAAAATTCGAAATAAAAAATATATTTTTTTTTTAATTTAAAATTATATTAAAGTAAACTAAATATTGTATTTTCAATTTTATTATTAAATTTCATTTAGAGGCTGAATATGTAGTGTCTATTTTTATTTATATATTTGTTCAATTCGAATTGACAAAATCTATAAGTAAAAATAAACTTCGCGTATAAAATACATACTTATAATCTCTAAATCCAATTAAAAAATAAAACTAGAAATACAATATTTAGTTTCCTTTAAAATAAGTTTATGTGAAAAAAACTAAACAAAATAAATTGTATAAGTTCTTAAATAAAAAATAAATACCATAAACTCACTACTCCGAGGACAGTTCTTTTCCACAACTTTGGCGACAGGATGTTGATACAAATGGTGTCTCTGTTGTTTGAAATGAGTTTTGTGTTTGTATTAATTAAATGGAAATTTTGTTACCAAAAAACGCAAAGACTTTCTTGCCAACCCAATACATTTCTCAGCTGCCTTTCTCAAGTTCCAGCAGAATCTCATTACTTTTAAGTGGACGGATCGACTCAGGGACGACCTGCTGGAGTGCTATGATACCAGTATGGTCCCTAAACGAAAAGGTCACATGACGCGACTGCATACTTTTTGGTGCCAGAAAAACCCAGAGCTCTCCAATTTTTTGCTTAAACGTCTGCGAAACCGTGCCGAGGAACTCAGGTAAACGGGTTATATAAGCGGAGCGCCTACTCAACCGCAGCCAGAAAAAGCCGGCAATAGAGAAAGAGGGGCGGTACTAAGACGAACCGCAAGCAGGCATTCAATAAAGGAAGAGCGATGCTTCAGGACCCGGAGAAACATAAACATTCAGGTTTCTCTCAAGCCCAAAGATCTGGTTAAACTGGATGACGAGCTTCGTGGAAATTTTTTCGAAAAACCCGACCACTGGACTATCAATTGTATTGCGTATAATGCAGTGAGAACTTTGGCAGATGCAAACGTTAAAAGAAAACCAAGGGTTGATCACAAGATCAAAAGACGAATGCATCAACTTAGCACAAAGATAGGCTGGGCAAGGCAGTACGTGTCGCGCATTCAGTGTGTGCCTGTCTACATAACATCGCGAACTGCGGATCTGTCATCACACACTCAGTAAGTCAAAGCTACTGACCATCAGGCAGCATACTGTTGACAGAATATGAGTACTATCTAACGCTTCCAGGAAGTTGAAGAAGTAGAAAATCTTCGCAAAGATATTGAGGGTTATAAATATTTAATGCGATTTTTACGAATATACAAAACGCAATCGAAACTGTTTTTTGTTTTCTATGCAGACATACTATTTATGGAGGAGTAGAACAACTTACAAATCATCTTCGCTGTCTACATGCTATGACACTAAGAAATCATTCAGGATTTTCATGTGGTCAAGATGGATGTGCGCAGACATTTGTAAGATTGAATTCTTTAAAAAGGCATATAAAGAAAAACATTATAAATAAAGAACTTATGTTTCACAAAATGTAAATACAGATATTGATCCTGAAAATTCGACCCGTCTTCCAACCCGTGAGGTACACACTGATGTAGGTAATAAAATATCTCAACATGTATCTCAAGAATCCACTTAATCTGTTCTTAAGGTCCCAACAAGTGCGTCTAAGTTGGTGGGGTCATTGAGAGCTTGCTCTTCATTCATGGGTGCTGCGTTGAGTAGAGTAATTACTGGTACAGAAATATTAATATCTGAAATTATGAATTCATTGAAAAATGAAGCTTCAGAATTCATAGCATCAGAAGGGGTAGACTCTAACGATACTCGCATACAAAATGTAATCAAGAAATTTGATTGTGGAGAACCTTTGAAGGATATGAAAAGTACTGAAGGTCAAATTAAAGCTCTGAAAGACAATTACTTCAATATCGATCCTATCAAAAAACAAATCGGCTACAGAACTGAACAAGTATTGAATAGTGTAACAGGGCAGTACGAGCAGAAGCAAATTGATGATACTTTTCAGTATGTTTCCATGATAGAAACTTTAAAATTGATTCTGTCTCATAGCTTTATTACAGATTTATTTGATTCCGAGAGCATAAGCGATAAAGATGTTTACTTGAAAAGCTACAGAGATGGTGGAAGTTTTAAAGTGCACAATTTCTTCAAAATGTTTCCTAAAGCTTTAAGAATTCAAGAATTAGTAAACAATACTTTCTGTGATTATATATTATTTGCATACTTACTAATTTTCCATGATAATTTTATGACATTATATACAGTCCACATATATAGGCCTCTATGTATACACTTAAAACACTTTTTTGAACTTTATTTCCACTTAATATAATGCAATGTGCGTACAAAACAACTGCACGGCGCGGCGGGCTAGCGACAGTGTTGAATGGATCGTCGCCGTTACCGTCCAAATTCAATTTAGCGTCGTTGCGTTACTATGGTAACCAGCATGGCCGCGGAGCTGGTATGCGTAATTACAAAGAAAATGGGACAATGTTTGGCTAGACCATGAGTGGGTTGGATCATGCTGTCAACTAACGAGAAAAATGGCCTACGTTGAGGCATAGTCTACGCGTCGAAGAGCGGGAACTCGGTCCCCTACCATATACCATGGAATGGTCACATAGAGTCGAAACTCGCTAAGCCGCCATGAACCATAGAGTAGTTGTATAGAGTCGATACTCACTGAGTAAAAAGGTGAAACATGGGAGAGCCTACAGTACCTCCCCCCCCCCAGTGACAACGATCATTAAAGAGTTGAGACTAGTAAAGTCAATAAATGTTACACAAAACGTATTAAAATATATAAAAGAGTTACGATCAGTAAGGTTCATGGATATTTCGTTACAATGTGTGTTTAACGAATATATAAAAAGATTGAGACTAGAGAACTCCATACAATTCTTCGTTGGAATAAGCTTTCGTTTAAAATAATATTTTTGGCTTGCTAAGAATAAAAATTTGTACAATCATTATCTAATATCACCAATAATGCGTACACAATAGAATAAATTACATGATACATTGTAAGAGATGTCCTAGTCAGGTAGTAGGTCTACGGAACATATTTATATATTTTATTTACAGTGCGCATGGAAATTAATTGAAAGGAATAGATCTCTAATGAGCATTGGATATCAGAAATATCAGTCTTTTCGTTTGGACAATAGTAATTTCCATTTGTACATAGTAGGCATAAGGCGATGTCGCAATTAGTTATACATGAAAATGCTTTGCAACAGTAACTCAAAACATTCTGTAATTGCAAACTGTGCAATAACACAATTTTCTAAAACGCTAAACTTACGGCCTTTATTGCCCTAATCAGTTGGGTACATTTAAAGTGACTGTTTTTTACGAGCGTAAGTTCGAAGTGGTGGAATAGCCTGACTAGCGTTACTTCCGCTGTTGCTTAACGGCAAGGCCGGTTCAATGTCGTCACGCATGAATTGCGCGGGTTTAATATTCTCTACCGATACTTGGCGAGGTGTGCCATCGACATTATTTCACGCGTTTATCGCCAAATGTATTGACGCGCGAGTCATTCGCAGCCAAAAGTGGTAATTCGTTCGGTTTTGTTGTTTTTGTTGTCTGCGTGTGTATAGGCCTATCTAGTTTTCCCGAGGCTGAATGCCGTTCCACGAGCACGGTTTGGTGCATTTTGTGTCGTTTTTTCCGAAACGTTTATGATAAAAACACCGTCCTTCTGCGCTTTTAGCGGCGAATTTCATTGGTTAGCTTGTCAAGCTGCTTGGTGAATTGCTTCATGATCCAACCCACTCATGGTCTAGCCAAACATTGTCCCATTTTCGTTGTAATTACGCATACCAGCTCCGCGGCCTTTTTGCTTCTGTTTCGCTATAGTTGACATTATTATTTTTTAATTAACAATATAGGCATTGAAAAAAACTTACGAATACCGATAACAGAAATGCAGAAATGCAAAAAAGTGAGGTTATACACAGTTCTACAGATCCGCCATCTTGGCACGTAATTACTAGGTATTTTACCTGTTTTCTACGTAAAATACTTTACTTAGGTATTTTACGTCGAAAACCTGCAGTTACGCGTAACTGCACATCCCTGCCAGCTACCATCGCTTTGTTAAATGCGGGGGTTGGGGGGGGGGTAGACAATATGTATGGGATTCGATCCATGTTTGCCATATTTTGCTAATATCTTCGAAAAAACTAATTGTTTCTATATAAGTGTATTTAAAAAATTGTTTTTATTTTTCCAGAAATATTTGATGAAATAATAAAATGATAATCATTATTATTCATTACGAAGTTATTAAAAAAATAAAGTTTTATCACATGCAATTGGTATTATTGTTTGGCCCTCGGCGTGCAGACATCTTGACAGCTGACGTCACAACATGAACTGCAAATTCGGTATTAAGTATTTTCACCTCAACCACCAGCTAACTTCACTTCATTAAGTGCTGAGGGGCAAACCAAATGCATGGGGCAAACTTTATTTTTGTAATATCTTCGTAATGAATGATAATCATTATCATTTTATCACTCCAATTAATAGTTCCTAAAAATAAAAACTATTTTTCAAATACACTTATATAGAAAAAATACGTTTTTACGAAGATATTAGCAAAATAGGACAAAAATGGACCGAATCCCATGCATTTGGTCCATTGTTGTCCCTTCAGCACTCAATAAAGTGAAGTTAGCTGGTAGTTGAAGTGAAAATACTATATATCAGCGTTAGCAGGAGCTACTTAAAAAATTGGATGATTCTAAGTGCTGCCTCAAAAATGTTTTAAGATAAAAAGAGCAAAAAAGTCGAAAAATGATGTTTATCTTCAAATTAATTTTTTTTTTATTCAACAACAATTGAAGCCGAAATTATAAGAGCGATTATTATTTGGACAGCTATTAGAGTTATAAGAAATAAAAATGGAAACAAATTAAAAAAATTAACATTTTCATGATATTACCATCAGATCGAAAGAAAGAGAATAAGCAAAAATGATTATTATTTTTTGACATTTTTACTTTGAAAAAGTGATATTTATCGCCCCTTACAGGTGGTCAAAAAATTAACAACAAAATCTTATCTATATTTTTAAGTTCTAATGCATATTCAGCAAGTTTTCTGCAAATTTCATATCAATCAATAAAACCGTTCTCGAATTCTCACCATTATAAATTCTAGAAAATGCTTTTCCTTGCGCCAAAAGCAGTTTTTCTTTAAACAAAGTTATCTTATCTAAAAAATGTTAGATCAATACTATTTTTCAAATATCCTAAATGATAGTTCCAATAATTTTGTATTGATTGGTCTATTAGCATCACTATGCTATGTGCACTATGCACTATGCTTTTAGGTCCAAAAATGTATATGCCGTTGATCAACTTTTCATTTTTCACTTTAAGGAAGAATATTAGATTTTATTTTTTATCTTTTATACTATTTGACTTCTAGATTTGTTTTAAATGGGGGGGGGGGGCTGATCGAAACAAATATTTTCGAGACTCTTTGAACCAATACTTTCACGATGATTCATTATGATAAATTTAAATTTGAAGCTTTTTCGGGTTTCAATCGTGTGCAAAACTACGAAACTTGCCGACCTTTCGTGAACATTGCAGTTCACTTCTTCAGGGCTGACCTGAAACTGAAGTTTCAGTTTACGTTGTTCTTTTATAGATTCACTACGATGCCTATGATGCCTATCATCAATAAAAATGTATTCATCAAGCCCCTGAAGCTAAAGAGCCCTCTGAGGAACAAATTTCACACATGTTTTACAAACAACCTGCGAGAACTCTAGTCAAACGAAGATTATGACGTTGGTAAAACAAGAAGAATTACAGATGGATAAAGATAAAAACAATACATCAAATGATGAATATGAGCCTTATATCGCTCATATAAGCTAGCGGTTGTCAAAACGGATATCATTAGAGAACCTCAGACCTAATTGTTAGATAATTGATGTAAACTATGAATCGAATACCGAAGATTTAATTGTTGTAATATACGTCACTGAAAGTTAGATAAATTGACAACACACAATTCATCACTGCGAAATTTCAAGAATAGGATTATCAATGCTAAGTAAAGAGTTGAAGAACAGCTTTTCAAAGTCCATAAATAATTGTATTCTCTTAGCGACATTAAGAAACCCCACCCGTTGCCGGTATAGTGTGATGTGTTCATATTTCAGTACATCATAGTTAAATCTTATGCAGAAATTAGGTGCTCGCTTGAGCTTAGAATTCAATTCATCTGTGATACCATCGTACATCATACACCCATAATCAAAAAACAGGAGAGGATAAGACTCAATGCACAACAGTGTTCAATGCAAAATTTTCAGATCTTTTTTGGTAGCACAATTTTTGTTCATTCATCTTTATCCATATCTTGCATAGTTTAACAGCAAAATGGAATTTTTTATTATTCATTATATTTTATAGTGGTAAAAACTAGAACCTCAGTCAAAGAATGCTAATCAACGAACTCGACTTTTCTTCCCGATCCATGAAACTGTTTGCCAATTTACAAGCTAATCCGATTAGTTTTTACATGAAACAATAAGCAATAAAGACAATATATGCAGGTCGGAAATCGTGTGTAAGGGTAAATAGGAAACTGAGCAATTGTTTGGATATTTGGCAAGGTGTTAGACAAGTATGCGTTAGGTCTTCATGGCTATGACAGTGAGGGTGCGTGGTTAGCGTTCGCAGGTGATGAGATTGTTACGGCAGATTCAATTGAAGGTTTTCAAAGAATGTTGAGCAAACTGAATACAAGGAACATTGTCCTAAACGATTCGGAAATAGAAACAGTTGATAAGTACGTATGTCTTGATAGCCTATTTCGTATCGACAGAAAGATAGCTGGAGAATAAGATAGGCGTATAAATAAGGCCAAGAAGGTTAACGGTAGAGCAGGATCCATTACCAGAAGTTAAAGTATATCAGGGACTGCTAGAAGGGCAAAATATAGATCTATATTTATACAGGCTCAGCTCTGCGGTATCGTGACCTGGACCTACCAAAAAAAAGAATAAGAGTAAAATCAACGCGAATAGCATGAAATTCCTGCGTATGGTGCATGGTAAAACATTAATGGAAAAAGTGATTATTAAGATAATTCTCAAAGACTGTGCTGTTGAGGAGACACTTGTTGATATACGTGCAATGCAGATTCGTTTTTGACAAATTTGGAAATCCTTTGAAATCTTTTAAAATATTATCTTGAAATTAATTATTCAGAATAAAAAATCATTTCAAATTTTCTTAGAAATCTTAATAATTCTTTTTTTCCTTTTGAAGCCTTTTAAAACGCTCAAGAACATTCTACATTTTTTGTTTGAAATCTACAAAAATCTACATTTTTTTAAAATCCTTTTAAGTCTTAAATTATTTTTCAATCATCTCAAAACGTAAATATCTCTTAAATTTACTAGAATTTTACTAAATTAATAATTGTTTCATTTTTATTTATTCATCAAATTTTTTTCTTTTTTTTTTAATCAATCTAAATATTCTCTCAAAATTATTTTCTTTTTTCAAAATAAAACATCATGTGAAATTTTCTCAGTAATTTCAAGTAATTGATTTTATTATCTTAAAACATTTCAAAATCCTTGAATGGCATTAAAAATTTATTTGGTAATCTTCAAAAATTTACATTTTGTTTTAAATGTTTTGTAATCATTTTAAGTTTTAAATCAAGTTGAAATATTTTAAATACTTCTGAATATCTCTTAAACTTACTCGAATTAAAAAAAATTAATAATTTTTTCAGTGGTATTCTACATCAAAATTCAACAGTTTTACTTACAAATTAAAAAACTTATAAATAGAACCATAGTTTAAATTTACTTGTCCGAAATTTTAAATATTCAAGGCTCTCTATTTCAAATTATTTAGTTTTTAATATAAACAGTGAAATATTTCTATATATTAAAAATTGTTCTTCATTTTGAATAAAATGTTCTAAATTTGAATCTAAATTGAATTTGTTTCAAACTTCAATATTTTAGATAGATAGATTTTTCTTTTAAAAATTTCTAAAATTCCTGATCCAAAAATAAATTCACTGTCTTGCGGCCATCCTGAATAGGAATATTTTTAAATTGTAAAATAAAAAAAAAGAGAATAGAAAATATTAAACGATTGCAAAACAATTTTTTTCTCTTTATTCGGATGCGAGTTCTAATGCCAAATCACAAATTTTGTACCCTCACTTCAAACATCCGACGAATAGTACTTTTAATGTTTGACATCACAGCGCAAAAGTTTATAAGTGGAAAGTGAATTTATCTTACGATTTATTTATATTTGTTATAAATACTTACGCTATTTATTATAATCTTATGACTCATGATCTAATCACAAAAATTTTGAAATGTTAATTTTACCGCATATTCTAATTTAGTTTTCATAACAATTCAAAATTAACATTATTTAAAATAGCTGGAAACAAAGGTAAAGTAGCAGAAAAGGCTGTAAAATATCTAAAGCATTATTCTTCATTGAATTTTAAGTTATAAACAATATCTTAGTAAAATGAAATAAAAATATTCTTACCATAAATAAATAAGGTTTCCAAAATTTTTCGCAGACCTTCCTCCATATTAGTACTTTGTCATGACCTTCTTTTAAAAGAAAAACTTTAAAACGAACTCTGGAATATTTATTTTTAAACTGTTCTCAATTCCGTTTAGGGTTTTAACATATTTATTTATGGGAGTCGAGAGCAGTCAATGGACAGTCAGAGCTTATTCATTGAAATTAGTGTCATGTCACTATTGAAATCATAGTTAGCTTACAAGAAATAAGGAATCGTATGAAATCGTTCATGTATTTTTATGAAAATTCGTCTTTTTCGATAGAAAATTAATCTTCTGTGTTGAAAATTCATCTTTTTGGTTGACAATTTAAATTAAATCTTTAAAAATGCAACTAAAATGCAACTATGTGTTTAAATCTGTTTGGTTGCAAATTTAAATTAAATCTTTAAAGATGGAAAATGCATCTTTTTGGTTTTTTTTGGGAGGAAATTAATCTTATCGGTTTTAAAATTTATTTTGTTGTTTTTGTTGAAGATTCAAGTAGGTGTTTGAAAATTCATGTATTTTGATGAAAATTCGTCTTTTTCGACAGAGAATTAATCTTTTGTGTTGAAAATTTATGTATATTTTCAAACATTTTTAAATTCCTGAATTTTTTTTTAAATTTTTTTAATTTTTTTTAGAATATTTAAGCGAGTTGTGTACAATTTTATTAACTTTGCCTATTTTATGTTCACTGGCTATTCCTGCTCAAATAAGTTTGAAATACTCGTTTTACATACTTTTATTTTAAACTTTTTTCAAATTTGAAAAAACCTCAAGAAAAATTTCAAACATTTTTTTACGATATACACACAGCTTCTGGTTATTTTCCAAAATTTGTCCTAACTCCTTTGACCTAAATATAATGACCCATATATTTAAGGCATGCGCTGTTGGGCGTCCCATCGTTATTTAAGGCCATTTAAAGTTTAAATCCCTCCTTTAAACTCGAGGAAAACCTGTAGGCCATTGTTCTAGAATCTACTACAAACCTCCTATATCTATCCGGCCGATTCCCGACGCATCTTGAATAAAAAATGAAACTTTTTTGTTTAAAACTCGTCTTCTTTGGTTGAAAATTTAAGTTTATTGATAGATAATGTGCAATCTGCTTTTTTATTTAAAACTAATATTTAGCTGTTAATTAGTCAAACTGATTTTTTTTAAATAGAAATTCAACTATTTTTTTGAAAATTGGTTTAATTAAAAAATTTATCTATTTCATTAGAAAATGCATCTTTCTTGGATAAAATGGCAACTGTTTGATTGAAAATTCAACTGTTTTGTTGAAAATTTAACTAGTTTTTGGAAAACTTATCTTTTTAATTTAAAAATTCATCATTTTAGTGAAAATTTCATCTTTCTTGAATAGAAATGCATGAAAAATTCAACACGAGAACGATTTCGTTAAAAATTGATACTGTTTGGTTAAAAAATGCAACTATATTTTGTTGAATATTCAACTTTTTTGTTGAAAAATCGTCTTCTTGGATTGAAAAGTCCAGTATCTTGATAGAAAATGTACTTCTTATTTAAAACTCATATTTTGTTGTTGAAAAGTCAAGCAGACATTTAAAAAAAATAAATATTCAACTATTCGCTTGAAAGTTTGTTTCATTTTAAAATTCATCTATTTTGATAGAAATTTCATCTTTCTTGGATAAAATGGCAACTGTTTTATTGAAAATCTTTCAATTCTGTTACAAATGCAGACTTTTGTTTGAAAAATTGAACTATTTTGTTGAAAATTCAACTGTTTTGCTGCAAATTCAACTATTTTTATTTGCAAACTTATCTTTCCAATTCAAAAGTTGATCTATTTCAGACTAAATTGCATCTTTCTTGGATAAAAATGCAACTGTTTGATTGAAAATTCAACAATTTTGTGAAAAATTGATACTTTTTGGCAGTACCAGCTTGAGATACAGAAATAAATATGATATATATTTGATATAATAGTGTTGAACATAATGTAGAAAAGTTGAAAGTGATGAGAATGTGTTCGTTAAAGCCAAAGGAGCTTTAACAAAAGAGAAGTCACAATCGAGCGCGAAGCGCGAGAACCAACAGTCGCGCGCCCTAGGCGCGCTCAAACTTACGAGCGAAGCGCGCATTGAGAATCTACCCGCACAGCGGGCAGATTTTCTTTTTTCCGTCTCTCGTGTCATTTTTTTTTAAATTTAACTTAATTTGTACATCCTCTTTGAGTGAAAAAGTTTGCCTATTATTTTTTTTCTTGCCTTGTGTCGTCTTCCAAAACATTGATTTTTTTTTGTTTTCAATGTTATTTTTCACGAATAAAACAAAAACTACGCATCCTATCAAAAAGTAATTTATAACAAATTTATATATCTTTTTTGGGTGCACGATTTTTGTGTTCACAACTTTTTTTGTATCTTATATAGTTTGACCGCAAAATGGAATTTTCAATTTTTAATTTTTCATTACTTTTTTTGCGACCAAAATTAGAATTTTTTATTTTTCGAAAAAATTCAAAAAGTTGTTATGATAATCTTGTAGGGCTCTCAAAAATAAAGGTTTTTCTTCTTCTGACTTTTTTTCATATCATGCATTGTTCGGCTTAAATGATTAATTTTCGTTTGTTTTTAGGGATTTTGAAAATGCTATAACTCTGATAATTTTCATTTTATCAAAAAATGTCACAGGGATAAATTGACCTTCAAAAAGTGTGCTAAAGCACAATCTAATCTGATCAATCTTTCAAAAGTTATCGTGCCTACACGATACTACAGACTACAGACAGACAGACGGACATACAAAAAACCTTCGTAAAACCCGTTTTTTCTGACTCAATGGGCCTCAAAACGTCGACATTCGACTGAATCCGCGAAAGTCATTTTTCACATAAAACCAATACCTTCTCATTGAGAATGTAAAAAAGACAAATAATTTCATTTTATTGAAAAAAATTTTGTGCATAATTTTTGAGAAACAATAATTAATTAAATAATTTATTATTCCTTGATTTCACAGCTATCAAGAATTTCAGAAACATCCGAAATATTAAGTAATAATTTACATTTATAAAACAGTGAGCCGATGAAATGGCTTCACTTGCGAGAAGAAGTCGCACCTAATGCGCTGTCCAACGACTTAGTTCGGAACTAATGCTTTCAGTTACGCCAAAGATATTTTACCTAGATGCGGCAAGGGTCTAGTTGGGCCACATACCACAAGGGCGGCGCTACCTTCACTTTTGTGGCTTCGACTTCATTCGGTACTTTTCGGCTAAATTCGGCATTGCCGCTTCGTTTAAAGGGATTGTTTCGACCACATACCACAAGGGGGCCCAATAAACGTTGAGCGGGTATTTAAAATTGTTGCATTATTATGAATTATTTACGTATATTAAAGGACTGAAACGGACTTTTTCCTATTTAAAAATATTTGTAGAACATAGAATTTACTCTTATAACTGAAAAAGATAAAAATATCCTATAATATAGGATGTAATAATAACAAAATGAAGAAGTCATTGAATATAATAATGAATTCAGCATTTTATTCATTACAAACCTATAAATGATAGGACAATTTTACCATTGGACCTGAAGAAATATGTAACAAAAATTATTTTATAAATGCAAATAATAGATATTTTCAAATATTTTAAATTTTTTCATTTCTATATTACATATGACCTTAAACAGTAATAATTATCTATATTGTTTGAGTGCGAAAT
Organism: Andricus grossulariae; assembly: GCA_011634705.1. NCBI lineage: Eukaryota > Metazoa > Arthropoda > Insecta > Hymenoptera > Cynipidae > Andricus > Andricus grossulariae. Next base: position 159,609,130 of record JAABKJ010075445.1, on the reverse strand, counting down.
CATTGGTGTTCACGTATGTGCAAATTTGATGCCTGAAGAAATATAGAACAAAAATTATTTTATAAATGCAAATACTGAATATTTTCAAATACTAAATATTTTCAAGTACTAAATATTTTCAGTTTTCAAATTTTATATTGCATATGATCTAATACAAAAATAATTATCTATCTTGTTTGAATGCGAAATTATTGATGTTCACATATGTAAAAGTATGATGACTGAAGAAATAGGGAACAAAAATTAAATCATAAATGCAAATACAGAATATTTTCAAATACTAAATATTTCCAATAATAAATAATTTCAATTTTTATATTACATATGATCTGAAACAGAAACAATTATCTATCATGTTTGAATGCGAAATTATTAGTCTTCACGTATGTGCAAGTTTGATGACTGAAGAAATATGAAACAAAAATTATTTTATAAATGCAAAGACTGAAAATTTTTAAATACTAAGTATTTTCAAAAAATAAATATTTTCAGTATTCAATTCTTATATAACATATTATCTGAACCAGTAATAATTTTCTACCTTGTTTGAATGTGAAATTATTGGTGTTCCCATATGTACAAATTTGATGACTGAAAAAGTATGGAACAAAAATTACTTTCTACATGCAAATATAATATTTTCAAATACTAAATATTTTCAAATATGAAATATTATCAGTTTTCAATTTTTATATTACATATGATCTGAAACAGTATTAATTATCTGTCTTCTTCGAATGCGAGTTATTAGTGTTCACGTATGTACAAATTTGATGACTGAAGAAATGTTAAACAAAAACTATTTTATAAATGCTAATAATAGATATTTTCAAATATTTTAAATTTTTTCATTTTTATATTACATATGATCTGAAACAGTAATAATTTTCTATCTTGTTTGAATGCGAAATTATTGGTTTTCACATACGTACAAATTTGATGACTGAAGAAATAAGGAACAAAAATTATTTTATAAATGCAAATACTGAATATTTTCACATACTGAATATTTGAAATACTAAATATTTTCAAATAATAAATAAGTTCAATTTTTATATTACATATGACATGACACAGTAATTATTATCTATCTTGTTTGAATGCGAAATTATTAGTATTCACGTATGTACAAATTTGATGACCCAAGAAATATGGAACAAAAATTATTTTATAAATGCAAAGACAGAAAATATTTAAATACTAAGTATTTTCAAAAAATAAACATTTTCGGTATTAGATTTTTATGTAACATATTATCTGAAACAGTAATAATTTTCTGTCTTGTTTTAATGTGAAATTATTGGTGTTCACATATGTACACATTTGATGACTGATGAAATATGGTACAAAAATTATTTTATAAATGCAAATACTGAATATTTTAAAATACTAAATATTTTCAAATAGTAAATATTTTCAATTTTTATATTACATATGATCTGAAACAGAAACAATTATCTATCTTGTTTGAATGCGAAATTATTAGTGTTCACGTATGTACAAATTTGATGACTGAAGAAATATGAAACTTCATTACATGTTTTGAAGTCTTTCTTCAAGGTGTCAATTTTTGCAAACAGAAATCAACTCAAACCTCCTAATAGCCATAGTTAGATTACATCTTTGCTTCTTTTTTAAAGATATCGTTTTTAATTGACCCAAGTATTATAAGTGTAAAGAAGATTTTTTTATTTGCATTAGAGTCGATAATTTTTATTTGTTTTGTGATCTACAATTAATTTAAAAACAAAACAAAGAAGATATATATTTTTAAGTAAATTGAAGATAGATTTCTTTTTATGTTTCGTCTCGGACTGACTCACTGGACTCAACCACGTATAGGGGTTAAAACTTAATATAATCGATAAATTTTGATTTGATTTTTTAAAAACAATAGAATTATATTTTAAACTGGCATTCGGACCACGGACAGGGGCCTGAACTTAAATTCAAAGATCATCAATTAATAAGTTAAATAGAAATTATTACTATTTTAGTAAGTTGGTTAATGGATCAGAAAAGGAAATTTTTAACATATCCTCAGCAATTTTCATTCTTCTCCTTCTCTTCCAAATATTATTCTGGTTACAGTTGCGCGAATTGAGTTTGCCCTTATTATCGTACTAATTTCCTTAAAAACTGGTTTAAAATTTAAATTTAGAATAATTTTCACACTTCGTGATTATAAGAGGACCCTTCTGGTCTGAGATCCAGAAGGAAACTAGCATTTCTTCCGAATTTCACATTAACGGTAACCCAATACTGAGAATTTTAAAAAGAGGGCATGGTCGTAAACTCGACAACGTCACACTGAAAAATTATGTACTTATGGGTAAAATCTCGACAAATTTCTGTAAGTTTTCTTCCCTCTATTTGGAAAGGCGGTTGATAAATTCCGGAAAATTAATTTCTTTAGGTATATATTTGTCCTTGTTTTGTTATAGTATTAGATGAGAATTTTACTTTATATTTTTTATATATCCCCCCCCCCCCGTTTTTTCCTCAAGAAATCGAAGCTTTGAAGCACTCTCGACTTAGGAATTGAACCAGGATAATTATATTTCTCATTCAAATTTCAAATGAATAAATAAATTTTAGTATTGATTATAATAACAGTATTGATGTGTGCAACATCCTGAAAAGTATAGATTTAGACGCGGCGGCTAGAAGTTGGAAAATTTCATTCAACATCAGTCCTCAAATTAACTTCCGCCCAATTAATATACTAACAATATAATTGAAAATCAAAATTATTACTTTCGACGAACAAAACGCTTCCCTCACGCAGTGTAAGAAGAATTAATCATTAATTAATTTTTAAAAAATTGTATTAATTAATTACTAATAAACAATTTGATTAACCAATAATTTAGTTCAATTATTAAAAATAGTACGTATGTCGCTTAGGCTAGGAGAAATTTTGAGACACGAGACAATGTGCAAATCGTCCATGGTCCTGTCGAAAATGTGGAAAATAGGTCCCCGCTCCCCCTCCCCCTTTCCAGATCAGAATGATCCCTCGGTGAAAAATTGCCATTTGGAATATAGTTAGATGACATCTTTGCTGTTTTTTGAAAGATATCGTTTTTAATTGACCCAAGTATTATAAGTGTATAGAAGATTTTTTTATTGGCATTAGGGTCGATAATTTTTATTTGTTTTGTGTTCTACAATTAATTTAAAAACAAAACAAAATAGCCATGAGGACATAACGCATCCTTGTTTAACGCCTTGCACAATATCGAAACAGTCACTCAGTTTCCCATAATTTGGTAAAATACTGTTTGTGTCTAAAAAAGTTTCCTGCTATATTACAGATTTATATGGGAAATAATTTTAATTAGGTCGATCAAGTGAATTTAGAAGTAAAATTTCTTGATGAATTATATACATATTTAACAAAATAGAAACCGTTTATTAAAAAATCTTTATAGAGCATCACATAATTCGAGACCTTACACCCACAGGCTGCTATCTTCGATTTTGCCACACTTTACAGAAGAGGTTTTTCAAAATGGAGTAGTTCGCACGTGCAAACTTGTACTAATAATGAGCAACAAACTTTTTTATCTGTTTCCAGAAAGAATGATTAGAATATTGATACAAAATGTAATTTTGAGAATGCTAAAACTTCAGAGTAATAAATCATTGAATTTGAAATAGAACTTTGTGGCTCAAAAGTCGATTGTTATGAAAGCTAAAAAAATGTATTTAACGTGTAATTGCTAATTTACAAGTCTCGAATGATGTTACAGAAGAAAGGGTCATATTCTTGGTTAAAAATTCAAATAGTTATAATAATTAGTCTAGAGATTAGGTTTTTTCAACGATTAATTCTTGTACAAATAAATTGACCCTCCCGAACGAAAAGCAAAGAGAACATAAAAACCAAAAACTGCTGCTGAGCTTAACGAATTATTAGCACAACATTTCTGGGAATTAATTACCTAATATTTTCATTTTCAATTTTCTTCCACTGACATTCAAATGTTTTTAAATAAAAATGAGATCCGATAGATCGATTTCTCTCTCATAGTTAAATATTTTGTAATCATATATATTTAAGGATAGTAGTTTTCGTCTGTCCAAATGCAGAATATCATTAATGAGTACCTTCAGGTAATCCTAACATAGTCAATTTTTCAATGTTGTGCCTCTACATTTTCTCACTATTTTTTTTTTATTGAAAAGTGAGAGGTTCCAGGCATACAACCAGATATGAGTATATATCTTTACGTTCTCATCAGAGAAGGTATTAGATTTGTTTAAAATTTGCCCCCCCCCCCCCGTTTTTGTCAAATGTCCAAGTTTTGAGACCTTCTGAACCCAAAAAAACAGGGTTTCGCGAATGTGTCTGCTGTGGGTATGTATGTAGCTTTTTAGTCTGTTAGCACGATAACTTTCCAAAGAATTTACAGATTAGATTGGGCTTAGGACACTCGTCAAGTGTCCTAAAATGAAGGTCAAGTTTGTTAGCCAGCCTTTTTGGATAAACATTCAAAAAGTGGGCGCATTTTTAATATATTTGTGACCACTTTTTTGTAAGGTTTAAAAATTCTATATACGGATGTTCGTGGTACTCAAAAAGATTAAGAATTTATCCCAATTACTTTTTTGGATAAAATAAAAATTACTGGTGTTATAGCATTTACAAAATGAACATTTTAAGCTAAAAAACGCACGACATGAAAAATATGCAAGATATAAAAAAAGATGAAGGAACAAAAATTGTGCATATGAAAAAGGTCTACAAATTTGTTATTTATCACTTTTTGGTGGGATGCGTAGTTTTTGTTTTATTCGTAAAAAATAGCATTAAAAATAGAAAAATTAAATCTTTGGAAAAACGACGCAAAATTAATCATGATAAATAAAACTTGTACTTTATTTTGCAATATCTGAATAAGCAATTCCAGGCTGAGGTACATAAATAAATGTAAAATGCACTTGATATAAAAGTGTTGAACATAATGTAGAAACGTTCGCATTTTGGACAAAATCAATTGCGAAGCACGAGACACGTGATGAGAATGTATTCGTTAAAACCGAAGGAGCTTTAACGAAAGAGAATTCACAATCACCAAATTACAGTTGTCGATGCTTTAACCTTTCACTTTAAAAGGTCTGCGCACAAATATGGGGGAAGTACAGATACCGAGCGCGGAGCGCGAGTTAAATACATTATTGAGCGCGAAGCGCGAGATAAATATATTATCGAGCGGGCAGCGGGCAGATTTTTTGTTTTATAAATGTAACTTTTTTAGTTGAAAATTCCACTATTTGATTGAAAATTCACGATTTTTGTTGAAAATTCGTTTCTTTGGTTTAAAATTTAATTATTTTCTTGGAAATTAAGTTTTTATTATAAATTAATATTTTCGCGATGAAACTTCAACTGTTTTGTGGCAATTCATCTTTTTGGCTCAAAAATTCACCACTTTGGATGAAAATTTGTTTCTTTATTGACGTTCTTTAGTGCGTTTCTCTCAAATTTACGAACCCTGTCTGTTTTGTGATTGATCAAAAATCTCCTCATAATTATCGAAACTCAATTGATAGAAAAATTCCGTAAATTCTCAGTTTCAAAATAAAGAAAACTTCGTGTTCCAATATAGATTTGGTGACACCCTAAGGCCTAAAGAATATAGAAATTTTATTTTTATTTCGAGGAAACAAGTTTTGTAATTTTAAAAATCGAGAAAGTGTGGCTTAGCAAAGACACAAATCAGAAGTTGTTAAGATAGCTCGATGGAATGGACATTAAGTGAGCAGACGTGGAGAAAAAAGACATTTAGAGCTTGCCATTGCCTTCAGCTTTAGTACTCAGTCTCGACCTCTTCTGGCTGAATTGGTGAAAATAGTTTCGAGGATTCTTCTTCTCCCTCCTGCTTTATTATTTTTATTTTATTTGTTATTCTGCTACTCCACTTCACGGTGCATTTCTGGGAAGTGAACTTAAACAGACGTAACGGGTGCGTCGACCTAAAACCGAGCAAAAAGGAAAGAAAGGTTCTAAACTCTGGTGGTCGATAAAAAAGTCCAACCGGCAGTTTTAGACGCTTCTTGTTTAAATCGACACGCAAAATATATCGCAGCTGCTGAACTGCCTCCCTCAATTTCGCACGTCATTTTTATTATTTCCCTTTTTTTTCAATGTTTGCTTTTTTTAATCCATTCCATGGATGGCAGGCGCGGATGCAGGGGGGGCAGCCCCTCACCCCAACGCCCAGACTCGAATTTTTCAAGTAAGATAATTGAAGTTTACGATCCCAGTAAAAAGAAACTAATTCGGGAGGATTGCGGCGAATTAACATGTTTAAATACGCCCGCATTTGGCTTTCTGGTTCGTTCGAAACGAACTGAGCCAGCGCGAATTGAATGCGTGCCAATTCGCCTTAATTCGTGGTCAAGGTCATTTCGAACAAAAATTAATAAAAATTTCATGCCTCAAGTCTCGAACCAGCGATACCAAGTGTATAGGTCCAGAGGAGGACCGCTGAGCTACGGGAATCATTAATCCAGAATTTATAGTAAGGGCATATTTAACACTCTATTCTAGTTGAATTAACCAGAATTCTGGTTGGTTCAACTAGAAATTGTTTTGAGTGTAGAATTTCTTTGATTTAAAGAATGTTTCTTTGATTCAAATAAACTTTTTTCTTGGTGTTTACCAATCTGTATATTAAATTTAATACACATGTATATTAAATTCACTGCACCAATGTATGTTAAGTTTCAATAGCGATAGTGCATATTTGCTTCACACACATGTATATTAAACCTCATACAGATTTTCCTAACAGTGTACTATAATAAGAGATGATGGTATTTATGTACAATGTATTATTATAAACTTGAGCGAGCAAAAATTAGTATTCACGTTTAGAAAAAGTCTCATTTATTGTTTGAAAAGTGTGAGTGTGAAAAAGTGATAAAGGTCAATAACAAGTTTTGTAAAAAATATCCTCATTAGTAAATGTTTTAAGTAACATAAGTTATAAGAAATGTACGAAAATTCTAGTATTCTTAAATAAGAATGCGTATTGAAATGAGAGCCGTGATTTGCGAGAATTCTAAACGCCTATACTAAAAACGTCCGAAGGTTTGCGAGCGGTTCCGTCTATAGCCCAGTACGCGACGACCAGCCCAGCAGCAGACCGACTGCACCCGGCTCGTGACCTGCGATTTCCCGCCAAAAGTTTCAATCATTCGTGTTTGTTGTACCAAAATGTTTGTAACTAGTGCAGTGTGAATCGAAACCTAAACAAATTTTAATTCGGAAATTATTAATTTAAACTCTCAATAATTTACACATATAAAATAGAAGCTTTTACACTTTTCAATTGAAAATTTTCAATTAAGAGCAATTGAACTGCAAAACTTAAACTTGTACACTTTTATAAATTGAACAGTTTAAAGATTTCTCGCGAAAAAGAATAAATTCACGCTATCGTTTTAAATGCTCTAAATTAAAAATAATTCTCCCTTTCAATTCGCATGAATGAAAATGTTAAAAAATGAAACATGTTCCTCTTCCAACTCAATGAAAACGTTTAAAAAATGCCTCTTCCTATTTAGAAAAACTTTAAAACACAAATTTCGTCCCTTCCTTCCATAAGAATCATAAAATGAAACAAATGTTCCTCTTCCAATTCAGAAAAAACTGAAAATAAAAATTTTCTCCTCTCCTACTCAATAAAAATATATTTTTAAAATTATTTTCTTCCAATTCAGAAAAAAATCGAAAATAAAAAATTCTTTCCTCAAACACAATAAAAATCTAGAAAAGAAAAAAAATAACAAAAAGATCTTTACTATTACCTAGAATTTAACAAAAATGAAAGCAAAAAACTTCCGCATTTCAAGCTTGATAAAAATGTTGAAAATACAATACATGCATTTTAGGTTGTACAATCTTACCCTTTGAACATCTACGTTTAAATATTCATTTTTCTCCGTGTGATATTCCAACTGATTCGATAAATTGTTCTTCTAAAAGTTTGTGAAATTCCCTATGAAAAAATTAATTCACTGTCATTTCTCGGTTTTTCCCGATCTCAAAAAATTCCCGGTCATTTCCCAGTTTTCGGTCCAGCGGCCACTCCGTAAATGATAAGTTCACAAAGCTTCAGATATAGATTATTGGGGAGATAAAATCCAGTAAATGATAGTGTTATTTGATCAGTTTTTGAATTTTCAGCCAAATTGAGAGGATAATGTGTTTTAACGTAGTTTAATTTCTGGCATAGAGAGATTACGGTAGGAAAATGTACAAGTTATAATTAAAGTAATTTTTTTCAGTAACAAACTCAGAAACTTTCAAAATTTAGAATTGATAGTCATTTTATTTACACTCATTTACATCCAAACATAAAAATTGTGAGACTTCCCAATGAGAAAGTGTGTTTACAATTTTCTACCTTCTGTATGAAATTATTGATTTATTTTGACTTAAAGGTATATGTAATGATAAATAAATGGACCACTCGTTCGCTAGATGATTTTCGCAGTGGGCACAAGATTCATATTTGCAATTACAGGGTGAACGTTTTAATCAGAGAAAAAAATTCCCGGTAATTTTCCGGGGTTTTGCCGTTTCGCAAACATTTTTCGCGGCCAATGAAATTAAAAAATTCGAACTCTTGAGCTAAAAAGGTTTCCATTTGAAGTACATTACAGCCCCAAATATTAGGAAACCTTGGCTTTATCCTCATATCTGATTGGTTGAGAAAATCAAATTTATTCAAAAAAAAAGTTAATTTCAAAATCTGACAGTTGAGGAAATAAGTAGGAGAGAACATTCAGAGGTTATTATGCTAATTTTACATAACGATCATAAAAAACTTTCTGGTTTGTTACAAGTTTTATTCAGAAAAACACCTAAAAATTTAAGAACTTAAGAAGAATTTAAGAATTGATAGCCATTTATAAATTGAAAATAACTTAACAAAGAGGTTACATTGAGTGTCAACATTTTCTGAAAAGTCGGTAGTGGGATCAAAACGAGCAGAAGTCGCGATCGGCGGTAGTGCGATAAGTGGGAGGGTACTGTAATAAAAAAATGAAAAATTGAACGATTACATTTTTTTAATAAACTGCACACTTCTTATATTAGAAGTTAAATTATTTTTATTATAAATAATTTTAAAATCCTTGAAAAGCTTCCAAATATTATTTCAAAATCTTAAAAAATCTACATGTTGTTTTACATTTTGTTCAATTTTTAAATTATGTTGCAAATTTTTTCAGAACTTCTAAACTTCTCTTAAAATGATACGAGCTTTTCTTAAAATTTTGTAAAAAAATCCTGCAAAATTAAACAAATTTTCTTGAAATCTTTCAGATTTATTTTTGACAGTTTTGGAAATCTTTTGAAATATTCTAATAAAATTAATTTTTCAAAATAATAAATCATTTTCAATTTTCCTAAGATTCTTAAGCAAGAGTTTCTTATTCTTTCGAAGCCTTTCACAATTCTTCAAAAGCTTCTAAATTTTTTGTTCTAAATTTGCAAAAATCTACATTTTGTTTGAAATTAGGCTGGGGGCTATTTCCACCGAAATTTTTGTACGAATAACCGTATTTTATCGGTATACGTAGAAACTTCGTTCAAATCATTTCAAATAATTTTTTATTGATTTTGAATCTTTTCAAAACTTCTAAATATCTCTTCAACTCAATTAAATGTTTCCTGGGAATTCAATACATATAAAAAGCATAAGGTAAATAGGAGTAAACTTTGGGAAGTCCTTAAAGAGTACGGAGTGCATGGTTGGCTCCTACAAGCAATACAAACAATATATGCAGGCAGTAAAGCGAGTGTAAGGGTAAATGGGAAACTGAGATTGCGAAAACAAATTTTGATTGCAAAATTTTGCACTTAATGGCAATCATTGATTTTCTTCACATCATATGCGTGCTCAACAATCCCAAAATCATCAAGTACACCTAATTTCAACTCGATTCTCGCACATTTTCTTACCATGTCCCATTTTTGCAAGGGTAAGAACCATTGCAAAACTTTGAAAATTTGCTCATTTATCTGTTGCAATTTATTTTGCATTTATCTTATGCAATTTTTATGAAAAAAATTTGTTTGCAAAAATATTGCGAAAAAAAATTAAATTGCAAAATTGTTGCACTAAGCGGTAATTCTCGCTTATTTTGACATCATATTCTTGTTCAGCGTCCCAACAAACCTACCTAGGTACCAATATCGGTTAGCATTTTCGACGCTCTTTCTCCTAGGGCCCAGAAAAAAGTGCCAAAGCTTGATGTGATCCGTTCATTATCGTGCTTACGGACGGACAGACGATAAATGATGAGAAGGTAAAACCTATTTTTGTATTGCAAAATATGAAAGAGCACATTACTTTTACCCATATGGTGTATCTAGATTATGCAAAATTTTATTCGAGGTGAGAGTTCTTTGGGCAAACTTTCTTACATACAACGAATAGTAGTAATGATATTTATAAATCAATAATATTAGTATATGTAAATGAATATGTACTCATCGTTTATAAACGTATTTTCATGCCCTGATTATTAATAAGACCATAACAATAACAGCAATATTAATTCTAATTGTCAAAAATCGAAAAACTACATTTTTTAATAATGCGAAGATTTTCATTCTTGGATGGAAAAAAATAACTGAAAAAGTTTGAAAAGTATCTTTATTATCAAGAAAAATTACAAAGTGTCCAGTGGACTCTACAAAGTCCATGTTTATTAATACGAATATTTTTTGAGGCTCCTGTCTCTCTTTAGAGATTATAATCCTATTAATTGTATCCTATATTGCGATTTTTATTAATATAACATTTTCAAATATAACAATTTTGTAGTGATTTTGGGATACATTTTTTTTAAGATTTTAAAAAGGTCGAATATTGAGCTCCGGCAAATTTTGCCGTATTTAAAGTTTCTAGTCCAGCAAATTTTGCCCTATTTAATTTTTCTAATCCGGCAAATTTTTGTGTCAATGAGGAACTTTCTGTTCCGATAATATTTTTGGCTACTTTAGAAAAATAGTAAAATATTTTACCATTTTATCATAAAATGAGGAATATTAAGTTATAAATACACACAAAGTGCCATATGATCAAGAACATTAAACACTAAAGAATTGCTCATCGCATTTTTTGCCGTATTTTAATTTTGTAGTCCGGCCTTTTTTGTCGTATTTTAAATTTTTAGTTCGGCATTTTTTGTCGGATTTAAATTTTCTAGTACGGAAAATTTTCCCGGACTTGAATTTTTTAGTACGGAAAATTCACACGTGCCACTAACACGCGTATTTTTTAAAGGGACAATTGTTCCTAAAGGTCGAACCTGTCATTTCCCGTAATTTGTATTGCATGTATTACTCCATATTGGAGCCGCATAGAGCATGATAGGTCTTATGATAATAGATTTAATACTTTAACGATGATTCATGATGATAAATTTAAATTTAAAGCTTTTTCGGGTTTCAATCGTGTGCAAAACTACGAAACTTGCCGGAATTCTTATATTTGATAAAAATGTATAAATAATTACTAGCTTTTAGCCAAATTTTATAAAATCTTTATTATTTAAAATTTTTCAGTTTTAATACTTCTAATTTCAGCTAGCCTTCGATTTGATGTTCAAGTTCATCTTTAAGGTTAGAATATTAATTACAGGTTCAATTATTTTTTATTTGGAACAATTTTTTTAACTGTAATGTTCCAACAAATTATTTGTAATAGCTGCTTTTGTTTTTACTTTCAAAATTTTACTTAATAAGGTTAGTATAATTTTATTCATTATATTATTTTTTATGATGGAAAATTTTACTGAAATTTAAATATTTTTTACTTATAATACATCTGAATGTAACAAGTCCTTTAAATTTTGGAGCTTTACAGTTTGAAAAGGAATCACAAATTGAATTAATATTTAAGTTAAAGATTTAACTATTAAAATTTAAATGAATTAAATTTAAATATTATTATTACGCATTCTTAAAACCACCTATTCATATAAATTGTGCAAAACGAAAAAATATTCCTCCGTTAGCCCTGGCTTTTCAGCGAAAAAGGTTGGCTGAGATATTGTCAAAAAAATCCAAGCGATACATTAGCGTAATTAGTTAGAGTGTGCTGTTTAGATTTAGGTTGTTTGGGTAGGGTTCGAATCCCCAGCGGGGGCGATTTTTTATAGCGTTGTGCGTGCGATCATGTTTTTAAGTGTTTGCGTGTGCAATTGCGTAATTTAAAAAAATAAATCAAGTGCAATTATTATAAATAAAACAATGTTTTTTTGCAAATTTATTTATCTGTTTCAAGCTGCTGTAATGGATAGGGCAATATGGGCTGCGGAAATATTCCGCATAGAGCCGGATAAAAGCCAGATAATCCAAATTTATTACACCGGATAAGAATCCGTATAGAGCCCGACAAAATACCGCATAAGGCAATATGTACAGCGGAAATATTCCGCATAGAGCTGGATAAAAAACCAGATAGAAAAAATTGTATACACCGACTAAGTTCCGTATAGAACCGTAATTAAAGTCGGACACAAAAACCGTACAAGTATCCGGATAGAATCCGATGACAATCGTATAGGGCTTTACTGGACACCGAAAGTATTTCATATACAACCGGATAAAAACCTAGATAGGAAATGTTGTATACACCGACTAAGTTCCGCATAGAACCAGATTTAAAACCAGACACAAGTACCGCATAAAAATCCAGATAGATGCGAAGAAATTCCGAATCCTATCTGTCTATCCGATCCTATCTGTCATTTAAAGCAGGGCAGTATTAGCATGTTCATTTTTCATTAACTGCATGCGTTCTTATATCAAAACATTTATATCAAAGTACATTTTGTTTAGTAATGTGTCTTTAAATTTTGTATTTATTTAATATTAAAACTTAGTTGAAAGATAGTATACAATTTTGAACGATTGACCGATGATTTACATTTGAGGCTGACTTTTTCGAATAAATGTAGAAAATAGGCTGCGACTATTTCGCCATACATGTATGGGGAAATAGCCGACGGTAGCTTATTTCGACATACACCCAGGAAACAAAAATCCATTCACTTGCGTTTTAATGGGTTTTGATGACTTCTGAATTGCGTATCTGTCACTGGAATTCCAGATTGCCACCCATTGGTTAGGCTGACTTTCTCCAAATACAGTTTTAAATTTTTTTAATTTTTGTGGACAAAAACCCGGGGGAACTGATGTATCACATGCCCTTAAACGTTCTATATCGTAAAACTAAAAATCCCTAAGCGTTCTAATTTGATTATGTTTAAGCTAAGGGCCTTCAAATTTATATAATATTCAAATATGCAGAAAAATTTAAAACTATACATTTCAATTTTCAATTAATAACGTTCAAAATTTAACCATTTGAATTGGGCAACTTATAAATGAAGATTATTGAAGATTGAACAAATATTGAAACTTTTTTAATTAAAAATAATTATGCTAAAATTGTAAACGCTTTAAACGTAAAATAATAAAACTTAAGAATGAAACTTAAACCTATATACCGTTTACTTATTTTTAAATTATGTAACTTTTAAAGCTTCAATAAAAAACAACATTGTAAAATCATGAATGATTCAATTTCGGAACTCGTCAAAAATTTGAATAAAATTAAAAACCTTCGAAATTAAACAGTTTCTAAATGTGAAAATGTTGAAATTGGACGTTTTAAAAACAAAAGTTATTCAAATTGCAAGAATTTCCATTTTGAGACCTTCAATCATTAACAATATTTCAGCATCCCCAAATAAAAAAAAAGTCAGGAATCGTAAGAAAAAAAGTCAGGTCTTCCGACCGTTTCTGACCACTTTTGTTACATTTCTCGAGAGAAATCGGCAGGAAAAGTCAGAATTCATGAGAAAATGTTCAGAAATCGCCAGAGCTTGGGTTCGAAGGATAATCCTTTTCTTAGGGGTTCAAGAACAGAATGTCATAAAACCTAATCCCTTTTATATTGTGCAGGTTATTTATATTACTTATTTATATTTATTTATGCACATTCTTTTTCACTTATATTTAATTATTAATAATAATATCCTAAATGACTCTGAAGGTAAATGTGAAAATGTTGTCAGTTTTGACGTATATCTTCCTCTTTACATGATACATCATATTTATCCTAATTTAAAATTTTTTAGGACAATTTTTAGGTATCTGAAATCGTCGAAACCCATATATTCTGAATTTCTAACTTTTGAATCTGTATAAGCAACAATGAAAAAAATTTATTTTTAATCCTTTTCCAGCTGGCCTACCTGCGGTCCTAGCCGGTCAGCTACCTGATATTCTGTGAATTAACATATCTGCAGAAATAGCCAGACTCGTCAATAATGATCAGGATGTTCAGAAATCGTCAGAACTTCTGACCATTTGTGGCGATTCTTAACTTTTGTTTAGTAGGGTCGAAAACATAAAACTTACAAATCTGGAACGTATGAAATTTGAGGTAAGTCCGTGGGTTGAGACTGATTAGGGTGACCACGCGTCCGGATTTCCCCAGACATGTCCTTATTTTAGGGCTTGTGTGAGTTGTCCTGCAGGGTTTTTTACTTTGTCCGGGTTTTGTCCGGATTTTTCAAATGATAAATTTTTATTTTTTATCAACTTTTGGACCTTTTTGTATATAACATTTTATCACTCAATGCCATCTAACAATCGACATATAATACTGGACCGCTAGCTACGGCCGTCATAAGTGGAATAGGGAATAGAAAGAGAGGGAAAATCGAGAAAGTTGACCTATCTTTTTCTAAGGATGATGATTGGTTCTACTCATCTTCCATCTGCTTTCATAGATTAATTATTATTGAAAAGTCGCGTCCTTTATAGGCGAGTACCGGCGAGAGTACAAGCGAACGTTGAGAGGCGCTTGCGATAGTAGACGGCGTCGGGTACTTGATTACATAATGGATATTTCCGTCAATTTTTAATGAATCGATCTAAAAATTTCCACAAGTCTTACTTTAATAGTGAGGAACAAATGTCTCACTGAAAGTTCTTTCAACTCTGAAGTTTCCTCGATACTTTTGTTTGCCGAAACTAAAAAAACGCGCTTATCGACCAGCCTCAATTTGCAATCAATTATTATTAAACAATAGGCAGTTTTGATTGTTTTTTTCATTTTTTAGGCATTGCTATGGTACATTGCATGTGTATAGCAAATTTTAAACAATTTCAATAATATTTAGCTGAGTTTTTACGATTTATGTTCTAAAAATTAATTGAATTTGAGGAAATTTTTTTCACTTTTTGATTTTTACTATTAAAAATATTCATCGGACAAAAAAACTGCAGTCATAAAAAAGTTCCGTCTTGGCTTTTTCCATATGTCCATATTTTACAAAATTTAATTTTTTGAACTTCAAAATTTGGATATCTCGAGACCCGTGGACAATACTTTTCCACGCTTTCGAGCGTGCGACCCATTCTTTGATCCGAACCCTCAAATGTAGAAAAACTTTCAGAGGGAAGTACTGTATACAATTTTCTCTGGTATATATTATCAAATATAGTAATTCAAACAAATTTTCGTGGATTCAAATCATGCTTGATATATTTAAATAATTTGTTTGGTTACAATTATACAATGTGAAAAAGAATAAACAAGAACTTTGTTTCTTTGAATTAGCAGTGCATTATTTCATTTAATTGCATAATCTTTGATTCATGAAGACAAAGATTCTTATCACAAATTCGAGCCCTCCACAGTGCCAGGTATAATTTTTAAATCACCTACTGTGTAATTAATACTAGTTTCTTGTTTTTTAATATGTATGTAAGTATATCATACGCAAACCTTCAAACCGTTTACCTTAACAACCAAGATTAGTTCTTCATTTTAAAAAAATGACAGTAATAGCCCCGAAAAGGTCATGAAAAAAATGTGTATGACACTTGCATTACAAGTGCGGTGTTCATCATAAAAATGATGTAAGAGGACGGTTTTTTTTTCCTGGAGGTGTTATAAAAAGCACCGCTTGCGTCTCGGGAGAGAGGCGAATTCGATTTTTTAAATTTCTGATTAACAAACACTTCGGGTGCCCAGTAATTTGGGTTTACATTTTTCGAAACAGTACCTCGAGATTTCGTTTCTTCTGGTGAACAAAACATGTGCTAATATTTCTTTCATTTTTAAAGCCGTGTTTGTCCTTTGCCGTTTCAGATGTGGAAATCTTGAATGTATGTACTTTCTAGTTTTTGCAAGTAAACATTCAAGGCTATTACAAATTTCTGCAAATTACTTATTGAGGGATAAACCTTAATTTATTTTAAAGATTTTTTTGTAAATATGTACTACATATTACATAATCATTAATATAATAATAATTCATAACAACACATAATCTGTCGTTAAAAAATAAAACGTTTTTTTTTAAAGACCTGCGTGCGAAGTTAGACTTGTGGCTGCGCAGCCTGCGCAAAGTGCCCGATACACGCATTTTCTGGGCGGGGGGGGGGGTAGATGACAGTTACTCCCAGTGGGACCCTGCGGTGGTTGTTAACCTTTAGTTTTTATAATATATATATATATATATAAAAGTCTGTCATAAGGACAACCGCAGGATTTCGCCGGGAGCTGGTGCTAATCTGAAAGATTGTACCCGCTCCCAGCGAAATCGCGGTAAAATTGCAGCTGTAACCACGTCTCACGACCGTGAGATAGGTGGTTACAGTCTGCGACAAATTCAATACGATGATCCGGCAAAAGTCTCGTGCCCCCTTAGGGTACGGAACGACCCAAGGACGACCACCTTCTGCATTTTCCTTGCAAGTGTCTCAGCACTTTGTTGACACGTAGGGATGCTCTTCAGGCTATTAACCAGTATAACCTTGGCACCTCGAAGAGAGCCATTGATGAAGACGATTCGCTTAACAGAATGTTCCGGATATAACCGTCGCAATTCCCTTACAAGGTCCCTATACCTCTCTTTCTTTTCTTTCTTCTTGTCTATGAGATATGGCTCGTGAGCTCCATGAATTCCGTGAATTCCACAAATTCTTTGAATTCCGTGAATTCCTTGAATTTCATGAATTTCTTGAGTTCCATGAATTCCTCAAATTCCGTAAATTCCTTGAATTCAAAAATCGGTAGAAAAAAATGTCGGTACCGGTGATTTTTATACCGGTACCGACAATTTTTTGTTTTACCGGTACCGACAGTTTATACACTTCGTATTCAAAAGTCTTGAAATTCCAAATAATTCAATGTATTCAAAAGTGTTAAGGGCAATTCAAATATGTTAAAGTAATTATTGCTACAGAACTCGGTAAAATTCTGCAGAATGCTAAGAATTCAGGAGGGTTCTACAGATATCAAACAACGCATGCATTTTCAGTAAGGTAATTAACTCGTCGAGAAATTTTTTCTAATTTGGTTGCTACGAAAAAGATCATTTTTAATTTTCGAACCTCGTTTAAGTGTGAAGTTGCACCAAACAGTCAAAACCTCGTACAAAAATTAACGGAGGGGAAATTACACGATCTGAACTTCACACACTCTCAGCAATGGCACATGGAATGTCGGCTATCTAACGCATTCTTTTGATGGGTATTCTTTAACTGCTAATTACTCGATAATTATGAATTTAATCAAATTTTTTTCATTTATTTCTATTCAGTTTGTCACAAGGAATCAGAAAATATAAATACGTATTTTGAATATTTGGACACCATGTATATATATATACAGTGAAAACTCTCCTATTCCCCTCAGGGGCGGATCCAGCGAGGGGCGATAGGGGGCGATCGCACCCCCTGAGCTTTGAAACTTTTAACATTTTTAAATCCTTTTTTTTTTAGTATTCACGGGTACCTTCTACGCGATCGCCCCCCCCCCCCCAATGTTCGATGCGCCTGGATCCGCCCCTGATTCCCCTGACCTTGAAACGAATCGATTGGAAACGATTCTTTCATTCCCTAGCTGAAGGGGGCCCCACTCTTACCTTGCCGGAAAGCGCGGGTGATTTGAAATCAATAATAAATACTATCAATAATAATGCAAATAAATACACCCGACATTCCTAGAACTGCTGGCCCATGCAGTTCCTCAGCTCAAGGGGTGAGAGACGGTTGCGACTCTCGCGTCGGAAGGGTTGCCGTGTGCGAATACTAAGTCGAATATAATATAGATTTCCATTATTGATGCTAGAAAGTATAGTAATTTATGCTTTCTATTCTTTTTTGAGAAAACGCACTTTTTAGGAGAGACTTCAGTTTTTCATTTGTGCAAAGGTTGAAGCACTTAAATTGTAGGTGGTTACAAATGGATACAAATGGATACAGATGGATACAATTTTTTAATGATTAGTGTGCAGTTTCACATTCTTTCCCGTGTCTTATGCATCTATTCCTGGAATTCGGTAATCATTAAACAATTTGTGTACCGAATATCGAAATCTTCAATCTCATTTTTCTCCATAAGACTAATCGAAATTTATAGGTATATGCACTCGAGGAGAGAAGTATGTTCTGAAAACATTGAGGTTAGGATTATGCAAGAGGTGATAAAAGTTTATTACTTCACCGAAATTTATTTTTTACTCGCAATGAATTGATGATATATTTCTCGTCGATAAAATGAGGTATTATAACATATTTTTTGTACATTTCTTAATAGAAGAACAGATGTGTGTTGTTGAGTGGTTTGGATTGGTTGGGAAAAACGTGCCATTCGAGAATGCGCCATAAGGACAACCACAAGGCGTCTATGAAGGCAACCATGAGGGCTCCATGATGGCAACCATCAGGGCTCCGTGAGGGAAGCCCATATTGGACCCCTATGGATTAGCATGTCGTTGTAATGAGAGGCCTCGCCTAGATTGCCCTCATTGGACCCCAAGGCTTAAGGGCCCGCTCAATTTTCCCACACGCGCTGTAAAAAGACATTCGAAATGAAAATTGATTTTAAATAAGAAACATTGAAATTGAAAACATTTTTATTACGTAACGTTGAAAAATAAACGAATGGGAACTTCATTTCAAACTAAAAACTTTTGTAGTCACCAAGAATTGTAGTATTACAACTTTTTCATACCCAACCCCCTTAAAATTTCAATTATTTTTAGTACATAAATTCAAATCATTTGAAAATTAAGAAATTTTAAATTGTTATCACATTTTTCAACATTCGACCATTTCAATTTTAGTTGCAAAATTAAAACTTATGAAATAGAAAAATTGACAAATTAAACGTTAAACATGAAAATTCAGAACTCTGACATTTTAACCATTCAAAAATTTCAGATATCTTAATTTTTAATAATTTTTATTATAAACAACTTAAGGTTCAACTTTTTAATTTTAAATCGTTGGATTTTTTAGACTTCACTGAGAATTAGTACTAATCATGTTTGAAATCTTCCGGGCGAATATTTTTTCAATTTGCAATGATTTATTTTTAAGAATCTTCAACTAATATTCTGACAATTTTAAGATATTACATTAAAAATCAAGGAGAAAGGAATACAAAACAAGGTCGCTATGATTCTAATTTTGGAACTGGCACAATATTGAGCTTTTCAATTCGAGATTGTTATTCTTTGAGACAGTTTAAAATATTTAATATTTTGAAATATTTTCAAATAAGAAATCACTCAATTTTTTATGCTTAGTTCTGAAATATTCTCATTTTACAAGATTTTATTTGATTCGCTACACGGAGAAAATTTGTGTGTTAAATTTTACATAACTTAGTTCGGTAAACGGAGGGCATTACGGCATTATATTAAAATTTCACTTTCAGTTATGTAAAATGAAATAGGGTAATATTTGATGTGAAAATATGAATTACTCATCCATTTTGAACTTTCGATTCTGTAAGTTTCGTGCAAAAAGGTGAGGGAAGATTGACGCACTCCCCTTGTGAGACTGTATAATATTATTGTAGGGATAGAGATATCAATAGGATCTTGGGGAAGTGTATGCAGTAGGGTGGTCCTTATTTTTCGACTTTCGATTCTTCTTGGTCTCACCCCCCCTATTTTGTTCGAATGACAACAAAAACTATCTTTACCAAATTTTAGCGAAATCGGTTAATATTAACACGTGCCTCAAAGCACTTGAAGTTTCTTATGCAATTAACATGGGGAAAAGTAGCGTCCAACTTCAAGTGCATGTATTTTTTTTTATATATTTCGCCGGAATCCTTTGACTCTCTGCAATTGTGATCTTTAGACTATGTTAAAAAACACATCTGAACGAAAAAAATTTCTTTTTCAAAATTTACAAAATGGCGGACCCCTAAATTTGAACCAAAATTACGATTTCCACCATTGATAACAAAATCTCGTCTAATTCATACAAAAGACAAATTTATTTATTAGAAAGCACGTGATGACAATGAAAATTCCAAATTAAAAAAAATTTCAAAATGTCCACCAAATTATTTTTTTTACTTATTATTTTTTTGTTTCTCGATAAGGTCTTTTCAGGTGTCAATTGAAAGACTACATTATTGCAAAGAAACCTATTTAGGGATGTAAGAAAGTAAAAATTTTGAAAAATTCAAAATGACACCTTATGAAATATGCTAAAACTCGTCTTTTGTAAGTTTTTCATCCTAAAATCTACAAATTTTGAGGAAAAATGTATTATATTGTTACAAAGCTTATAGTTGGAAGTAGGTCTCGAAAGTTTCACTAATGTAAAAATGGGTGCTTCATTACTCTTGTCAAATAGTTACGTAATGTTTATAATTTTGAAGAAAATATGAAATATATAATCAGAAATGAAGAATACGTTATACATTAGATTAAGAATAAATTTTCAACTCACATTAAGAAATGACATTCCCATTATAATTGCAGTTTTACGAACTTTTCAACAAAGTGGTGTTCTTCTCATCCGGGAAGCGACGGCGATAATCACTTACGACTTGTAGTAAATACTGCTTCTGTTCTTCGTTTTTGTCAACAATTTGTTATAATCGGTCATTAATCTGACCCCCCTCTCTGCTGTGTCGTTCACTACCTTCAGATTTTTTAACTTCTGCAGACTTTTATGGTATCTCCGAGCACTGCCCAGTCCACTGGATCTTGGCTAAGATAGGAACTTAGAATCCCAAACGTCTCAAAGAAATTCAAAGTCTTGACTGAAACCAAGTCTTCAATCTCTTTTTTTACGAACTCTGGAACATCCTTTGGTTGAATACTCAATCGTTTACTATCTCGAAAGGAAGAATCAGATTTCAGACTTTCGACCATTTTCAGCTTGGTCGCAGCAGGTACTCTTGAATCGAAGAAAGACAACCCTACTGTTTCTGTGGTCAAGTACCAGAGATGACCACAAAATATTTTCACAGCTACGCGGGAGATATCGCAATCTATTTTCTCATATTCAGAAAGATTTCATAGAAACTCAAGATCACGATAAGGTGCTTGTAAAGCGTTAGACGCGCAGAACCAAGCCTCAAGGTACAAACGTATGATGAAAATACAAACATCCTGGCAGGAGTAGATAATGCTGACATGAAAAAAATCTGAGATTAGTTCACGTCCCACCCTCCCTTTTAACCAAGGACACATATCGAGATAGTACGAAGGCCATCGAGGGTACCCCCGAGACGGCCACTATAGCGAGACTGCAGTGTACTCAAGCTCAGAAGGAACGAAGTCAAAGTCGTAAAAGAAATGTTTATAGGGCATGGAAACCTCGAATATCACAGACATAAGATAGGGCTCGCAGAAAGCCCCCTCTGCCGTCTGTGCGGAAGGCATGATGAGACAGCTATTCATATCCTTTGTCACTATCCCGCGATTGCAGAGAAACGTCTAACATTCACGGGCAGTAACTGCATCATTGTGTCAGAAATATTGGCCAATAGCGTGGCTGCGGTCCACGCCGTATTGAGAGTGCTTTGGGGACACGCTTAGGCTCACAAAGAGACGCAAAAGGATCATTCAAGCGTCAGGGGCTTTTACGGTCTCAACCCAGGAATTAATAATAAATTCCAGGACAGAAAAGTGTGGCGAAAAATAGTTTATAAAAGGAGTGTCAGTGGAGTGAATGACGCCTGAAACCCAAGACCTTGAGTACTAATGGGCCCTAGTGGGGAGCCTCACATGATAACTTTGTGAGACTCCTCACTTGGGGTGATCGCTAGAGAGATTGATCAGTAACCTGGGTCGAAGCAGTGTTGCGGAACGAACCTATTATTTAAATGAATAACACGTGAATTATAGATCAATCTAAAAATCTACACTTCCTTCCCCACAATACTCCCTTCCTCACCGAGTGAGTCACGCTCCTATCCTGAAAGGGAAACTGGCTTAATGGTATATATACATGTATAAACTTAGCATAAGAATTGGGTGTACTTTGGCACTTCTAAGTTATGAACAATTCCATAATTTTAATTAAATATCGGTTTAAAGTGCGTATAGTTGCAGTATTCAGAACGCATTAATCTTAAAGCAGAGAATGTTCAATGTTTCTATTGAATTCTTTTACTTGCGTGCGTACAATGGATTCTTGCTTCAAACTGGTTATTTTAATTCTCATATTTTGCTTTATGAAAAGGCACCGTGAATTAAATGTATGGTCAATGAAAAACTGCAAAAATTATTGACCGGATACCCCATTAGGACAATAATTCTGAAAAATATAATATTTAATATTTCGAACTGTCTACTATTACGAAATTTTCCATGAGACTAACCCATTTCCAGCTCGTCCAGGGCTAGTATTATGGAAAATTACGTAATACTAGACAGTGCCAATATATTTTCTTTTTCAAAATTTTCATTTTTCAAAGAAGACAAGAAATATTTTTTGAAACTATATCACACATAGCTTTAAATAATAAACCGGTAAGAAGGCTTACATTAAGAAATATTGAAAAATGTCCTGTATCCAATTTTAACGTGATGAATATCGTATAATGATCCATAAAAGTTATCTCTTAAAGCCATGTAACGAGTATATCAGCTGATCAAGTCAGTCCTGAGATCAATATTTTTTCACCCATATTTAAAAATAAAATATCGACCGCTGCATTTAGGCTTCACGCAGAAGTTTGACTTCTATCTTTCTCCGTCGGTAAAGAAGAAGTTCGCTGTTGGTAACTTTTTTCTTTTTTTTTTTTGTTAGGCTGCAGGTGGCGCCAGGTGTGATCGATTTAACATACCACAAGGCTCTGCCACTTCCTTTTTTAAAAAATGTAGAATATATAATAATTTGCTCTAGGATTTATTTCCTACGAGACAAATATTTAACCAATTTTAGGGTTATGACGATCCAATTTTAAAATTTCAAACTAATGCAAACTGACAACTATGTACAATCTTCTAAGAAACTTTTCTAATTTCCGTTAACTAAGAATAAGAACTACGCCTTGAAAAGGACTCGGATCTGCGTCGAAATATGTCGGCAATTTTTTAAATAAAGACATCAAAAAACCGGAAAAGGCCTTCACTACATTAATATACTAATATATAGATTTTGCAGTTAATTAAAAATATAAAAAATTTTTTGTACACAAAAAAATGAAAAAATGATTTCACGCAAATCTTGTACATACGCCGGGTATAGAACTTTTGATGTAACATTATATTATGTTGCTGTAACTTTGTCCCGTCGCCGTAACACACTCAGCCATCTAAAAGTTGAAAATTTGTTCATTTTTGTCAGATATGGATTTCAATTCATCACATCTTAATATTTATTTCAATAATACATGAACAATTTTTAAGCATTAAAAGTGCTTGATGTGTGAATAAATCATGGAAAATAATAAAGTTTGCATGATTATACTTGCGATTAGTCTACGAAATAATTATTGTTTATTATTGTAAATAATTAATACGTCAGGCTTATTTATCATTCATGCAATCAATAAATAATTTAAATAAATTAAATAATTCATTTATGTTAAAATTAGATTTTCTGGAATATTATAAGTATATGGCATAAAATTATACATATTATAATTATTATTAATTTAATTCAAATTTATTATAACTTTACTATATAGTCCAATTGAAAGAACATTTTTTCAAACATTCTTTTTAAAAAATCGTGGTTAATAATATAGTTCTCATATTAAAATTTTAATCGCACCTTCAATAATTATTGTTTATTAACTCAAATATGTTCTAGTGTATATTTAGTTATTATTTGAGCATTTATGCAGCAATGTATTGTAATTTCCTCAATCGCTTATCCAAAAATCATTATTTTCTGAACTCACATCTGTAATTTTTGTTCAAGTCCAAACCGTGATTCTGTCTAGGAACTAGCTGAAATCTGGACAGTGTTCATTATTTTCAAATTCATGACGAACCCATAGATAGCGCCAACACTGGGATTAGACAGCAGAAAAGTTTGAATCAAACACGTAGCAAAACTAGACAGCGCCAGTGTAGCGCCAGGCTAGTATTGCGTGAATAGACAGGCATTAAACGAATCTAAGCTTAATTGCCTTAAAAGTGAATACTTTTAATGTTTTAATGTTAGAATTGTGATATTAAAATTTTGTTGTAGTAAATTTAAATTACTGTAATAAAAATCGTCTGAAATTATAATACTTGTGAAATTGTGATATATACTTTACAAAATTAAAAATCAAAAATTGCCTCTCTACAAATTCTGAAAAAAAAACTTGAAGAAAAATAATGAAAATGTATTATTTTCCACCCTTGAACACAATAGAAATGTTAAAACAAAGAATCCCTCTTTAAGGCCATGTAACGAGTATACCAGATGATCAACTCAGTCCTGAGATCAAAATTTGTTCACCCATATTTAAAAATAAAAGTTAAAATAACGCGGAAATATTTCCGTACAAAAGGACGTACCAAAAGACGTCCCAAATTGGGATACAAAAGGACGTACTTTGGTATGTCCTTTTGTACGTCGTTTCTGACGTAATTTCTTAGTTTAAGAAAAGTGCCTAAAGATTATTTATTTTTTTTTTAGTTTAATGCATTAAAAATATTTGTAATGTATCCAGCTTGTTCATTAGACAAACAGCATGATAGCATAGTTGGTTGTCGCTAAAGAAAACACCAGAATTCATATACGTATGAAAAAAGGTATATTTTGGAATCATAAAATTAACACAGTTATACACAACATTAAGAAACTTAAGAAATTTATATGCTATTAGAGAGCCAACGAGCTCACGCCGTAGTAAACAAATATACACAAGAATAAGGAACTTAAAAGTGTCCTTCAAAACAATCGGATATCGCAGAATATCCCATTTTATATGCTGAAAATATCTAAAAAAAAATATTGACATCACACAAAAAGTATTAAATAGACAATTTTGAATACAGACTTGATACAAAACAGGAGTAGGTCCTAAGTATCTGACAAGGCTTTGATTCTCATAGTTGTGAAGTAAAATGAGGCAATTCAATGTTGAGTTTAGGGCCGGGTTACAACACTCTTAAAACGTGTTAAAAACTTTATTGAATAACGCCATTCTGAAATTCATCATTGGTTTCGTAAGGTATGTCTATGGAAACTTAGAAAGAAATGAACAGATATATGTTTGTAGCCCACAAAATCCTGAAAGTGATATATAAATTCCATAAAACTGAGCTTTTTTACAATTTTCAACATTATCATTACCTACCAAGTAGTCCAAGCAATTCATATTTCTCTGACTCCTTTTAAGGGCACACATATCCGAAACCTACCTTACCGACATGTTTTGTAAAATTGTTTAGTACGTTTAAAGGAAAACATGAAATGTGAAATAACTATTACTAGACAAATAATTTGAATACAAATGAATTATTTATGTGAAACTTATTGCTGCCAGTTAAAAGATGCATTAAAATTAATGGGCCTTTTGTTTTTCCTGCTTTTACAATCCGTTCTGTACTTTAATGACATTTTAGGGATAGTGAATCCTTAATCCCGTGTGATTGAAATTTTTTAAATAAATTTTATAGAAATTATATGAAAAACATTATAGCGGTATGAATGTTTTCCAAAGTATCAATGTACACAACATTTTTGCGAGTTATACGTAATACTTAGTTAATAAAAATGTAGATGTGGAACAGCGCAAAGGTACTCGGTCTCACGTACTTTCATGTAAACGCACACTTTAGCAATATCACTAGTTAATACAGCTGATTCTTCAGTATCAATCTTTGCGATTATTTTTAGCATGCCGCATTTATTTTATAATGCATCGATAGTCTGAATTTTTTGAACGATAGTATATTCTTTGGCAGTGTCTACGTCGACTATAAAACGATTCAGTCTCACATATAGGCCGTTAAGCAACTGGGCAAAAGAGTTATTCGAACGCTGATTACTCTTTACTGACGATAAATACAAACAGCCATTTTTTACTATTTTCTTGTAAGATACAGCTCGTTGAGGCGTCAGGTTCAATTCCTGAAACCACATTCTATTCACTGCTGATGTAGGACCGAAGTATCTGATGCCAGAAAGCTGTAATGTTTTTTTAGCCATACTTGTCCCAGCGTGGCTGCCAAGGCTGCAGTATTGAAACATTGGACAATCACTATACCATCTGAGCCACGATGACTCCCCTCACATTATCATTTTGTTTTAGTGTAACCTTTGCAAAAATTAAATGTTTTTATTTTCCGATGCATGAACATATGCATACCATTTCACACAACTAACAACGTTCAATTGGTATACACTGCGAATTTGTTTTTAGCAATAACCTTTGTAATCAAATGACAATATTTATATAATAAAAATTAATTACTGTTCAAACTATATTAATTGAAAAACGCATTATTTGGCTATTTCTTACCATTTAGACAAGGGTCTTTCAACGTAATCATCTGTTAATAAGAAATTTGTAATATTTTTTCTGACAATTCGATAGAGATCCACTATTTTTATCCTAATCACTGGGTGAGACGCAAGCGAAAAGCTTTGAGAATATTATTTAAAATATTCCAAAATTAGCAGTATTAGAATTCTAAATGTATTGTTTAACAACATAACCTAATCAATAAAGAAAATGATATATTATGGTACAATTATAAAAATTCCTTGATCCATAAATTATAAATGTTGCAAAATGAATTATAACAACTGTTATTACAGATTTTACTACTTTAATATTTACAATATCAGATTTCTAATCCAGGAATATAAACAGGGACGTTCCTACCCTTGCGCCGCGCCGCCCGGGCGCAGAACTTCCGTGCCGCCCTTGTCCTTCCACCTTCGAGATTCAATTATTTATCAATAAAAATCAAAAGTAAATAATGTAAGTCATAGTTTTGTTATAGACCTTTTATTGCACAAAAGTTTAAATGTTTACAAATATTTTTATAATAAGCTTGCTCGTCTGGCTTTTACTTCTGCAAACTTTTCCATTAAGTAATTTGCTTGCAGTATTTTAACTAATGCGTACTCAATCGACATAATTGCTGAATTTGAAAGTCGATTTTCTGTCATTGAAGATCTTCAATAAGTTTTGATCAATTTTAACTTTGAAAATGACCTTTCTGAGGTAGCAAAGGACACTGGTAGAGTCAACATAATTCTGTAAGCTATTACTACACTCGGAAACACCAAGTTTAAGTCCTGTTGTAAAATAAACCTTAATATTTATGTGCATGCCTCAGCTGTATGTGTCATGACGCGTAATGCTCAAAGTTCATAATTTAATTCAATAGCATCTACATCAGAAGCTTTTGGCGCTAACTATGATTTTTTGTGATTTTTTTTAATGCAAATTGTTTCTGATACATGAAATACTACTTTATACTGATACAGTACAAGTCCGATAAGTTGCCGCCTGATAAGTGTACATTCCCCTCAAAACGTCATCACACGCACGGCACGCACACTATTTGGGGTTCTCCCACTACGTGTGCTATTTTGCTTATGATTTGTGCATCATTCTTACGCATGCTTAAACGCATGTTTAAACAATTTATTATTGTTTTTAGCAATTTCCTCTTAGAATAGAGTTAGAAAGTCGAGGTTTTTAAAAAACAAAAATGTTCACTTTTTTCCAATTTTCAATCATAGCGAGGTAATACTTAATTAATATTAACAAAAATAACACTGGTTTACAAACAAAAAAAAGGTGAGGACTATTTGACAAGACCACTTTATCCTTATGTATTTTGACGCGCTGAATACGAATCCGAGGGGCGTAGCACGCTATGATGAATAATCTTCTGATTCCTACCTTCATTCTAGCCCACAACAATTTGGGTGATACAAAATCATGATCTTTGAGATGCTGTCTTGCTTTTTCATTCATAATCAAACCGACCCCTTGAAATTTATTTAAAATCTTACAAGTAGATTTTTGTAATTTTTTGAGCGTGTTATTTTCAATTATTCCAAAAACTATTCCTTTCCTCAAGAATTGTCATCATTTTTTCGTTATGTTCGCTTTTCAAAAGTGCTATCGTAATATTACCCTTATCTGCACATGTTATTAGGAGATCAGAATTTTTCTTTAAAAATTCATTCTTCAACTTATAGCCTTCATTTAACTCTTTGTCCATAATTGAGAATAATTTGTTATTTGCAATAAAATCTTTAGATAATCCTGATAGTTTTGATCTGAATTCTTGTAATTTATTACTTGGAATTTTGTGAATATTTATCTTTTACAACTTTTAATAATTGGACAAACTCCCCCCCCCCCCAAATTTGTTACTGAAACCTTCTCCTAATCTCAAAAGGTTGGTCACTTGGAAAGGTATATTAATTTTCGAAAGATTCAGAAACCATGGGTCCGATTGTTCACGTGAAAGCGCATACTGAATATTTATATTTAATTTTTGAATATCGCCTTGATTTTGAACTTAACACTGGTTTAATTTATTGTCCTAAATAATACACTCTTGAATGCCATAAGGAGGTACCTGTTCATTTAATTTGTCAAGTGGAAATTGAATTTTTTCATTTAAATTATTAATTCTTGTGTCATAGTCACTAATAACCAAATTTAAAATTAATTTTAGGAATTTATTTGCGGTTTTTTGAAATTTTCCTCTATTTTTGATAATCGTGAATTTAAAATCTAATCTGTTTTGTAAATCAAAAATTTTTTTTGGAAAAACACCATGATTTTTGCATTTTGTGTGAAAGATTTTCTGGGATTCAATTTGATTTAGTTTTCTACTTAACGCGTAGAAAGATTTGATCTGTTTAATAAGACTGTCATTCACATTAATGCCTGAATCCCATAATCTGTCAATTTCCGCGAAATTCATGACGATATGTTAAAATTTCGAAGAAACTTCAGTTTCACACCAATTATAAAACAATAAAAGAGAAAAAAGACTTATCCTCCTGCTGTTATGTCCTATATTCCATTGTGAAAGGGAAAAATTTAATCCGTTAGGAGTCTTATATAAAATCCATCAGTACAACACCAATTTTGATAGTCACAATCACCATAAGAATGTTAATTGATAATACAACATTTTGTTTAAAGATATTTTTTATATATATGAAACAAAATTGTTGATTTTAAATTAATTTAAATTTCGAAATTCAAATTCGTCAAATCATATGGAATTTTGTTCAAAAATTCAGGAAAGTTTATTAATTACTTCCTAGACAAAAGACAGTCAACGATCGTAAAAAACACATGTTGGAGAATTTCTTCAGAAATGGATAAAGTCCATTTTCCCTAATTTTGAAAAAGGTTGTTATTTATGAATTGATGTTAGGACTTTGAATGAAATTAAATAATCAATTAAAAAAGAAAGGGATCAATTTAATGGTTTTCACTGAATTTTATAATATTGTTCGAATATTTTTCCTAATTAATTTACTCAGAACAAATCAAGATTCCGGTGAGTTTTAATCGTTCGTCTTCGTTAATAGTCATGTCAGATTTTATCATGCCTATCTTTAGTAAATTTGGTCCTGCACCTGTATCTATCATCATGCTGGCAGGGTATCTAAGTCCTCTAGTAATTATTTTTATATAAGATATTGTACTGCTTACATTTAAATGACATTTTTCTGTTTTTATCTCACCTTGTGAGTTATTTTTATTAGTCAAAACGGGTGCACTACATTTTTCGCTTGACTCTAATTCGGGGCACCTTGCCAAAGGAGAGAGTTCTAGTTTCCCTGGTTTAGTAGCTGATTCTGAATTTGTTGGGAAGCGCTATTGTTCATTCTTGCCCTACAATCTCTAATTATGTGCCCTGGTTTTTTGAAATAATTACATATGACATTGGATCTGGTAGCCGTTGAGTTTGAAATTGATTTTGTCGACGTTGATATTCGTCCTGATTTTGTCGATTTTGGAATGGACATTGTTGCCGTTGGTATTGGCCTTGATTTGGTGAATACGTTTGTTGGTTTTTAAATTGCCTTGAATTTTGTGGATTCCACTGCCGGTTTTGAAATTGGTTCTGTGGTCGTCCATCATAATTGTTATCTCGTAAAAAATACTGGGGTGTACTGTAATTTGTTATTGCTCTCTGAATAAGTGGATTTTGTGGTTTATTTATTTGGAAACATGATGACATGTTTCCCCAATTCTTATCTCTAGTTCTGGCCTTAAACCGCGAGTAAAACATTCGACTACTGTTCTTTCTGAACCCTTTTCAAAGTTTTCATCAAGTGTATTTTTATTGCTAATTTTATGTGCATAAAAAATTCTTTCTGCGGCTTCCATAATTCTAGAAGCGTATGATGATATCTTCTCATTTTCCCACATACACATTGCTCCTAACTCGCCTTGCAATTGATAAACGGATTTTGCTGGTGCATATAGTGCTTTTAATCTTTCGATTAGCCCATGAACTGTAATATAAGTATTTCCATAAATTCCTTTCCTCGCCTCCCCAATAATTTTACTACGGATTAATTTAATGAGATTTTCTTCAATTAATGGATTGTTGGGAAGCATTCCCTTTGCTTCTTCACATCCTTCAATAAATATTGGAAGGGGGGGGGGGTTCCCATCAAAAATTGGTACAATTCCAAGAGCATCGCGGAGAGAAACATTTTGATTAGTTAGAATTGACATTTTGGGGGTCGTTTGATGATTATTAACAGCAGCAGATGATGTTATTTGAGGCAACTCAGATTTTACACTTATAGGAGGTCATTGGTTAAATTTACAGGTGAAGGTAATTGCTTTTCAACGTGACAATTGGGATTTTCGATTATATTTAAAAAAGAATTCTCAGTTTCATTATGAAATTGACTACCATGATGAGAACTTAGAATTTCATGGTTACTTTCTTCAGGATTTTGATCAGTAATATTAGATTCAGAATTGACGTGCTCTTGGAAAGAATATTGTGTAGAACTAAATATATTTTCTGCAGTTATTGTGTAGCTTGAATTGGATTCATTCCATTCATCACTGCTTAAATCAGTTTTTTTCTTGAATTTACTACAGGGCTATGCACAACTTTTGATTTTGAAGATTCGCTAATTTTATATGCAATTGCTTTTCTTAGTTTCTTTTTAATTTCTTGGTTTTCCAGTAAACCAGCGGAATGCCACGCAAGTTTAGAGTCATCACTTGAAAATATTTCAAAAAATATACTCTAGTTTCTCCTTCCTACTAGCGGATACGTTGTGTAAATGTTACATAACAAAAAGGGAATATATATGCATAATATTGTTACAATCGTGGGCCATAACAATTACAGAACATGAAGGTCACACTATTCTGTAACGCTGTTACTGTAAGGATACGTAGCAGTCCTGGAATTCTGTAATGTAACTAATATAGAACAGAGTGATAGAACTGTTATGTCACTATAATAGCACACGTGTTCCAGAAACAGAACGTAAAGGTCAAACTGTTTTGTAACATTGTAAAATAATAAATATATAATCCTGAGAGGCCCCTGGCTCTTTCAGCAAAAAAGCATGGCCGAGATTTTGTAACGGACGTTCAAGCGGTTCGATAGCGCAGTTAGCTAAGGCATCGGCTAAGCACATACGGTTGGGTAGTTTAGGTAGGGTTCGAATCTTCAGCGAGTGTAATTTTCCAACGAGTTTAAGCGTGAGATTATATGTGTAGCGGTCCGTGCGTGAAATTGCGTTATTTAAAATATGAACTAAGTGCAGCAATAATACAACAACAAAATTACATATATGAAATACACAATACACGCACAGAAACTTCATAGAAATCTTTTAACCTCCCAGCAAGCCAGGACAAAAAACCCTTCATCTCCTCTTAGGTTCTATATAAAAACCTCTTACAAACCATGTAAGATCCTTGTAAAACCCCAGTACACCCCGAATCAGATCCATTTAGAAACATTTCAGATACACATTACACGTTACACGTACATAGAAACCTTTTAAACTCCCAGTAAGCGATGTCAAAAACCCCTCTGTTTACTTTTACGTCCCTATAAGATCCACTTACAAACATCATAAGATCTACAGTATATGCTCTTTCAGGCATGAAACAAAACCGTCCTTGAAGAATAATAGGAATCCTTAAAGTCTTAAATCTATAGGGATTCTGAGAGGATTCTAAGAAGGATTTTTAGCAGGGTATGCACGAACTTCAGAGTTGAGGCTCTCGGACGTTGGGCACACCATGCCACGGTATATGTTTTTAATTATTTCTCGAAAACTAAGGGAGATCTCATTTTGACATTTACAGGGATTTTTTAGGCTATTTATAAAAAAAGTGTGAAATATGACAAGTGACGTCTGGCGACGTTATAAGTGACAAGCAGGGATGAGCAAGTAAAATACTCGTGGTAATTTACTTGGGTTTCCATGGTAATTTACCTGGTATTTTACGTCATCAGTTTTCTACATGATGTAACGGTGTGCTCCGTTTGCGAACTAAAATATACACCAATGACCTCTGGAGAGCGCGGCAATAGGCTTTCAATTCAAAATGTAATAGTTATTCCTTACAGTTAACCACGAGTTCAACTTCGAACGTTAAGACTTCTTTTCTTTTACAAAATACAAAGAAAGATTTAAGTACGCAATAACTCTTTCTTATCAGGCATGCAATCATATAAAACAAGTAAGAAAGTACTTAAGGTAGACAAATGTAATACAATACTCTCTCTCTCTCTCGCTCTATCTCGATCTATCTCAAAGTAAGGTTATGTTTGCCTAAACTTCTACGCAGTACGAAATACTACGCAGTATACAATAATTGCGTCTTAGAGACGTGGCCATCAATGGGACTTACCGCGGTCCTACTGGGAGCCGATGTCATTTTTTAGATGACAGTTGCTCCCAGAGGGACACAGCGGTGGTTGTTAACCTTTAGTTTTTAATTATATATAAATTATTCAAATTAAATAAAAATGTGAGAAAAACTCGAAAAATTTTAAAAGATATTTACCTAGTACAATAGGTAGACTGCTGAAGATTTACAAAAAAATTTTTAAACGTTTCAAAAATTCTGAAAGGGTTTAAGAGAATAACAATCTGTTCTTAAGATTTTTAGGAAAATTTGAAACGATTATTCATTTAAAGAAATTAGTTTGAAGATAATATTTAAGAATGTTTCAAAACATTTAAAAAGATTTCAAATATTGTCTAAAAGAATTTTGAAGTTTTTTAGGTAATTACTTTCATTATGCAACTTTAAAAAAATATGACAAAAATTCGAATCATATTTCAAAATATATTTATCTAGAAAGTTATAAGTTTTTGAAAAGACTCAATAATATTTAAAAATCCGAAAACATTTGAACAATGTTTTGACAAAATATAGTCATTGGAAGATTTTAAGGCAATTTTTTTAATTTAGAAAATTGTTCTAAACAATGTAACAAAAAATTACTATAATTTTAAAAGATATTTATCAATTTTAGAACTTTGGAGAGATTAAAAATATTTTAACACTAGAAAAGATTTTCGAAACTTTATAAAATATTCTTGAGTTTCTTCCAAACTTGTAAATGTTCTAAAAATGTCTTAAAACTTTTCTAGATTTTTCTTTGATAGATTTTAAAGTTTTGACTGTTATAATATGCAAATTTTATTTTCGTAATTTTTGGCTCACACCTACTTAGTCATTCATTCTACTCATCGAGTTTTCTTAAAATAATAGAAATAGACCATAAAAGGAGGAAATTCCCAAAATTGATTAGGTATAACCAGGTATACGGACTATAGACAAAGATATAGGAGGTTCGTACTAAATTCTAGAACGATGCCTTCGAGGTTTTTCCCACCTTTGAATAGGGGGTTTAAACTTTAAAAGGCCTTACATAAATCTGGACGGCCTGACAGCGGGTGTCTTAAATATCTGGGTCCTGTATCTCTTAAATTTAAGAATGTGTTGCGGAACCGTTTGCAGTTTAATATTTAGGAATTTGCAGTCGTGTATGTTACATTGAAATATTTAGTACTTATATAACCGTTTTCTTTTATTTTATTTGAATAATTCTATAATTTAATGCAGTATTTTATTTTATTTTAGTTATATTTTTTAAACTATGTGATTCTAATTTCAAGGCAAGAGACCTACCATTCATTCAAATCGTACAATTAAAACAAATATTGTAAAAACCTGTGAATAAAAAGTTTGTCACATTTTTAAATGTTCAAGCATTTTTATATAATCAATATTTTGTCTGGCAAATAATGCCACTACTAATAAACATTGAAGTTCTTGAAAGTATTATTAACATTTTTTTCAAATATATGTATGATACCTTCAATTTTGTTTTGAAGTTCTATAAATCAGTAAAAATATATATGTATATCAGCTACAGACTGTATTCATGAACACAATCTTTAACTGATATACATATCTCATTTTTACTGATTTTTAGTATTTTGAAACAAAATTTAAGATATTATAATTGATAATATACCAGCGACGTGTTGCTTCCCAACGTAGGTGACGAAGGTTTGGGTCGCACGGTCGACCTTAGTTGACTCCAACTTCTTCATCAGAATACCCGCCTTCTTTTTAATTATGTCCTTGATTAAGGCTTGTGTAATGATCCTGCAATCCGACAAATAAAGAGGCTGTTCTTCGCCTCGCGGGTTGACAAGCTGTGGATTTCCCAGCTCCTTAAGGACGTCGTCGAAGCTTATAATTCTGTCGAAGGGTAGGGGCTGGTCCATCACTGATGGAGCAACCAATGCCTTGGAGTTGTCAGTCGATTTCAGTTCCCTTCCATGCGCCTCCGATCTTCTTGTTGGGTGGCTGGTGTTTGGAACCCGGTTTTGATCTCGTCCAAGAGTCTCCAGACTTTGCTGCTTACTGACGACTCTGCTGCCTTTGACATAGGCCACCTTAGGTCGATGCCACTTATCGAGCAACTAGGTGTGGGGTCAAACCCGCTGTCCAGGAGCTTGTTGGCGTCCCATAGAGCCTTTTCCAGAAGTTTTGCTGGCTGGTCTGTCGAATCCGGTCGCTCGATGTAGTCGAAGTTGGTATTGACTGGAACGTCGAATTGACTAAGGTAAATCTTCTCGGCCGACGAGAATTGTGTCCGCTCCTCCTCGATCTGGAGCTTCAAATTGATCATCTTCTGCTCCAGTTCGAGTTGTTGTTGTCTCAGCTCCAGTACTCGTGCTGAAACTGATGCAGGGGTGGAGGAGCCAGAGCGAGGTGTCTTAAATCCCGACATTTTGATCGTCAATTCGCCTGAAGGAGGTCGATGGGGAGCTGGTGAATTCCTAGAATAAGCGGCGCTGAAAATATACATTACTTAACACGCTGCGTTCGACGCGGAATTTTTAAATCGGTAATGCTGTATTTCCCTACTATTTTACCAGCTTTGTCTGTTAATTCCACCGTAACGGGTGCACACACTCTGTGAGCAAAAGCTGGTCCGATAAATTTATGTGCCAACTTCGAGGAATATACATCTGCCTTACTACTTAACTTTTTATTAGGGTAGTAGACTTCAGTCCCCACCTTGATCTCTACTGATCCAACTCCATCCGAATTCAGCCGGGCCAAACGTTTGTCATAGTTCTCTTAATTTGATTCTTAACTTTGTGACGAAATTCGTCAATTATGCTCATACGCTTGATCCAATAATCAATTGAATCGTCAACAGAGCAATTTTCAATCTTTTCAGAGGACTGGGTGACATGCCTAACAATAGTTTCGCGTCCATGGTTCAGAAAGAAGTGCGATATTCTACTGCCAGAATGTGGGACAGTGCTGTAAGCCAATTGAATTTTCGATCAATTTTCGTCCCATTCTTTATGGTTGTTCTTTATGTAGGCTGATATCATAGGCTTTATTGTTCTATTCACCCGTTCAACAGGGTTGCTTTGTGGGTGAGCTAATGTGGTTGTTATGTGTTTTATTCCCCTAGCTGTTAAAAGAGCTTTGACATCTTTATTCAAGAATTCTTTTCCATTGTCAGTAATAATGGACTTTGGCGTACACCAGCGATCAAAAACTGTTTCAAGAGCCTTTACTACCGATTTTCCAGTTCTTTGTCGAACTGGGAACAATTCGACAAATTTTGTGTAAAGATCCTGAACAACTATCAAATCTGAATTTCCCTTTAATTCACGAAAATAATTCTATGTGCAATATTTTATATTATTGATCCACATATTTCAATAGAAAACTGGTTGATCAAATGAAAATTGTTTAAATAACGAAACGACGTTTTGAACAGAATTTACTACTCCTCGCAATCATTTAATATAATTTTTATTCAGAATATACGATTTGAAACATATTTTTGCAAAAATGATTGTTTAAACAAATTATATTTGTTCAATCAATTGAAAAATATTTGATATATCCTTGCTATACACTATACAGTCAGAAAAATAATTATATGTATTTCATTTCATTTCATTTTTTGTAAGATATCGAAAAAAAGCTGCGTGAGCAAATCAAAATTGTTTAAACATATATAAATTTATTAATCATTGAAAGATATGTATCAAAATTATATAATTATCCAACAAAAAGTAGCCTAGGATATCAATTTGAGAAATAACTGGACATCTCTGGGTCAATTAAAAAAAATTTTAAGAATGAAAAATAAGGAATTGCTTAGATAATTACATAAGGTTAAAAAAAAGTAACTACTCGAAACGCTGACAAACTATTACATTTCAATCAGAAAATACGATTATTTTCAACATTTTTTGTCGACAAGTAATTGTTTGAATGAGTTACATTTGTTTAAATGATCAAAAATTGTTTAAAGAGTCTTGGGAAATATATAAATTGTCCATTAGTAATTGTTTATATGAAAAATACGACAAATATTGCTAAAAAGTAACAATGATACGTAAAAATGTAGTTTTTTTCATTTTGAAGTCATATTTGTGGCGCTGTGAGGGGGGTGAGGGTAAGGATGTGTTAGAAATAAAAGTTATTATTATGGTGTTATTTCATAGGTACTCCTCTTCAATCCCTGAAAAAGTTGGCACGTTTCGATCACACCCTGAAGTACGAGTTCAATTTTTTGAAAATCCAAAATTTCCCCATGTTAATTGAATGGGATTTTGAATTGCCCGGTGGCATGTGGTAATTTTCGAATTTCGAGAAAAAAATAGTAATTTTTTTCCGGAAATTTAACTTTTTTGGGACCGGCTTGCCCTCTAGGGTGAAAAGCGTTTTTTGGACCACCCTAGGATACACGTTTGTACGCCGGTTTGTCACTTAAATTCGCACCCTGTCTGTCGTCTAATAAAGATCCAAAAGTGTTGGTACATCTCAGTTCGTCTGAATTTGTTGAAAACGCATGTCCGTTGCTGGAGTTGAAAGGGCGATGTCCGTTGATACTTAATAAAAAATAAGACGGGCATGCGAAACCGTCTTTCTTCGGACTCCGTAGTACTTCTTGTCGGTGCAAGAAGTAGCAATGAACTGTAATGAGAATCTTAAGTGTGATCGACTCGAACGTACGAATGCGTGGGTGAGGTAGGGTTAGTTATTAGTTACCATTTTTTCAAGCGTTTTCCTAATTTCGATGGGATCTTCATTGTCAAGCGAGAATTTGGAAAGGAACCATGAAGGGAAGCTATATTAGGAATCGTTGAATTCTAGAAAAGGTTCACTGTCGTAAAGTGACTCAAAGACACCTTTTAATCTTTTGATTGATTATTCTTCCATTTGAATATGAATTTGTTTGACTAATAGTCATACTTATAAGTAATTCAGATATCATGAAATAAGGTTGAATATTATAGGTTAGATTAGCTGTTCAATATCTATTTTCATAATTTGAAGGAATTTTAAAGGACTGGGCATATTTTAGGGCATTTGAAAAGAGTCCAAGGTATTCGAAAGAGATGTCAGTAATTTCAATGAATATCACAACATTTTAAAGGGTTTGAAATATTTTAGGATATTTCAACAGATGTCAAGCAATTAAATTACTAAAATCAGTTGAAAATTCATTTTAGTAATTTAATTTCTTCCAAAGGATTTGAAATATTTTAGAGTATCTTAAAAGATTACAAGGTATTTTCAGAAGCTTTAAAAAGTTTCTAGTGATTTTAATATATGTAAAATAAATCTTTAGGAAATTTTAAAAGATTGCAAGGAATTTTCAAGTGTTGTAAAAAGTTTGAAGTGATTTTAAAGAACTGAAAATATTTTGGGGAATTTTGTAGGTATTTGTTTCAACAATTTCAAGGGATTTTAAAGGATAAGGAGAGTTTTAGATCATTTTTAAAAAATGCAAGGAATTTTCAAAACATTTACGTAATTTAAAAGAGTTTAACAAAATTTTAGAGAATTTGAAAATTTTTAGAGTATTTCAATATCTTCCAAGGAATTTTCAGTTGATTGCAGTAATTTAATTGATTTCTAAAAAATTTTCAAGATATTTAAATAATTTCAATGAGTTTCAAAAGATTTTGAAGGATTAGAGATGTTTTAGGGTATTTTAACAGATTCTAAGGAATTTTCAATTGATTTCTGTAATTTAATGGGATTTCAGAGGATTTCAAAAATATCGACGGATTTTACAAGATTTCAACTTAATATATATTGAGGGAAAATAATTGAGTGAATTTCAGAAGATTTAAGGAATTTTTTCTATTACAATAATTGGAAGAAATTTTAAAGGATTCGGCATATTTTAGTGTATTTTAAAAGAATCCAAGGCATTTTAAAGAGATGTCAATAATTTCAAGGAATTCAAAAAAGTTGTAAAGAGTTCAAAATATTCCAGGGAATTTTGAGGTATTTCAAGGAATTTTGTATTTATTTCAATAATTTGAAGAAATTTTTAAAGATTAGTAATATCTTACGGAATTAAAAAAAAATTAGAGGATTTTAAAACTTTTAGAGTTTTCTTTAAGATTCCAAGGATTTTTCATTTGATTTCAGTAATTTAATTGATTTCAAAGGATTTTAAATAGTCTAAAGTAATTTGAAAGATTCCAAGGCATTTTCGAAAGCTTTAAAACGTTCGAAGTGATTTTTAGAGTTTTAAAAGGTCTTGAAATATTTAGTGACTCCAATTAATTTTTTTTAATTGAATAATTTGAAAGAATTTCAAAGGATTTGGAATATTTAAGGCTGTTTTCAACATTTTTATTTGATTTTAAAGAGATTAAAAAAATTTCAAGAACCCAAGGAATTTTCAATTGATTTCAGTAATTTATTTCAGAAGATTTTAACTATTTTGGAGTATTTAAAAAAATATCGAGGCATTTAAAAAAAATTTCAAGTTTCAAGGAATTTAAAAAAAGTGTTAAGGATTTGAAAACTTTTAAAGTATGCTAAAAGATTCCAAGGAGTTTTCAATTGATTTCAGTAATTTAATTAATTTCAGAGGATTTGAAATATTTTTGGGTATTTTAGAAGATTCCAAGGCATTTTCGAAAGCTTTAAAAAATTTTAACTTTCAAGTAATTTTAAATAAATTTCTTACAAAGGATTCGAATTTTAAACAAAAAATATGAATTTTGAACAAAATAGTTGAATTAAAAAAGTAAAGAGTATCCTTCTACCATATTACTTACATTTTTAACCCAAAGACACAAATTTTCAACCAAACAGTACAGTTTTTGACCAAAAAAATAGAATTTTGAACAACAAAAAATTTACTTTTCAATCAAAAGGTGGAATTTTTAACCAAAATATTTGAATTTTTATTAAAAAAGAGGAATTTTTTACAAAATAATTAAATTTTTAACTCCACAATATGAATTTTTAACAAAAATTATAATTTTCAACCAAACATTAGAATTTTTTACCAAAATGGTAGAATATTTAACCCAAAAATATCAAAACAATCTTCTATACGAAAAATTTAATTTTCAATAAATTTTCAATAAAACAATAAAAATTGCAATTCGAAAATATGAATTTCCAACAAAAAAGTTCACTTTTAACCAAATAATTACATTTACAACCAAAGAGTCGAGTTTTTAACCAAAATAGTAGAATTTTTATACCAAGAAAAAAATGAATTTTCTACAAACCAATTATACTTTTAGGACAAAGATATGAATTTTCAAGCCAATAATACACATTTTCTACAAAACAGTTAAATTTTCAGCTCTAAAATATGAATTTTCATCAAAAAATTAACTTCTCACCCAAAAAGTAGAATTTTTAACCAAAATAGTTGAATCTTTATCCCAAAAAATAGTTTCTTCACAAAACAATTGAATTTAAAATAAAAAATGAATTTGCAATAAAATAGTTGAATTAAAAGAATATAGTTAATCTTTTTACCAAATACTTACATTTTTAACCCTAAGACACAAATTTTCAACCAAACAGTAGAGTTTTTGACCAAAAAAATAGAATTTTAAACAACAAAAAATTTCTACAAACCAATTATATTTTCAAATCAAAAATATGAATTTTCAAGCCAGAAAGACCAACTTTCTACAAAACGGTTGAATTTTTAGCCCAAATATGCAAATTTTCATCTAAAAATTTACTTTTCAACTAAAAGGTGGAATTTTTAACGAAAATATTTGATTCTTCATAAAAAAACAATGCATTTTTTCACAAAACAATTAAATGTTCAACTCGACAATTTGAATTTTCAACAAAAATTTTAATTTTCAACCAAACATTAGAATTTTTAACCAAAATGGTAGAATGTTTAACCCAAAAATATCAAAATAATGTTCTATACAATAAATTAAATTTTGAACGAATTTTCAATAAAACAATAAAAACTTTAACCCGAAATTATGAATTTTTAACAAAAAAGTTAATTTTTTACCAAATAATTATATTTTTAACCGAACGGTAGAGTTTTTGACCAAAATAGTAGAATTTTTAACAAACAAAAATATGAATTTTCTACAAAACCGTTGAATTTTCAGCCCAAAAATGTGAATTTTTATCAAAAAATTTACTTCTTAACCAAAAAGTTGAATTGTTAACCAAAATATTTGAATCTTTATCCCAAAAAATAATTTTTCCACAAAATAACTGAGTTTTAAACAAAAAAAATATGCATTTTCAACAAAATAGTTGAATTAAAAAAAAAAGTTAATATTTCTACCAAAATACTTACATTTTTAACCTAAAGACACAAATTTTCAACCAAACATTAGAGGTAATAATTGATATATCAACTAAAGAGAATTGAAAGTTTAAAAA
Source organism: Andricus grossulariae (assembly GCA_011634705.1). Lineage (NCBI taxonomy): Eukaryota > Metazoa > Arthropoda > Insecta > Hymenoptera > Cynipidae > Andricus > Andricus grossulariae. The sequence goes on along the minus strand of JAABKJ010075445.1, from coordinate 159,567,644 downwards.
AATTGAATTCATCCGAAAAAGCGAATTTTCATCTAAAATGATGAATCTTCAACCAAAAAAATTAATTTAAAAAGTTGAACTTTTAACTAAGTAGTTTAATTGAAAAAAAAATAATTCTCAACGAAAAATGTAATAATTGATATAACAGCTAAACAGAATTTAAAATTAAAAAAAAATGAATTCATAAAAAAAAACGAATTTTCAACAAAATAATTGAATCCTCAAAAAAATGTAACTTTTAACCAAGTCGTTTAATTGAAAAAAAAAGAATTTTTAACGAAAAATGTGATAATTGATATATCAACTAAAACTAATAAAAAAAAATGAATTCATCAAAGAAAAACGAATTTTGAACAAAACAGTTCAATCCTCAAAACAAACATTAAATTTCAACCACTTAGATTTTGAATCAATAAAGACTAAATGTTTTTCAAAAAGAGATGAAATTTCAACTAAAATTATGAATCCTCAACCAACAAAATTATTTTAAAAAAATTTAACTTTTAACTAAGTAGTTTAATTGAAAAAAAAGAATTCTCAACGAAAAATGTAATAATTGATATATCAACTAAAGAGAATTGAAAATGAAAAAAAATTGAATTCATCCGAAAAAGTGAATTTTCATCTAAAATGATGAATCTTCAACCAAAAAAAATAATTTAAAAAATTGAACTTTTAACCAAGTAGTTTAATTTAAAAAAAAAGAATTCTCAACGAAAAATGTAATAATTGATACATCAGCTAAAAAGAATTGAAAAAAAATGAATTCATAAAAAAAACGAATTTTCAACAAAATAGTTGAATCCTCAACCAAAAAAAAAATATTAAATTTTAACCACTTAAATATTGAACCAATAAAGAGTAAATGTTTTCCAAAAGAGATGAATTTTCAACCAAATAGTCGAATTTTTAATGAAAAGGACGAATTTTCTATTCAAAAAGTCGAATGCACAACAAAACAGTTGAATTTTCGAACCAAAAATTTTATTTTTAACCAAGACAGATGAATTTTCGAACAACAATGAATAAACTTCCATCAATAATCGTTGTATTTAGAAACAAATAGTTGAGTTTTTAATCCAAAAGGTCAAATTTTCTATTCAAGAAGTCAAATTTTGTAAGAAAAAAGATTAATTTTTAACAAATTAGGAGAATTTGGGACAAAAAAGTTAATTTTCAACCAAGACAGATGAATTTTCGAACAAAAATTAATAAACTTCAACCAATAATCGTTGTATTTATAAACAAATAGTTGAATTTTTCATGAAAAGGGCGAATGTTCTATTTAAAATGTCGATTGTACAACAAAGCAGTTGAATTTTCCACCAAAAAATATTATTTTTAACCAAGACAGATGAATTTTCGAATAAAAATGAATGAACTTCAACCAATAATCCTTGTATTTACAACTAATAGTTGAATTTTCAATCCAAAAGGACGAATTTTCTATTTAAAAAGTCGAATTTACAACAAAACAGTTGAATTTTCAAACAAAAAATGACTTTTTAACAAATTAGGTGAATTTCCGACAAGTAACTTTATTTTGAACGAACAAAGATGAATTAAAAAAAAATTATTTGCAAGTAAATTATCGAATTTTCAGTAAAGAATGATTAAGCTAACAAAACGATTCAACCAAAAACTTTGATTGATTGAAGCAAACGAATTTGGTCAACTAAACGAAAATTTTGTTCATTGAACTAAAACATTTTCTGAAATCACCCAAATGTGGCCAACAGAAATATTTTGTTGAATATAACATTTTTTTTCTGGGGGTGGGAAATATTACTGCTTATTTAAAAGTTCAAATACTTTGTTAAGAAATAATTTGTTTGTTTGAAGATTCATGATTTCAGTTGAAAATTCATCTCTTTGGTTGAAAATTTAACTACTTTGTTAAAAATTCATTTTTATGATTATACATTCATCATTTTAGTTGAAAACTTAAATTATTTCTAATGGTTGAAAATTTAACTATTTTATTTAAAATTCGTGTTTTTTTGGCGAAAATTATTTTTTTTTTAGTTTAAAATTTAACTATTCAATTTTTTGTTAAAAATTGATCTTTTTTATTTGAAAATTAAACTATTTGTTGTAAATGTCAGGTATTTTGTTGAAAATCCGTCTATAATGGTAAAAATCTTTTTCGGTTGAAATTCTTTTATCTTTTTATTCAACTACTTGGTAGAAAGTTAAACTGCTTGGTTGAAAATTAATTAGTTTGATTAGGAATTTATCATTTGTTCTGAAAATTCATCTGTTTGGTGGAAAATTTAACCATTTCTTTGAAGATTCCTTTTTTTTGTTGTTGAAAACGAATCTTTTTCAGTTGAAAATTAATTTATATTCTTGAAATATTATCTTTTTTGTATAAAATTAATCTTCTTGGCCAAAAATGCATTTTTTTCGAATTAAAAATTCAACTGTTTTGTAGAAAATTCAACTATTCAGTAGAAAATTAACTTTTTAGTTAAATATTCATATTCTTGGGTTGAAAAGTGAATTGTTTTGCAGACAAACCGCCTTTTTGACATTAAAAATAAAAAAATAAAAAAATAAAATTTTCTTCATTGACTTAAAAACCTATATCTTGGTTGAAGATTCGTCAATTTCGTTTGAATTCAACTGTTTCTTTTTAATTCAAAATTAACATCTTTTTTGGTTGAAATATAAACTATTACAATTTTTGTTAATAATTAATCTCTTTTATTGAAAATTCAACTACTTGGTAGAAATTTAAACTGCTTGGTTGAAAATTAATTCTTTTGGTTAATAATTTATCATTTGTTTTGAAAATGCATCTGTTTGCTGGAAAATTTAACTATTTGGTTGAAAATTCTTTTTTGTTTGTTTGTTCAAAACGAATCCTTTTTAGTTGAAAATTAATTAATTAATTTTTTAATCATATCGTCTTTTTTGTAAGAAATTAATCTTCTTGGTCAAAAATTTTTTTTTTTCTAATTGAAAATTCAACTGTTTTGTAGAAAATCCGTCTTTTTGGCTTAGAAATTCAATTACACATTTTTTTTTCTTTATTGACTTAAAAACCTTTCTTGGTTAAAAAGTCGTCTTTTTTGTTTGAATTCAACTGTTTTTTATTTGAAATTAAAAAAAAAATTTTGTTGAAATATCAACTTTTAAATTTTTTGTTAATAATTAATTTTTCTTATTGAAAATTAAATCACTTGGATAAAAGTTGAACTTCTTAACTGAAAATTTATTTTTCGTGGTGAAAGATCTATCATTTTAGTTGAGAATCAAACCATTGTCTTGAAGATTTGAATAGATTCAAAATATATCAAAACTGAACTATTTAAAATTGATACGTCAGTTATTGAATAATTTCTTTAATTTTAAATGGTTACAATTTTATAGTTCTGAATTTTCATGTTGAATGCTGAATTTTCCAATTATCTCTTTTTTAAATTTAAATCTTGAAATTAAAACAGTAATGAATAAATTTTGAAAGAGATCGAGTATAAAAATTTTTTAATATTCTTATTAATTAAATTTTTTTTCAGTTTCAAATACAGTTTTGATTCGAATAATTTTGAATGTTCCGTAGTAGACTTTTTCAAAGTTTGTAATGTTTTCCATTCTGAATCACTTTATTTTGAACGTTTCTTTATTGAATAATTCATATTTAAAGGGTCATAACTGAAATGCGTTCCATTTTCAATGGTAAAAATGAAGGTGAATTTATTTCAGGATAATGATTGTCAAATTTTAATCACTTTGAATTAAAAATGATTAAAATTCAAAAGTTTTACATTTTTAATTTTTTTATTTCAAGCTGTTTTAATAAGAAATGATACAATATAAATTCCTTGGAATTTTGAACGATCCAATTTTCAAAATTTTGATCCGAAATTCAAGGTTTGCCGCACAGGACTAGATAACAACTTTTTTTTCGAAAATGAGTTTAGTGCATACAAGATTCTTAAAAAATCAAATACACATTGTGGTAAAAGGATTTTTTCTTCATATTATTTTTTAATACAATAATTTCAATCAAAATGTATTTAAAATCTCATTTAAAATTTTAACGTAGTAATAATTTTTTCGATGTTTCAACATTGATATTTCTTAAATTTCTTATAATTTATTTAAAAAACATTTATTTGGTATTCTTTCGGATTACATGCAAATAAATGTCTGCCATACTGTGATGACATTCAATTTTGAATTTCTCGGAACTAAATTATTTTCCCGGATCAAATTTTTTTATTATGGTCAACCATCCCCAAATCTCAAAAGAAAGTTTTTATGTTTGCAAAAAATTGAAAATTCGTTTTCGAATTGCTATCTAATCCGCCTTTGAAAGCCCATGAAATTTGAATCTCAAAATTCTTAGTCGATTTTCTCGGAATTGGCTAGGTTTTCGCATCAAACTTTATTTGTCCATATTTAAAAAATTAGTATCCCGGAATTTTAAATTCATTTTTTTTCAAATTGAAAATCGATTTTTTATGGCAATACATAGTCATGCCTGGTCCAATCTTGAATTTGTGTCATTTTGAGATTGTCAACTTCCACATCCATTTTCTCGAACCTGGTAACTTTTGTTGATCAAACTTTTTGGCTTTTTTGATTTCTATAAAATCAAACTCAGTATTTAGAGAAAAAACAAATGTCCAATCTTCAAATACTGAGTTTGATTCTACAGAATTTTTTATCGCTCTTTTGAAAATTTCTCATCTTGTTGGTTATCCAGTTCTGTAATTTCACTCTTCAATTTTTTAATGCTGAACGTAAATGAACGCTACTGATAACATTTTTTCAATTTTAAACACTTTTGATTTCTAATTATTCAATTTTCAATGCTCTCATTCAAAAAGGATAAGAGTTCATTTCCTATTCATTACATTCCAAATATTGTCCTTTTTTTTATTTTACATTATCAAAAATAATTTGATCTCGAATGCTTTAAATCCGAAATTATTATTAACAAGAATAACTTTCTGCCCAAATGACGACTTTTTAACAATATATATGAATTTTCTACTAAACAGTTGAATTTTCTACCAAACAGTAGAATTTGCAACCAAACAGTTGAATTTTCATCAAAAAAGTTCATTTTTAATTAAAAAATACAACTTTTCGACCATGAATGATAAATTTTCAACAAAAGATTAAACTTCTTAAGCTAAAAAGTCGAATGTTTTAGAAAACAGTGGAATTTTAAATGGAAAAAGACAACATTTTAAAAAAAAGATCATTTTCAATGAAGAAAGATGAATTTTTAATAAGATAGTTGAATTCTCAACCTAAAAGTTGAACTTTCAACAAATAAGATTAATTTTTTACCCAAAATGACGACTTGTTAACAAAATATATTAATTTTTTATTAAATAGTTACATTTTCTACCGAACAGTTGAATTTTAAACCAAATAGTTGTATTTTCAAGCAGAAAGTTGAATTTATAACCAAAATTTGAACTTTTAACAAACAAGAATAATTTTCTACCCAAATGATGACTTTTTAACCAAATATATGAATTTTCTACTAAATAGTGTAATTTTCTACCAAACAGTTGAATTTCCAACCAAATAGTTGAATTTTCAACCAAATAGTTGAACTTTCAACAAACAAGAATAATCTTCTACCCAAATGACGACTTTTTAATCAAATATATTAATTTTCTACTATATAGTTGAATTTTCTACCCAATAGCTGAATTTTCGACCAAAAAGTCGAATTTTCAAACAAAAAGTTGAACTTTCAAAAACAAGAATAATTTTCTACCCAAATGACGAATTTTTAACAAAATATATGAATTTTCTGCCAAACAGTTGAATTTTAACTTATTCAATGTACAGGATAAAGTTTCAATCAAAAATAGAATAATTAAATTTTCAGATAAAAACTCTGTTAAAAAAAAATTATTTTGAACACAAAAATCGAATTCTCAACAAGATTGTTAAATTTTCAACTAAAAAGATGAATTTTCGACTAAAAAGATTCTATCTATATAAGATTCTAATGTTCTATAAAAAAAAGACGAATTTCCAACTTATTCAATATACAGGAAAAAATTTTAACCAAACACGAAATAGTTAAATTTTCAGATAAAACAAAATTTAACAACAGCAAAAAATGAATTTTCAACAAAGTTGTTAAATTTTCAATCAAAATATATGACTTTTCGAGCCAGAAGATTAATGTTCCACCAAAAAAGACAAAGTTTGAAGAAAATACATGAATTTTCAACAAAATTATTTAAAGAAAGTCAAAAAGACGAATTATCTACAAAGAAGTAGAATTTTGAACCCAAAAATATGATTTTTCAACCAACAAGTTTAATTTTCAACCAAATAATTTATTAATTAAAAAACCGGGAATTTATTTACTTCTGATCGTAGAAAAATTCAAGTTTTCATTATTTTAATAATTAATAATTAATAATTATAATTCGGTTTTAGAAGAAAGGAATTAAAAAAAATCACTCTTACAAGTCAGAATTCGTTACAATTTGAATGTTCCTTCTTCCAAATTAAAAAAAAGGAAGTACTTCAAGTATTTTTTAAGTAGAAGTAGTATTTCAAAAAGGAAATATTGCTGAATTATAATAGAAAATTTTGTTACATTGTTCGTTGCGAATTCATCTTTCTAAATTGTCTACATTATTTTTCGAAATTTTAGAGAATCATTTTTTCAAATTCCCTTAAAATTAATTTCCCAAATGAATCATTATTTAAATTTCACCAGGACTTTTAAGAAAACTTTTTCATTGGCTTGAAATCTTCAAAATTCTCAAGGCAAAATGTTCGGTAAAATTCTCTCCATCATTCTCGTTCATCACAAAAAAAAACTTGATAACATTTCAGTCTAAAAGACGTAAAACCTAATTCTAAAGCAAAAAAAAATTTTGAATCCGTTTTTATACTATTTGACTATTTTGTGGAAAATTCATCTAGTTTGTTGAAAATTGATGTTTTTTGGTAGAAAATGAATCTTCTTGTTTGAAAGTTGATCCTTTTTTTTTTTTAATTTAATCACTTGGCTGATAATTCACATATGTTGTTGAAAATTCGTCGTTTACATTTGAATTGAGCCGTTTTTGATTAAAAATAAGAATTTTTGCTCGAAAATAGTTTTTTTTATGTTGAAATTAAACTATTTGCGTAAAAATTCACGTATTTTGTTGAAAATTTGTCTTTCTTTGGTAGAAAATTAATCTGGTTTGATTGAGGATTCAACCATTATATTAAAAGTTTGTCTTTTTGCGTTAAATTTAATTGTTTTTTATTAAAGATAAAAATCCTTTACGGTAGAAAATTCAACTACTTCATAAAAAAATTATAATTCATTTTTTGGATGAAGATTCATCTCTTTGGTTACAAGTTTATCTCTTCTATTAAGAATGATTTTTTTTCTAAAAATTCAACTATTTTTGTAGAAAATATAACTGGTTGATTATAAAGTTAACTTTTTTGTACAAATTTCATATTTTCATGTTGAAAATTCAACGGTTTTACTGAAAATTATTATTATTTTTTTTTTGCTAAAAATTTATCCTTTTTAGCTGAAAATTTTACTACTTAGTTGACAATTAACATATTTTGTTTGAAATGGGTATTCTTTGGTGAAATTGCATTGTTTCTTATTGAACATTAAAATCCCTTACCGTAGAAGGTTCAACTATTAGGTTAAAAGTATTTTGGTATTTTGGTGAATATTCGTCTTGTTGGTAGAATAATAATCATTTTGGTTAAAGATTCATCTTTTTAGTTGAAGATTTTGTGTCCTTTAATAGAAAATTGATCTTTTTTGCTAAAAATTTGTTCCAATTGTTGAAAATACACCTTTTTTTGTTACATATATTGTTTGTTTTGGTTGAAAATTAATTTTTCTATCCAGAATCTGATAATTTCATTTTTAGTTCTAAAGTTATCATTTTTATTTGACAATTTAGGGATTGTGTTCAAAATTAAATTTTTTGGTGGAAAATTAATCTTTTTGGCTGAAAATTCCATTGCTTTGGTTGAAAATGTAACTATTTGTTGAAAATGCATCTAATTTTGGTAAATTTCGCCTTGTTGGTTCAAGGTGCTCTTCAACTGATAGAAGAGGTACTTAAAGGTCCAATGCACAGCTTAGAGTTGATTTTCAGCCTAACCCTCTACGTTTAAGCTTGAACTAATTATAAATAAGTACCCACAATAATTTCAATTGAAATAATTGATTCCACTACTTTCGTGAAAAATCTATATATATATATATATTCATTTTGTTTTAAAGCATTTTTAATCCTCTTATCGATACAATTGCAAACAATTGGTTAAAAACGAAATTTTGTTGAAAAGTTATATTTTTTTATCGAAAATTCAACTATATTTGGTTGGAAATGAAGTTTTTTATTGATAATTCATCTCCCTTGGTAAAAAAATTCAACTTTTTGGTTGAAAATAAACTTTTTTTATTGAAAATTCAATTGTTTTCTAGAAATTCGTTTTTTTTTTATTAAACATTCAACTATTTTGACTGAAAATTCAACTATTTCTGTTGAGAAATCATCAGTTTCAGTTAAAAGTGCAATTGTTTTGTAGAAAATTTGTCTTTCTGGATTGAAAATTTAATAATTTTTTAGAAAATTCAACTATTTGGTTTAAAAATTGTCTTTTTGGGTCAAAAATGGAACTTTTTTGTAGAAAATTTGGCTTTCGAGATTGAAAATTAAACAATTTGGTAGAAATTTGAACTATTTTGTTAACTTTTTACATGAAAATTCAATTTTATTTAAATAAAAATCGTTTCTTTGTGTTGGACATTCAACTATTTTGCTTGAAAATTAAACTATTTGGTTGAAAATACGTCTTTTCATGTCAAAAATTAAATTATTTTGTGGAAAATTTCAACTACTTGGTTAAAAAAAGAACTTTTTTGTTGAAAATTCAATTGTTTTTCCAGAAAAGTCATTTTTTCCTTATTAAACATTCAACTATTTTTTGTTAAAAATTTAACTATTTTGTTGAAAATGTAATTTTTTTTAATTAAATTTTTTTATTGAAAATTCGACGATTTTGTTAAAAACCAATCCATTTTTGTTGAAAATTGATATTTTTTAGTAGAAATTTGAACTATTTTTATGGAAAATTCAACTATTTGGTTGAAAATTTCACTAGTTTCTTAAAAATTCATTTTTTCAAGTTGAAATTCCGTTTTTCAGTTGATAATTCGTTTTTTAATTGAAAATTTAATTATTTTCTCAACCAAAATAATTTCTATTGTGTTGAAAATTAATTGTTTCAACTGAAAATGTAACTATTCTATTTTTTATTGAATTCTTTATTTAAAAAATCCAACTATTTGGTAGAAAATTATTCTTTTCAAGTTCAAAATTTAGTTATTTTGTTAAAAATTTAATTATTTCGTTAAAAATTTAACAGCTTTGTTAAAAATTTATCTATTTTTGTTTTGAAAATTTGTATTTTTGAATAGAAAATTAAACCATTTTTAAAGAAAATTCAACTATTTGATTGCAAATTTTACTAGTTTCTTGAAAAATCATTTTTTCAGTTAAAATATCGGTTTTTTAGTTGAAAAGTTGTTTTTTTAACTGAAAATTTCTTTTTTTTTTAACGGAAAATGTAGCTATTCCATTTTTCGTAGAAAAATATATTTTTTGTTGTTAAAAATGTTATTATTTAAATGGAAATTCAAATATTTAATTAAAAATTGAACAATTTTGGTAACAACTGATCATTTTTGGTAGAAAATTTTATTATTTTCTTAAAAAATAATTTTTTTTATTATGAAAATTAATTTTTTTTACTGAAAATGTAACTATTCCATTTCTGGTCGAATATTTATCTTTTTCAGTTAAAAAGTCTAAGCTTTTGGTAGAAAATTTATGTATACTTGTTGAAAATTCATTTTTTTTCAAAATTTAATTATTTTGTTGAAAATTTAATTATTTTATTGAAAATTCAACGATTTTTCATGTATTTTATTGAAAATTCTTATTTTATGACAGAAAATCAATCTTTTTGGGTTGAAAATCTAACTCTTCTTTTTAATTAATTTTTTTCAACTGAAAATTTAACTATTCCATTTTTAGTTTGAAATTTATATTTTTTTAGGTAAAAATCCATTTACGTGGTTTTTTTACGAATTAAAAAAAATAGTTCAATTTTCTATCAAACAAATGAATTTTCAACGGAAAAAATCAATTTTTACTAAAAAGATTAATATTCTACCACAATTGACGAAATTTCAGCAAAAGGCGTGGATTTTTAACCAGTTAGTCGAATTTTCAATCCAAAAGATGAATTTTACACAAAAAAGACAAATTTTCAAAAAAATAAATAAACTTTCAACTAAAAAAATAAATTATCAATCAAAAATAGATTAGTTTAATTTTTAGTAAGAAAAATAAATTTACAACAACAAAAATTTCAATGAAATAGTTACATTTTCAACCAAATAGATGAATTTTCAACATTCTATCAAAAAATATAAAGTTTAAAAAATTAAGTTTCAACTAAAAAAAGGATTTTCAACTACAAAAAAATATGAATTTTCACTAAAATAGTTAATTTTTCAACAAAAGCAATGGATTTTTACCCAAATAGTTGAATTTTCAATCCAAAAGATAAATTTTATCCAAAAAAAGACAAATTTTCAACAAAATAAATGAACTTTTAACTAAAAAACATAAATTTTCGACCAAAAATAGAATAGTTTTATTTTCAGTTAGAACAATAAATTTACAACAAAAAATTTCGATGAAATAGTTATATTTTCAACCAAAAAGATAAAAAATCGATGAAAAAATATAAAGCTTAAAAAATTAAGTTTCAACTAAAAAGCGAATTTTCAACTTGAAAATCTAATTTGTAACAAAATAGTACAATTTTCAACAAAACAAATGAATTTTAACCCAAATAGTTGATTTTTCAAACCAAAAGATGAATTTTATACAAAAAGGCAAATTTTCAACAAAATAAATGAATTCTTAACTAAAAAAGATAAATTTGCAACCAAAAATAGATTAGTTCAATTTTTAGTTAGAAAAATAAATTTACCAACAAAATTTCAATGAAATAGTTACATATTCAACCAAAAAGATCGAATTTCTATAAAAAATATAAAGTTTAAACAATTAAGTTTGAATTAAAAAATGGATTTTCAACTTGAAAAATAAATTTTTAACCAGTTAGTTCAATTTTCAATCCCAACGATGAATTTTATTTTTTTTAAATTTCAACAAAATAAATGAACTTTTAACTGACAAAGATAAATTTTCAACCAAAAATAGATTAGTTTAATTTTTAGTTAGAAAAACAAATTTACAAGAAAAAAGATTTCAATGAAATATTTACATTTTCAACCGAAAAGGTGAATTTTTAACCAAAAAGATCAAAGTTCTATCAAAAAATATAAAATTACAAAAATTAAATTTCAACTAAAAAACGGATTTTCAACTGAAAAATATAATTTGTAACAAAATAGTTAAATTTTCAATAAAAGAAATGAATTTTCGCCCAAATAGTGGGATTTTCAATTCAAAAGATGAATTTGATAAAAAAAGACAAATTTTCAAGCAAAGAAATGAAGTTTTAACTAAAAAGGATCAATTTTCAACCAAAAATAGAATAGTTCAGAATGGGAGACATCCATTGGTCTCAGACGGGAACCATTGAAGGGCAGACATACTGCTAGAGTATTTTGATTTATAAATAAATTGGGCAATGCCTGTAATGGAAAAGTAGCGCACGATCCCAACAGCAAATTTCGAACCCTTCTAACGGATATAACTTTCCACATGCCTTTCTTCAACGAGGCGAAAGCCAAGCTGATGCGAATGCAGTTCGTGGATCGTCAAAGTAGGAAACCTTGGGGCCACCAACCTCCGTCCTTGTGAAACTTTAAAAAACCTTCGAAGGAAAACAGCCTCCGTGGAAGAGATTAAAGGAATTGGTGTTCACGCACCTAAAGACGAAGCACTTAAGGCAGGATCTACTGGAGAACTTCTTTTGGCTTGTTCGCGACCACGGAACAGGAAATACTAAACTGACCTGTTACCAATTCATTGGTCACTTGAAGGCTCTCGTCAATAACAACCTGACGGATTTCCACATTTTGGGTTCAAACTGTGACGATGATGAAGGACCTTTTCTTCTATCGTGGCAGAATTACCTTGCTTTCAGTGACGAGTCAGTTCTAGGTGAGACGTTTGAAGGCAAAGAAATCCCTCGAATCAGTTGACATTTCAAGCGAAAACGCTTAGGAAATATGCGCACAAAGAAAATCGTTCCCTGCCAGAATCCGATTCCTGAAAAGGGAAACATTTCCACGGTAATCGGAGCCATCATGAATCAATTAGAGAAGAAAGTTCCGTCACTAGATTCTTGTTCACATTATCGAGAACTTTCAACAATGGTTCAAAGGCATTTCTCCAAACGAGTGAACGTAAGAGCAAAGTCAATGCTTGAAGAAATTCACGCCAATATAACTGGTCTCCTCCGACGAATTATGGTGTTATCCTACGTGGAAGTGGGAGTTCAAGAAATGGCAGTAACATTCCTCTAAAAAGAAGCATGGACTGATTTTGTTACCTGCCGAATCCACAAGGACACTTTAGTGAATAATTTTCTTCGCTTGATTGTAGAACAGTACCTTCATGCGACTGCGGCTTAGGTTGAATTTCCAAATAAAAATATTCATAAAAAAAAACATATTTTTTTCAACTCAATAGATCAATCATCAGGCCAAAGTGATAGATTTTCAACAAAATACATATATTTTTCACCAAATACTTCGATTTTCAACCAAAAATGGAACTGTTTAATATTTGGTTGAAAACAGAAAAGTTTCAGAAAAAAATAACAATATTTATCAAGCAACCAGTTGTATTTACAACTGAACAGTTGAATTTTTAACCAAATATTCCAATTTTGAGCAAAATATTTCATTTTCCAACTGAAATGGTGAATATTGAACAAACGCCATTTTGAAAATGAAGATAAACTTTCAAGCAAGTAGTTCAATACATCAAAAAAATTATTACAATTGAAAAAAATGCTAATCGAAAAACATAGCTCTTGATATTTCGACCAAAATCAAATTTCATTTCAAATAAAAAACAGCTTGATTCCATACAAAAATATGTCAACGCAATAGTTGGATCTTCAATCTGAATAGAACCAGTTTGAACCAAGCAGTTACATTTTTAACCAAAGAAGAAGAAAATTTACCAAAACATTTTTAATAAAGAAAGACGAATTCACAACAGAATATATGAATTTTTAACTAGAAACAATCAATTTTACAGTGTTGGGAATGTTATTTTTCGGAATTTTTCAGTCGTCCCTTTATTTTTCGGGAATTTTCGAATTCGAGAATTTTATTATTAAGGAACTTTATTATTTGGGAATTTTATTTTTCAGGATTTTTCAGTCGTCTCGAATTTTCCAATTCGGGAATCTTATTATTCGGAAATTTTCCAATTCCTGAATAATAACATTCTCGAATTTGAAAATTCCCGAATAATAAAGGGACGACTGCAAAATACCGAAAAATAAAATTCCCGAAACTGTAAAATTCCTAAAAAATAAAATTCCCGAAGAATAAAATTCTCGTGTAATAAACTTTTCGAATAATAAAATTTCATACTAATAAAATCATTGAATGCTAACATTTCCTAATAATAAAATTCTTGAATTGGAAATTCCCGAATATTTTCCTTTTCGAGAATTTTATTATTCGGGAATTTTATTATTTGGGAATTTTACAGTGTGCGAAATTTTATTTTTCAGGATTTTTCAGTAATCCCATTATTATTCGGAAATTAGCCAATTCAAGAATTTATTATCTTATTATTTGGGAATTTCATTATTTTTTTCGGGATTTTTCAGTCATCTCTTTATTTTTCGGGAATTTCCCGATTCGAGAATTTTATTATTTGGGAATTTTATTTTTTAGGATTTTTCAGTCGTCTCGAAATTTCCAATTCGGGAAAAATTCTCCAATTCCTGAATAATAAAATTCTCGAATTGGAAAATTCCTGAATCATAAAGGGACGAATGAAAAATCCCGAAAAATAAAATTCCCAACGATGTAAAATTCCCAAATAATAAAATTCCTGAATTGGAAAATTTCCTAATAATAAAAATCCCGAAGAATAAAATTCCCTACTGATAAAATCCTCGAATAATACAATTCTCGAATACCAAAATTCCCTATTAATACAATTCTTGAATTTGAAAATTCCCGAATGTTTTCCAATTCGGAAATCTTATTATTTAGGAATTTTATTTTTCAGGATTTTTCAGTAATCCCTTTATTATTCGGGAATTTGCTAATTCAAGAATTTTATTATTAGGGAATTTTATTATTCGGAAAATTTATTATTCGAGAATTTTATTATCAGAAAATCTTATTATTCGGGAATTTTCCCATTCCCGACACTGTAAAACTTCCAAATAATAAAATTCCCGAATTGGAAAATTCCCGAACAATAAAATTCCCGAATAATAAAATTCTTAAATTATAAAATTTCCGCAACAATAAAATCCCGAATTGGAAAATTCTTGAACAGTAAAATTCCGAAATTGGAAAATTCCCGAACAATAAAATTCCCGACACTGTATAATTCTCGAATTAAAAAATTCCCTAATAATGAAATTCTTAAAATTATAAAATTTCCAAAACATAAAAATCCCGAATTGGAAAATTCCCGAATAATAAAATTCTTAAATTATAAAATTTCCGAAACAATAAAATCCCGAATTTACAAATTCTCGAACAATAAAATTCCCGAATTGGAAAATTCCCGAACAATAAAATTCCCAAGGGACGACTGAAAAATCCCGAAAAGAAAATTCCCGAATAATAAAATTCTTAAATTATGAAATTTCCGCAACAATAAAATCCCGAATTGGAAAATTCTTGAACAGTAAAATTCCGAAATTGGAAAATTCCCGAACAGTTGTTGAAAAAAGGAGTGAAATTTGATTAATACTTCGTGTTAAATAGCGGCTAACTTTTTTGAACTTTTCACCGTTTTCGTGAACGATTAGAACGTCACTTTTGTTTGGACTTTGTCGTGTGCAATCTAAGTCTTCATCGAGATAATACTCCATTGCAGATCGGATATAAGCCTCTCTGACAGGATGACCAGAATATAAGTCAGGAGAGTGAAAGATGCCTTTTTCTGTTTGCACTTTCCTCGGCTCGTCAAGCAAGTACTTTGTTACTTCAGGGAAAGTAGATAAAATATAATTGTTTGAATATTTATCTGAAAATACTCTTAATAATCGATTTTGTTTCACTTAGATTCACAAATTTGAAAAGATAATTGTAATATTGCAACTCACTGCTTACATTGCTCACTTGAATATAAGTTTTGAGTGGTTAGTTGAAATCGATTGGTTCAAAGACTTGAATACTCTAGAGACTGTCTGCTTCAATATTCAAAACTAAAATATTATAGCAGCTAATAAAATTGACCAATATTTCTAAAAATATCAAGGATGACAAGAAAATTTCTAAATGTCTGTCAACGGTTACTGCTGCGTGCACACTGACCTTTTTTGTTGAAAACTCACTTTTTGTGTTTTTCGGATCGAAAATTGAATTATTTGGTAGAAAATGCATATTTTTGAGTTATTAATTCAACTTCTTTGTCAAATTTGTTTTTTTTTTTTTGGTTTGAAAATTAGTCTGATCTAGTAAACGATTCAAATAATTTGCAAAACATTGGTATTTTCTGTTTGCCTAAGTGAAGTTCGATCGAAATCATACGACCGCCTCGTTCGAAGGGATTACTGTTGTAATGCTGCTACTCTCCGCTAGCTCGTCAGAATCTTCAGAGCCAAAAAATCCTGGAGCCCCTCCTCTATCTTTGCCTCGATGGCTTCATTAATTTTAGAGTTTCTTAGAAAATTGCCTAAGGTAATTTAAATGATTACCGAAAACTGGGCGGGCAACTAAATACTTCTTGGAGGGAGTAATCCCTTCGAACGAGGAGGTCGTATGATTTTGATTGAACTTCACTCAGGTAAGTTAGTTTGATCGTATAATTATACTTCTGGTCTTGTTCTCGGGATTACAGTTGTAGATGTTTAGAGTCGACAATTTTCATATGCCATTTTATATTGAAATTGAATGTATATAATGGCAACAGAACTTAGACTCATTTCTCAGTGCCGCGCTACAAAAACTTTTGTTTGACGCGGATATCGGTTAGTTATAAAAACGCGCAAATACTGACAATTTTCCGACCAGCCCACTGTACTTTTTATCGTATTCAAATGTAGACCGCTTTTGAAGGCCTTTGAAGTAGCAGCATAGTGGAGGCCAGGTGGTAACTGCATCTATTATCGGTGTAACATCCCTAATTTTTGAGTATTTTAGTCGGGAAGGTTTTATTCAGAAGATTCCTTCAAATTAACGATGTATCGCAGAGTCCAAAATATTTTTTTCTAAAATTGAGGCTATCACCGATCTTTCTATATTCAGCGTGCCATAAGATGCGCTTTTGTCAAAATTTTTGGTCAGAATCTCCAGTACCGCGTTGGTTTCCTGTTGAAAAGGATTTAAACCTTATTTATTCGCAGAATCCCCACCAATCTTTCAAGGCGCTGTTGTATAATTGAAGTAAAGTTAATGGTAATATTTCAAGATAATAATATTATTAGGAAGATGAATGTTTTTAAACTTTATAATATAATGATCAATTGAAAAGAAAAAATGGCAAATTATTCTACTTACCAATAACACGCAGGTTTTAACTATTGACTCAAAATTTTATGTGATTCAAAATAATTGTAAACAATAATACTAATTGCAGGGGACAAAACATAATTTTTTTCAATAACACAGATAAAAATGATTTTGTACAGTAAGTGTATTTAAATATTATTTTTTATGTTTGAATGCTCTTTAATTATGTAATAAACTCGTTTAAACAAAATTTAATCAATTTTATTACCTAATTGAATAGTGGTTGGAAAATCAAAAATAATGGCCAAATACACTTCTGTTAACGAATAATTATTTTCTAAATCATTAAAAAATATAGTTTAGTCCCATGCAACATGGTATTTATGTTTGCCCCTCGCCGTACAGACATCTTGGATTTCTCCCACCCAACCTGAAATATCTAATTAGGTATTTCAAGTTGTGACGTCAGCTGGCAAGATGTCTGCACGCTGAGGGTCAAACAAGTAGGGGATACCACCAACAGCACCTAGCTCTTGGAACTTTTTTTATGAAAATTAGTTTTTTTTTGCTGAAAATTAATTAAATGAAAATAAAAATATTCCACTTTCGGTTGAAAATTTAACTACGTTGTTGATTTTTTTTTTTTTTTTGTAAAAAATTAATTCTTTTAATTGGAAACTTAAGTATAATATGCTACCATTTTCAGTTGGAAATGTTTTTTTCTCAGTTAAAAATTTATCTTTTTTGTTGAAAAATGATTTTGTTTTTGTTGAAAATTCAACTATTTTTTTGAAACACCTTTTTTCGGTGCAACATTATTTTTATAAGGGAAATTTCAACAATGCCTTTTTTTATGTATCTTTTTTAGTTGAAAATTAAACTATATTGGGATAAAGAATATTAATCTTCTCGTTGGAAGAAGGTTGAAAATTTACGCATTTTGCTGAAAATTTAACCATCTTCCTAAAAATTGTTTTTTCGTTGTTAAAAATTAAGTTTTTTTAGTTTAAAATTCGTCTCTTTGGTACAAAATTATTGTTTTTAAAATTCATTCATTTGGTTGAAAATTAAAATATTGTGTTGAAACTTTGTTTTGGTTCAAAATTAATTAAATAAAAATTTAATTTTTCTTCAGTTGAAAATTCAGCTATGTGGTTGAAAATTCATCTTCTTTTGGTAGAAAATTCTTATTTTTCTTTAAAAATTCATTTCTGTAGTTAAAAATTGAACTATGTTGTTCAAAATCTTTTTTTTTTTTTTTTTTAAATTAATTTTTCAAAATGGAAATTTAAGAAAAATATTCTTCCATTTTTTGTTAACGAATTTGTTTTTTTTAGTTGAAAATTGATCTGTTTGGTTGAAAATTAATTTTGTTTGTGTTGATAATTTAACTACTTTGTTGTAAATTATTTTTTCTTTTTTAAAAATTAGTGAAATGAAACAGTAACAGTTATAAAATGTTTATTTTTTAGTTGAAAATTCTTTTTTTTTGGTAAACAAATTTTTTTCTTGTTTGAAAATTCATCTTTTCGTTTGGGAATTAATGTTTTTTGTTGTTGAAAATTTAACTATTTAGTTGAAATTTCTTTTTATCTTCTTGATTCAAAATCACCATTTTGTTTAAAAATACATAATTTTATTTGAAAAATCATCTTTTTGGTTAGAAATGTACTTATTTTGTTGAAAAATTGTCTTTTTTGAGTTGAAAATTCCCCTGTTTTTGTAGAAAATTCAAATATTCGGTTGAAAGATAATTTTTTTGTTAAAAATCCATATTTACAGGTTGAAAATTCAACTGTTTTGTAAAAATTGGTCTTTTTGGCTTAAAAACTCAACAATTTGGTTGAAAAAGAACCAATTGGCTACAAATTGTCTCAATGGCTGATTAGGGGCTATCCAAAATGATGAATTTTCAACAAATTACATCAATTTTCCACAGAACAGTTAAATTTTCTACCAAACTCTTGAATTTTCAAGTAGTTGATATTTAAACCAAAAAAGATTTTAATATTGAATTAAAAACAGTTGAATACAACCAAAAAAGACGAATTTTCAACAATCTATTTGAATCTTCAAATAAAACAGATTAATTTTTAAACATACAGTTAGGTTTTTAACCAAAATAATAAAAAATGTCTACCAAAAAATACTAATTGTTAAAAAAATACATATATTTTCTACCAAATAGTTAAATTTTGATCCAAGAGGATTAATTTTCTACTAAAACACGAATTTTCGACAAATACATACAAAATACATGTATTCTGAACCAAATAGTTGAATTTTCTACAAAAATAGTAAAGTTTTCAAACGAAGAGATTATTTTTAAACTAAAATGATGAATCTTCAACTTGAAACATTAGTTTTTAACAAAGTAGTTCAACTTTCAATCAAGTAGTTGAATTTTCAAACCAAAGAGACGAATTCTCAACAAAACAGTTGCATCCTCAATCTGCAAATACTAATTTTCAACAAAAAATATAATAGTTGTTAATAAAACCACAAAAGGTTTTAATTTTAAATGAAAAACAGTTAAATATAAACAAAAATGACAAATTTTGTACAAAATACTTGAATCCTCAACAAAAACAGATTAATTTCTAACCATACATTGCATTTTTAATAACAAAATGTGATTTTATATAAAAAAAATACGAATTGTAAACCAAATACATTTATTTTTTGCCAAATAGTTAAATTTTCAACTGAGAAGATTTATGTTCTGCCCAAAAATATGAATTTTTAACAAAATAGTTGAATATCTACCAGAAAGACTAATTTTCAACAAAATACATAAATTTTGAACCAAATAGTTGAATTTTCTACCAAACAATGCGAATTTTTAAGAAATTACATACACTTTTACCTAAATATTTTAAACAATGAATGTGATGTTGGTCAACATTTTATTTGATTAATTTTTAGCCTATATTTTTTGAATTTCTAAAATTTTTGAATTAAATAGTTGAATTTTGAAGCCAAAAAATATAAATCTTTAACTTTCAAACCGAGAATATGAATTTTCAACAATAAAAATTATTTTACAACCAAGGAGTTTCATTTTTAATCCAAAAAGATGAATTTTTAACGAAAAATGTAATATTTGATATTTCAACAAATAATATTTTTATTTTAAATAAAAATTAGTTGGATTTAACCGAAAAATACAAATTTTCAACAAAATACTTAAATACTCATCTAAAACAGATTAATTTTCAACCAAACAATTACATTTTTAACCAAAAAATTGATTTTGTCATCCATGAAATATGTAGACGATTTAGTGTAGGGCGTCTTAAATAAAAACTTACTGTTTCTTGTGAGGAACGGACAGAAAAATCCTGCTTGAAAACAGATTAATGTTCAACTAAAACTACGAACCTTCTACCAAAGAAAAAATTATTTTTGACAACTGGTTGAACTTTCAACGAATTATTTGGTTTTTTAAGACACAAAGATACATCTTTAACTTTTGAATTTTTTTAAAATTTTTAACTTTCAACGAATTAGTTGGCTTTTAAGACACAAAGATACATTTTTAACCACAAAGATTCATTTTCTATCAAACAATGTATATTTGACTATTCATTGGAGTGGATTATTTCTCAATGGAAAAAAAACTGAATTTATAACCAAAGTATACCATTTTCAATTGAAGAATATCAAATTTTAAGAAAATGTGGAATGGTTATGATTAATTTTTTAATTGAATGTGAAAAATTTATATGATATCTGTTCAACATTGTGATAGGATAAAGTGATATAGGATAGTGATTTTATGATATATAACGTTTGTTTCGAAAAACTGCTCCGGCCCAGGTCTCTGACCAATCTCTCTAGCGATCACACAAGGGGAAGAGCTCTTCTGCTTGAAGCGGCATGTCCTGAAAAAACTTAATTACTAAATTCGCTACAACTAATATCACAATTCATGTAATCTTTCACGTTCGAGCAAAATCCATCGATGGAATGAAGAATTACCAAAATATTAATCAATTCATTACGAACAAATGAAGCAAATTAACATTTATATTTCAAATATATATTTTGATTTTGATTCCGAAAGCTGAATGGCATTTGGTTGAGGTGTCTCCAGCGGTGACTCTGAGATACCTGGTGACCCCTCTGAGTATGCAGCCTTATCCCAGCATGACAGGCTCTACAAGGATGGACAAACCCTCTCCTAGCTGCTTCTGGGAACAGGGATGATAACACCAAACATGGTTGTAGCCAGTGCGGTTCAAAACAATTGAAGGCGCAGGGCTCCTGACAATAAGTCTAACAACAATGCCGACTTTCCTAGAGTTGGGAAAGCCAATCAAGACAGAGTCAATGCGATTGACCGGCAGAATCTCCTTACTTTTAGGTGGACGGATTGACTCAGAGGCGACCTGCTGGAGTGCTGTGATTCCAGTATGACCCTTGAATAAAAAGGTTACATGGCGTCACTGCATATAGCATAGCGTTCACTCATGCTCAGCCAGAACAAGCCGTAACAGAGAAAGATTGGTGAAAGGGTGTACAATGCTCCTGGAGAGTAGTACTCTCTTTATTTAGAGAAATTCCATGGACAAAGGACGAGCTCACATCCCTCGATATCGGTTCCCGGCAGATTAGAACATTAACAAAAGCGTGCACCTGAAGTCTTCTGTTCCACGACTTTACATTGCACTTGAGTAATTCTGAAAGCCCGGATAACAGAAGCGCAGTAGAAAAACTACCGCAAACAGCTCCTCGAGAAGTTGATGCACGGCATCTTCCACTGGAATATACAGGATCAGTCGATGCCGTATGAGCTAACGCTTGCTTACCTTGAATCACCCGGATTAGAGTCGGGCACAGAGGGTTTCATTTTGGCATGTCAAGACGGTGTCATTTTCACTCTAGCATACCGTCGCCACATTTTGACCCCAGACATTATCCAGAACCGGCCCTATACATCTACTAAAGAGAATACATATCCAGAGTCCGTCTTGTAAAAGTGGCTCAGTATCCCCCTGTAAAAGTGGCTTAGAATCCCTCTTGGAAAAGTGGCTTTGAATCCCTCTTGTAAAAGTGGCTTGAAATCCCCCCCAATTGATCCAGAAACCCCTCTGTACATCTACTTAGGATACACACTTTTTACCTTGATATGAAAAGGAATTACCACGATAGATGAGAAAAACTCATTATGAGCATTATAACCAACGACATGATTTCTATATTAGAATCTTTAAACAATTAAGTGTGCTAGTCATCGTTAAAATGGTATTATTTGAATGTCAATATGTGATACGTTTCAATTTATTCATGAATGAGCGTGCATACTAAAAACTAAACATTCATTTTTATCCGGAATCCTTTTTCGGGCGTTCTAATATGAGCTCGCAAATAGTCTATTTTAGTGCCCGTTTCTGTCTTGTTTAGAATACCATGAATTTCATAAGTTCCATGAATTCTAAAAATTCAGTGAATTCCGTGAATTCTATGAATTAAGTGAATTCTATGAATTGCATTAATTCAGTCAATTCCGTGAATTTCATGAATTCCACAAATTTAGTGAATTTCGTCAATTTCATGAATTCCGTGAATTCGATAATTTTCGTGAATTTCGTGAATTCACTGAGTTCCATGAATTCCGTGAATTCCGCAAATTCAATGAATTCCGTGAATTCTATTAATCTCTGTATTCCATGAATTGCATAAATGCAGTGAATTCCGTGAATTCTATGAATTCTATTAATTTCATCAATTCCTTGTATTCCGTGAATTTCATGAAGTCCTTGAATTCAGTGAATTCCAACCATTTCGTAAGTTACTTCAGTTCCATGAATGCCGCGAATTCCGTAAATTCCATAAATTCCGTGAATTCTATGAATTCCATGAATTCCATGAATTCCATGAATTCCATGAATTCCATGAATTCCATGAATTCTATGAATTTCATGAATTCTATGAATTCCATGAATTCTATGAATTCCATGAATTTCGTGAATTCCATGAATTCCATGAATTCCGTGAATTCCGTGAATCCCTTGAATTCCGTGAATTCCATTGATTTTGTAAACTGTATGCGGAATAAAGCACTCAGGAAAGGTTCGCGAATGCCAATGGTAATAACCGATACACCAAAGGAACCATTTGAGAAAATTCAAATTAATCTCTTTGGTCCACTTCCGCTAACGCCCCAAGAAAATCAGTACATTCTAACATTCAATGTGTGTTTTCTAAATATTCCTATGCAATTCCTCTAAAAATGACTGATTCTGTGACTATCGCTCAAGCAATAGCTGAGAATTTTATTTCGAGATATGGTTCTCCTCGAATAATTCAGTCTGAGAAGGGAACAAATTTAACAAGCAAGGTAATTCAAAATTTTTGTAAAATATTCAAAATCAAGAAAATCCAATCAGTTGCTTACCATCCGCAGAGTTCAGGATCTTCATAGCGTAGTCATTACACTCTTATCGAATATCTGCGCCATTTTGAAGGTCCTCATAACTCTGATGAATGGCTCAGATTCGCATTCTTCTCTTATAACACTGCTGTCCATGAAAGTACGGTTTTTCTCCGTATACTTTGGTATTTCGTAGGGAAGCCGTATCACCGTAAGTAATGCAGACGTTAGTTAAATACAGATTTCACGTTAGATTCACGGAGCATAATGCAGGAATACATTTTCTTTAATTCCTAAGACTTCAAGTAGAAATATATTGCGTTTTCAACAAAATAGTTGAATTTTTATTAAATAATGACGAATTTTTAGTAACAACAAAATTACGTTTTAACCAAATAGTTAATTTTTAAAGCCAAAAAGACGAATTTCGTCAAAGACAGTTGAATTTTCGACCAAAAAAGATAATTAACAAAATAGTTGAATTGTCAACAAAATAAATGAATAAGTTGAATTTTTAACCTAAAAACATGAATTTTTAACCGAGAAGATATGTTTTGTACCAGAAGGCGAATTTGCAAGAAAATGCATGCATTTTGAATCAAATAGTTAAATTTTCAAATAAAAATAATAAGTTTTCATCCAAAAATGGAATAGTTACATTTTCAGTGTAATAAATTAATTTCCAACAAAGAAAACGATTTTTCAACCAGTTTTATTCAACTAAAACAGACAAATTTTTAACAAAATTGCTGATTCATAAAAAAAAAAAGAATTTGAAGAATGAATATGAAGCGCTCTAAATTCCTAAGGTTTCAAATCGAAATATATTGTATTTTCAACAAAATAGTGGAATTTTAAAACAAAAAAAGATTAAACCAAAAAAAAGATGAATTTTTATTAAAAAAATACGAATTTTCAAAAGCACAGTTAATTTGTAACCAAATAGTTAGATTAACAACCAAATAGTTTCATTTTTTAATGAAAAAAGACGAATTTTCAATAATATAGTTAAACTTCTAGCCAGATAGTTAAATTTTTAAACTGAAAGGACGAATTTTTAACAAAACAGTTGAATTTTTTACCAAAAAAATATGACTCGACAAAATAGTTGATTTTTCAACCTACAAAGATTCATTTTTAACCAAACGGTCGCAATTTCAAATTAAAAATATTAAAATTCAACCAAAAACAGTTGCATTTTCAAATATATGAATTTGCAAACCAAAGAGACCAATTATTCAGAAAACAGTTGAATTTTCAACCAAACAATTGAATTTCCAACAAAAAAGATTACATTAACAAATGAGTTAAATCTTCAAAAAATAATTTAATTTTTAACAAAATAGTTA
Source organism: Andricus grossulariae (assembly GCA_011634705.1). Taxonomy (NCBI): domain Eukaryota; kingdom Metazoa; phylum Arthropoda; class Insecta; order Hymenoptera; family Cynipidae; genus Andricus; species Andricus grossulariae. The sequence goes on along the minus strand of JAABKJ010075445.1, from coordinate 159,543,250 downwards.
AATTATTAACTAAAGAGCCAAATTTTTTACCTACACATATGAATTTTCAGCACAGAAGATTAATTTTCTTCAACGAACTACCTGAATTTTGAACAAAATATTAAAATTTTCAACTAAAAAGATAAGTGTTGAACCAAAAATGGAATACTTAAATTTTCAGTTAAAAAAATTACTTTCCAACGAAGAAAAACGAATTTTCAACCAGTTGAATTCAAAGGAAAAGACGAATGCAAAAAAAATTAAATCCTCAACCAAAAAGATGAATTTTCAACGACAAAAATTAATGTTCTATACAAAAAGACAAATTTTCAACATGATACATGAATTTTCAATCAAATGGTTGAATTTTCTACTAAAAAAATATAATAAGTTTTAAAAAAAAAATGGAATAGTTAAATTTTTAGTTAAATAAATAAGTTTTCAACCAAGAAAAAACAAATTCACATCCAGTTTAATTCAACCAAAAGACGAATTTTTATAAAATTCGTTGAATCCTCAATCAAAATATGAATGTGAAGAATAAATAGTTTGTGAAATCTTTGTGAAATATTTGAAACCTTTGTAAAATCGTTAGAAATCTTTTGAAATTCTTTGAAATCTTTAAAAACCTTTTTAATAGTTTGATAAATCTTAAAAATTTGTGTAAAATCTTTTGAAATATTCGGAAATATTTTGAACACTATGAGATCTTAGAAACCTTTGTGAAATCTTTTGAAATTCTTTGAATTCTTTAAAAAATTTTGTTAAATATTTTGAAATCATTGTAAATCTTCGAAACATTTTGTGAAATCTTAAAAATCTTTGTAAAATCTTTTGAAATCGTTGTTAAATCTTTGAAATATTTTGTGAAATAATTTTAAAAAATCGGAAATCTTTTGAAATTGTTGTGAAATCTTTGTGAAATATTTTGAAATTATTGTTAAACCTTTTTAATAGTTTGAGAAATCTTTAAAATTTTTGCGAAATCTTTTGAAATATTCTTAAATATTTTGAAACCTATGAAATTTTTGTGAAATACTTGAAACCTTTTAAAATGCTTTGAAATCTTTTAAAATCTTTGTGGAATCTTTTGAAATTATTGTTAAATCTTTGCAATAGTTTGCGAAATCTTTTTAAATCTTTAAAATCTCTGTGAAATATTTGAAACATTTGTGAAATCTGTTGAAATCCTTTAAAATCTTTCTGCTATCTTTAAAATCTTTGCAAAATCTTTGAAATCTTCTAAAATATTTCAAAATCTATGAATTTTTTCGAAATCTTGAAATCTAAATAATACAATAAAATGCACTCAAAAGTGAAGTGGTCAACCCCTCAGTATGATTATAATAATTTCAAATTTTTAGTAAATTTTCTGTTAATTTTAATGAGAATTGTTTATAATTCAATAATAATATAAAAGCCCATTACATTTGCATTAATTAACTATTGTGCAAGACATTTTTGGTAAATTAGGTCTGTAATCAGTAGAATCTATTGAAATTGAATTTGAATGACTGGATTTTTTTTATAAAATCAGACATGGAAACCCGGGAGAAGTCACGGAATTTTCAAAGCAGACTTTTGTAGCAACCCTGCTGTTTATTCGAACGTATTTTTTTTTTCACCTGTAGCCGTACTCTTCCAATAAAACCCTGAGAAGTGGAGGAAGAATGATTGAACCTATGGCACTTCCAGAAATGCAAAGACCATTTGCGAGTCCTCGCAGTCTTACAAAATAGGACGTCACGATATAAACAGTCGGTGGAAAAGCCAATCCCGCGCCAGTGCCGACGAGCACTCCATAGCTAAAATAAAAAATAAAAAAATATTAGTCGATTTAAAAGCAAATAACAATTTATTTATAATTCGAAAATTCCGAAATCTTTATATATTTATCATTTATTTATAACTGTAATATTATTATTGAAATATAGATATAATAATATAATATATTAATATTTTGGAATCTTTTAAATTATTATTATAATTTTTGACATTTTGACAAATTTGATCTGAAAAAAATTGATCGTTAAACAATGAAATTAATATTAATTAATTAAAATCATTCTATTTTGAAATCTTTGAAATATTTCAAATATCTGTCAAATCATTGAAACATTTGCACAATATCACAGTTTCGACTCGACCACCATCGAGTTCGGACGTGTTTACGAGAGCGCCCGGTTGTTGGTGTTATTGTTAGTGTTTGATTCATTATAATGAATTTAAAGGAGATTTCTTGGGTTTAAATCGCGTGCAAAGCTACGAATCTTGCCCCATCGTAACCTATCTTGCCCCATCGTGGAGACTGATCAAACTTTATTCGAGAATCAAGTCATTTTTTAAAAAGACCCGCAAGGACGGTAGGCCAAGTCGGATTGGTATTATGTTTATTGTCCCTATTGATGTTATTAGGGTGTTTAAAGATTTCGATTGCTTCTTTATGTTTTCATGGGAAAATATTAAACGTGTTTGCGATGGTAGTTGTTTTGTCAAATGAAATGCTATGTCCTGCTTCGACATGATGCTTAGCTGGTGCTGATTGTGTGCAATGTTTAAGCCTAACTCTACTCTCATATTCCTTTACACATTGACTTACCGCCCTCCCGTTTTCTCCAATGTAGACTTTGCCACAAGAAGAAGGGATTTCATATACTTGCGGGTCACTGAGATGTGTCCTTTTATCTTTAGGGTAGTGTAGAAGTCGTCCTGTTTTCGCAGGTGGTTTGAATATGGTTTGGATGTTTTGTTTGTTGCGAACTCTTCCTATTTGTTCTGTGATACATTGAATGTAGAGTAGAGTGGTGGTCGTTTTTCTACCTCCTTCTTCAGTAAGATGTGTTGACTTGTTTCTCTGAATGTATTTTCTTATTACTTCATCAACTTTTGTGTGTAATCGTTTTGTTTTAGGATTTATGTCACGTTCTGTAATTCCTTTCGTAATTTATCTTCATACAATGGAGTTAATGACCGATTGCTTTTGAGATGGGTGGTGGTGAGAGGTGGCATGTAGGTATCTGTTTGTATGTGTGTGTTTTCTGTAAAATTCATGTTTTATTAATGTTTTATTAGAAATTTTTTAAACTAGTACGTCCAAGTAAGGCAATTTTCCGTTTTTCTAAATTTCCATGGTGATCTGGATATTAGGGTCTAACTGATGGATGATTTTGAAAAACTTGTGAAGTTCATCTAGTCCATGTCTCTAAATGACAGAACTGACGTCAGCGTAACGGCACTCAAATTGCGGTTTAAGCTTGGTTTGGTTGAAGATTTCAGTTTCTAGATTTTCCATAAAGATGTTGGCTATCCAATCTCACCTGTAATAGCGAACATCTTTATGGAAAATAAAGAAACTAAAATCCTCAATCAATCCAAACTTAGACCGGAATTTTAGTGCCGTTAAGTTAAATACACTTTTGTCATCAGGAGACATGGCCTAGATGAACTACACAAGTTTAAAAAAATTTAATAACACATTAGGACATGAAGTTTAAAGGAAACCCACCCATACAAACAGATACCCACATGCCACCTCTCACCACCACCCATCTAAAAAGCAATCAATCATCAACTCCCTTGTATACAGAGCTGTCTCCATAACAGACAAAGATAACATACAAAAGGAATTACAAAACGTTAAAAAAATTCTAATACAAAACGAAAACACACGAAAATTGATAAAGCGATAAGAAAATACACTCAAAAAACAAGTCAACACAACCTACTGAAGAAAGAGAGCGAAAAACGACCACTATCCCTCTTTGCAAAACTAGATTTACTAACCAGCACGAGCCTAAGGTCACTCATGTATTTTACATGGATGACCTGAAGATCTATGCCTCTGGTAAAGGCAAACTTCAAACTGCCATAACAAAGAATTTCGTGAAGAACTGACTCTTCAATCCCCGTTCAGCACTTTCGTCTTAGTACAGTAACCTACAGTACAGCTTTAGCTCTCTTCCTAGCGTCACGGGCTCTGCAACAAGTTGGCAAAGACAACAAGGAGAAATATCCAACCACCAGTCAGGTCATCGTGCGAGACTTCTATGAAAAACGATTTCAAGCCGCTCTCCTTCTCGCGCAACTGGCCGACTCGGTAAATTCAACTTTCACTTTGAATTAATTTTTTTTTTTACCGAGCCATTGGAAAATGTACATTGCAAACCGTGTCAGCGAAATTCAGAATCTAACTAACGTAAATTAGTACCATCTGCAATCACCGGACGATCTAGTCGATGTCATATCTAGAGGAGTTACTCCAGAGGATTTATCTGACTGTTAACTACGGTGAAAGCCTGCCTCTTGTAAGATCTGAAGGCGTGGCCAGTCTCACCGATTCCAGAGGTTTTTCTTTCCTAACTTTTCTAGCTTGTGCTATAAGAGTCACAGCCTATTGTCTGCGCTTTGATCATAATTTAAAAAGAACAAAGGGTCTTCGAAAACTGCAATATCTGGATACAGAAGACTTGTCTATTCAAACTGGCTCAGTCTAAAGATTTTACAAAATAAATCACCTTGAAAAGACTAAGCTAGTTTCAAAAAAAGTAGATTTCGGGGGTAGAAAGGAGTGATTCAAGATATGGAGGAGAAGAGAAGGGGGCAGGATGAAGAAAGAAGAATCGAGAAGGAAGGATTGTAAAAAATAGAGGAATTAGATATAAGTGAATTATGAATATTGTAAATAATTAATACATGATTATTAGATATTATCCGCGGAGGCAGAGTTTGACAATTTGAGGCAAGGCCAAATATTGAGACATGTCTGCGAGGCAAAGCGAAGAAGGCAAGGCGATAAGGAAATCATTGAAAGCATTGTTGTCGCTTTTATTCAATGTCAGTTGGGTAATTTGAAAAACTCAAAGGAAATGATGCTGTGAAATTTAGACAGATAATCAAAAATTGAAGATTCATTGACGCAAAATTGTATTATTGAAGTCCACACAGACATATTCAGCAAAATCAAAATGTGCGTTTGGCGTGACCAAAAATTACACCGTAAAGTTAATTTTTGCTCCTCCCATTTAAAATTGGACCTCCTTTTTACTTTTTGATCTTGTAATAGGATGACAAATTTCACATTAAAATCGAGGCTCCAAATGTTTATCAATTTTTTTTCAATTGATATCTATCAAAGAGATAAAAATTGCTTCAAAAACGATGTTTTGAGGTATAGCATTTGGTAACGACAAAGTTGAAGTTTCCTTTGTTGGTGAATTTCATCTTCTTTACAAAAAAATTCGTTAATTTCGAATCTACTGATTAAATTGTTCAATTAATGAGTTCTGGAAAGCAAATTGCTTAATCAAGTTGAATAATTTATTTACGTTTAATTTAATTTAATTTTCAACAAGAATAATAAATCTTTGATTTATAAGCAAGAGCAATCTTATCCAAAATGCTGAGTTTTCAGGTCAAAAAGGCGAATTTTTGATCAAAGAAGGTTGGATTTAGCACCCAAAAATATGCATTTTTTACCAAACTAATTTAATTGCCAAACTGAAAAAAAAACGAGTTTCGACAAAAATAAGTGAATTTCACCATGCATCACCAGACGTCCTTCCTATAATTGCAGTACCACACACTTCAGTCGCACTCCTGACAATGACATCTTGGATCATATCCGATGCGCTCTCTATACTTTCATTGTCTATGAGTGCCTTCCAAGTTGCCTTATCTATGCGTTAATTTATCTCATTCTGCAAATCTATTCGCACTTCTGGTTTCTGTAAAATCGCAATCTTGATTCGCGTTTTTTACGTTTTTTTTTGGTTTTCTTGCTTCTCCATCCCTGACCTAAGTGTATTTTGGACATCAGAAGGTGATGATCAGTGTTGCATTCAAAATCCCTCATGACACTTGTATCTTTCAGTAGCTCACTTAGTCTTCCATCCACAACAACAAAGTCAATTATACTGTGGATATTTCCTTCACACCAGGTGTACATGTGAATCACTTTATGCCTCAACCAAGTATTCATAATAAATCAGCCTTTTCTTGAACATAAGCCAACTAATATTTTCCCATTATCATTTTATTTTAAATCCTCAAGATTACCGCGTAACCTTCCTGAATCCTGACTTTGGAGGCCAACCCAACCATTCACATCTCCCAGCAGAATGATCCTTTTACCATAATTGGAAGTACTTATTGTATAATTCAAATTGGCCCAGGAGGCGTCTATCGCAATTTAAATTATGATATGAAGAGAGTATAACCCTGCACATCCCCCCGACAAGCAAAGCAGTACAATTTTCAATTGTTTCCTCGAAATTAAAATTGGAAAATCCTAAAAATATTGCGAAATGGTTGAACTCTTGCAAAGAAATTTGAGACAAATATTAGAACAGTATAGAATTGCGTGAAATGTTAAGAAATTTAAAATTTTCTGAAATTACAAAATCTTTGAAAATCAACGCAAAAGAAGCTAAAGGTATCACATAACAGAATGTATTATCGCAATGTAACCTCTGGCATAAACAAATACCCACCCCCCCATCATAAGCAAGATATTTCCATTCTCAATGACATCATCAAATTTGCAATGTAACCCAACGTTTAAAAAAGACTGAGATTTAATTTTTTCACTATAAAATATAATATCAATTGATAAAACAAACTCATTTTTGATGAAGTCATCTAATTTCCTTGGTTTGCAGGTTACAGTCTTAGCTTCGCGGTGTAAACTTGTTATGAAAATGAATTAAATTGTCTTTACGAAGAAATATAATTGGGAATAATAGTCATAGGTGAGAATTTAAACTCATTGAGTGTTCCAAACAAAGTGATTTTCACTAGGAAAAGGTATTTGACGATTGCTTATTTACACTGATGTCTGTTTTTTGCTTTGTTTTAGAAAGGTCAACTGTCACAGACATTTGAAAATTCTTCAAAATCCTTTAAAGCTATATTAATTGAAAATTCGTTAGAATCATTTTGAACATCCCAAAATTTCCAAAATTCTTTTAGATTTTGGACATACATTTATACATATGAGAAAATTTGGAATACTGTAAATTTCTGAGTTCTTGCGAGAAAATTTTTTGACAAGAATTGAAATATGGCGTGCCCCGCGCCCAAAATCTCCAGTTCTTGCAGTCAACTACGTTGCATTGGGTTAACTTTCCAATCCAGAGAATTATGATAACCCACGCACTTTCACCTTTCCAAGATCCACACCTTCTTTGCCGAAAACATTGCTTTCCGAAATTCAACATGGTGTAACTTCCGTAATTTTGAAAATTTTCGAAAATCCTTAAGGGCGGAAATTTTTTTTCTATCGTATTACAATTTCACAAAGTTTATTCGAAATGGAACAACCAACTGCAGAGCTTGATATTTCTGACATGTACTGACTCATATGAAAATATTTTCAAGCATTCAAAAAGATTTACAAAATTGCCAAATAAGGATCTAGAAGATTTGAAGTCAGTTTTTTCAATTTTGTAGAATTGAAAACGAATGGTGGAAAAATTATTATAATCTTCAATAATATGTAGGGTAGATCATGTGAAAAAGTTTCAAAAGATTTCTTACGTTCGAGTAAGTTTAAAAAAAGGGTGAAGATACATCTATCTTGCTGAAAATTTATTTTTTTTTTTGTTAAAAATGCAACTTGTTAGTTGACAGTTAATCTTTTTTAGTTGAGGATTCAAGTCTTTTTTTTTGAAAATTCGTCTTTTTTAATGAACTCAACTGTCTTTTATTTTGAATTACAATGTTTGTATTGGAATATCAACTATTATATATTTCTTTAAGAATTAATCTTTTTTGGTTTAAAATTAGACTACTCAGGATTGTCCAAATATTTGAACGATTTTTTATATTGTTGTAATCAAAATTTCGAATCGTCAAATAAAAAACAAACATTTCAGTTTTGAAACTTAAATGAAAGCGTTACAAATTTGTAGAATTTGTAGTGTTTGGACAATTAAATCAAAACCTACATAATTGAACAGTTGCAAATTGAAGCTTCTATGTTTAAAAATGTACTAGTTTACTGATTAAAAATTAAAATTTTTCAAATTTGTACAATTTTTAATTGGAAATTTCGCAATCAGGCAATTTCAAAGTTAAAATTAAAAAATTGCAGAATTTTCGGTGTTTGGACAAGTATATTAAAACTGTATAATTGACCTGATAAAATTTAAACAAGTAGATAGAAAATTCACTTTCAAAGGAAGTTTAGAATAGTATGTTTTTTAAAGAAGTCCTATTCAGAATGTGCTTAGAATAATCAAATTTTGAGGGCTTACAATTTTTAACTAATTACTTTTAAACCAAAATCTCATGAGTTCCTAGTCTTCAAATGGGTTCTATCACAACAAATAATGCTTCACATTACAGAAAATTAGTATGATTTGAAATTCTTGATGAAAAAGTTTTCAACTGTATAAAACCATTGGAAATTATGAATATTGAAGTTTTGAATGTTTCGAGTTCATAGACATTCGATTAAAAAATTTAAGTAGAAAAAATTTATTTTAGAATAATTATTACTAGCATACGCTACTTGAAAAATAATTTTAATTTAAAAAATTGAAACTTCTTCATTGTGTTCTGCTACATTTATCATTCGTCCGTTTATCTAAAAAAAAAAGAAATATGAACCTAGGAGAATGACAGCCAGATAAAGACAATTAAGTTTTTTCTCCTTCCCAGGCAGAAATCATAATTTTATGCTTTTACATCATTACTGTCTGAAGCATTCGAAGGTCTCATGTTTCTCAGATTATATGAAAATCTTATCAATGTTACAATATTGTTTCAAAGTGTAACTTTCTTGAAACCATTTTACGTGACAAGAGGATCCATAATACGGACTTCATTATACGAATTATAAATGTTCTGCAAAAACATAATTTGGAAATCTTCTAGATTCTTTTTTGACACATCTGAAATATTCAAAAATCTTTTCTAATTTTCTGAAAATTCCTAGAAAAATTTGGAAGATTTTAAGACAATATTTTTACATTTTGAATTATTTTTCAAAATTTTAAGAAAAATTCGAGTCAGCAAATTTTTTTTTTAAGAATATCAAGGGTTTTGAATAGATTGAAAAAAATTTTAAAACTTGGAAGCATTTCCGAAAATTTATCAAGAATTTTTTATTTCTTCCAAACTTCTAAAAGTCCTAAATATCTTTTAAAAAGGCTCGAATTTTTCATAATATTTTGTAAAATCCTGTAAAATTAATTTTTTTTTAAATCTTCTAGATTCTTTTTTAACACATCTGAAATATTCAAAAATCTTTTATAATTTTCTTAAAATTTCTAGGAAAATTTGGAAGATTTTAGGACAATATTTTTACATTTTGAATTATTTTTCAAAATTTTAAGAAAAATTCGAGTCAGCAGAACATTTTTTTAAAGAATTTGAAGTGTTTTGAATAGATTTAAAATATTTGAAAACTTGGAAGCATTTGCGAAAATTTATCAAAAATTTTGTATTTCTTACAAACTTCTAAAAGTCCTAAATATCTTTTAAAAAGGCTCGAATTTTTCCTAATATTTTGTAAAATCCTGTAAAATAAATTTTTTTTAAATCTTCTAGATTCTTTTTTGACACATCTGAAATATTCAAAAATCTTTTCTAATTTTCTGAAAATTCCTAGAAAAACTTGGAAGATTTTAAGACAATATTTCTACATTTTGAATTATTTTTCAAAATTTTAAGAAAAATTCGAGTCAGCAAAAAAATTTTTTTATGAATTTAAAGGGTTTTGAATAGATTAAAAATATTTTAAAGCTTGGGAGCATTTCCGAAAATTTATCAAACCTTTTTTATTTCTTCCAATCTTCTAAAATTTCTAAATATCTTTTAAAAAGGCTAGAATTTTTCCTAATATTTTTCAAAATTCCGTAAAATAAATTTTTTTTTATCTAATAGATTTATTTTTGAAACATCTGAAATATTCAAAAATCTTTTCTAATTTTCTTAAAATTTCTAGGAAAATTTGGAAGATTTTAGGACAATTTTTTTACATTTTGAATGATTTTTAAAAATTTTAAGAAAAAATCGAGTCAACAATAAATATTTTTAAGAACTTAAGGGTTTTCTAATAGATTTCAAATATTTTAAAACTTGGGAGCATTTCTGAAAATTTATCAAACTTTTTTTATTTCTTCCAAACTTCTAAAAATCCTAAATATGTTTTAAAAAGGCTAGAATTTTTCCCAATATTTGGTAAAATCCCGCAAAATAATGTTTTTTCAATCTTCGATATTATTTTTCAACATATCTGAAATATTCAAAAATCTTTTCTAATATTCTCAAGATCTTTTTTATTTCAAAATTCATGTATTTTGTTGAAAAATCGTATTTTTTTGTTGTGAGAAAAAAAATCTTTTTTTTTCAACATTAACCTTTTTGGTTGAAAATTCAACTTTTTCAGTTAAAGATTCATTAATCTAAGATGAAAATTCATCAGTTTGTTTGAAAATTATATTTTTTCAAAGAATTCTTCCTCTGATCTCTCTAGTAGCTTAGTGGTTAGAGCACCTGACCGGAAATCAGTTGACCTGGTGTTCGTCAAGGTTGTTTTCCTGTAATATTAACAACATAAACAATTTTAATTTCCATCGTAAGCAATTTTTCAAATACTGAGTGTTTAAAAAACTGAGGCGACATCATCTTTCTCTTTTATTTCTTCTTGCTAGAATTAAATGCACGAGCAAAAAACGCCCTCTCACATATCTACGTTTTTATTTTCTAAAATTGAAACATGAACAATTCAAAGTTTCATCATAACTAGTTTTTTAAATATTGAGTGTTTAAAAAACTTAGACAACATCATCTTTATCTTTTATTTATTCTTAGCAGAATTAAATGCAAGCGCGAAAAACGCCCTTTTACCTCTCTGCGTTTTCATTTTATAATATTGTAGACATAAACAATTTTTAAAATTGAGATAATTTCCTCTTTCTACTTAATTTATTCTTACTGACAAGAAATTCACGCGCGCGAGGCGCGCGTTCACCTCTTGGTGTTTTTTTCCTTCAATATTAACAACATAAACAATTTAAATTTCTATTATAACCAGTTTTTAAATATTGAGTGTAAAAAAAATCGAGGTGACATCATTCTTCTTTTTTTATTTATTAACACACATACTCCAAGGGCGAGTTCCCCTCCCTGCAGTTTTATTACCTGATATTGAAGACATAAACAATTTTAAAAATTGAGTTATTTCCCTTTTTCTACTAAATTTGTGCTTAAAACAAAAAAGGCACGCGCGCAAGGTGCGCATACAAATACCTAGATTGTTATTCCCTGATATTAAAAACATAAACAATTTCGAAAATCGATATAAAATCATCTTTTTCCGTTATTCATTATTAGTGGCAATAAATGAACGCGCATAAAGTGCAAGTTCATCTTTCTGAAATTTTTCTGACTAATATTAAAGACATAAACAATTAAAAAATAGATATGACATTATCTTTATACTTTATTTATTCGCAGAAACAGGAAATAAATGCGAGCAAGACGCGCATACTCCTCTCAGGGTTGTTTGTCTCTTATATTAACAACATAAACAATTTAAATTTTTATCACAATCAATTTCTTGAATATTGAGTGCTTGAAAAAATTAGGCAACAGGATCATTCTCGTCTATTCATTCTTACTAGAATTAAATGCACACGCGGAAACCACCCGTTTCACCTTCCTGCGGTTTTATTTTCTGATAGTGAAGATATAAACAATTTTAAAAATTCATATATCTTCTTTCTTCTTGATTTATTTTTACCAACATAAAATTCAAGCCCACAAGACGCGCGCTCACTTCCCTGGATTGTTATTCCCTCATATTAAAAACATAAACAATTTTAAAAATAGAGATTACATCATCTTTCTAATTTATTTATTCTTACAAACAGAAAATGAACGCGTGCATAGCGCTCGTTCAGCTCCCTGCTTTGTTATTCCCAAACATTAGAAACATAAACAATTTATATATACATCATAATTAGTCAGTGTTTAAAAGATCGAGATAAAATCATCCTTTTTTTTATTCAGTCTTACTAGCAGTGAATGCACACGCGAAAAGCGCACGTTTACCACTTTGTGTTTTTATTTCCTAATATTAAGGACATAAACAATTTTATAAATCAAAATGACATAATCTTTATATTTTATTTAATCTTAATAACAGTAAATTAATGCGCACAAGGCACGAGTCTAGCTCCCTGGATACGAAAAATATAATAGTGTATATTATTTTGACCTTGATTTTTTTTTAATTTTTAAGGAAACACCGTTGAAGTCAACAGAAAAAGAAGAATTTTAAACAATATAGCTCCATCGTCAACCAAAATAAATTGGATCTTTTCACCAAAAGAGATCAATTTTGAAAAAAATTTGTCACAGATAAATTAACTTTTTGGTAACTTAGTTACTTGCCACAAGTTAGTCCCTAAATCTGGTTATATTAATTAAAAATCAAAATTGAGTTAAAGAATAAAATAAATAACTCAGCCTATTAATGATATTTAATCTCGTCTAATGTGTACATTGAATGGCATTATTGTTATTAGGTGATGTACACACTGACAACTAACCATGAAACACTAATAATGAGACACACATGTGTAGAAAGAGTCGAAACGATTATTGACTTGCAAAAAATCAAACATTATTTCTATATTTTAGAGACAATTAAAGCATTGAATGCAAAGAATTCACCTTTTGTTAGCCAAACATCTCTCCTCAGTGTATGAATATTTTTGACATTAATTGTGTTGTGAAATATTGCGAAACGTAATATTTAACGTCTTCAAATTTAAATTTACTACCAACATTTTCATTAAAATATAGAGAGAGTAATATTGCTTGTGTAAGTCGACTTCTCCACACATTTAATGGTGATTAGAAAAACTGTTTTCAATTACGCAATTTCTGTTTGTTCTCCTTTACTCCTCTTGAGCGCATAAGAAGGAAAAGAATTTCATAAGTTATTATGTGAATTGGTAAAGAAGAAAAATTGAAATTCTCCATACCATCACTCCTTGAAAGGATCCCATGCGAATTCCGATGTTAGTAAAGTCTCAGCAGAGATAACGTAGCACGAGCAAAAATACTTGTATTGAAAATTTTGTTTATTTTGTATGACGAGATATTTCTGCCCAGGGATTTCCTATTTTTTATCCTCAAAGAAGTAAATCAGTTACTTTGCGAATGGTTAATTTTTGGTAAAATTTCTATGTGTATTTCGCTATTTTTAGAGAAAATTGTATGTACTCTGATGTTGAAAGCTACTGAAAACAGTTGTAGACGAGAAGAAAGTAAAAATAGATTTAAGACAGAAAAAAAGGAAATATGTTAGGACAGAACAACGTTTCTGACGAACCTAAACACATAAAGAAGATATGTCAATATAACCAGCCATCCAAAATTAAAGTAGCAAAACTTAATTTATCTTGTAAAATAGGCCTCTTGTGAAACATTGCAAAGGTTTCAGAACTTATAGTCCATGCTGCAGTTTTCCTTATTACATCCAGGTCTACCCCGAGCATGTCAGCTTCTGATGTGGTAGCATGGTATGTACTTTGAGCGAAAAAAACTGTTGTATCAATACCGCATTTAGTCAACGTCGTGTTGACGAATCTACCAAGTGTCTATCCAGAAACTGCTTTATGAGGCTTCCTGAACGATATATTAAAATTTTTGATTGTCTTCCGTCACATACTTGACTTAAGTAATAATGTAAAATTAGGACCACTTGAGGTTGATTTTTTCACGATGCTTTGACCTGCTTAGGGATTCAAATCTCAATATAGGATGTAGTTTTTCTAACGTTGTCAAAATTTGTAAGTGCAAAAGTCTATATCCTATGACCTGTCACTAGAGGAAGAATAGTGGTTCAAATCCGGGCTGAGGCAGATTTTTTCTTGTTTCTCAAATTTTATTTGTCCGAAGTAATCGTTTTAACATCAATATTTATATTAATTTTAAAAAATCTGATTATTTTTAAATATATGTCTTATCCGAGCAGCTCTAACATGTTTACTAGTAGAAAGTGACCCGTCTAGAAAACTTTGAAATTTCATCACCAGGTGGCGTATTCGACCTGAGCGGTTCCCAATATGTGCAGTACCCAGAATAATCCTGTTCTTAAGACACTCAAGATTAAGTATTCTGCGACCACATTGACGGCGTGAGAGGTAAATCCGCAGTACAGACGATTCAAGGTGCATGGTTTTGTTCATGTGCATAACTTTTCGCAACCCGATATCGAGGGATCTGAGCTCGTCCTTTGCGCATGGAACCACTCCAAGTAAGTGGAGTACTAGCAGGACGGATAGCATGTTCGTTGTAGATACTTTGTTCCTCGCCGACAGTTCGGAAGACCAAGTCTGTCGGATAACACTCTTTCTCTCTCTCTCCCCTCTCCCGCTCTCCCTATCTCGCCCCTCCCCCTCCCTTCTCGCTCTCTCTCTCCCTCTCCATAAATTAAATAAAAGGCTTTAATTATGAATCGGATATTACGAAGTTATTTTTAAATTGAAAATAGTTTATAAAGTTTCAATCGGAAGTTCATATTTTTAACGAGTACGGCTTTCAAATTGAAACACTTTATTTTTTAACGTTAAAATCTGGAAATTCTTAAATTTTGAACGGGTTTAGAAAGAATTTATATTTACGGTTAATTAAATCAAATCTTTTTTCATCATAAATTTTCAATTTAAAAGTTTTTTTAATTTTGAATTGTTAAAGTTTCCAAGATTGCATTTTAAAATTCTTTAAATAAAAAATATAGGCTTAAAAATAAAAATCTGAAATGAAAAATTGTCAAAGCAAGAGATTTTCAAATTACGCATTGTAAACTGAATGATATATAAATTAAAAAAGATAACAATTCAACTAATTATTCAAAAAACTGTTGAAATCAAACTTGAACTGATTTTTCTTCTAAATATTTGTCTTAAAAAATTCCCGTTCTGCCGGTCCAGCGTCCACCCTAACCCTTGTTTGGCACAGGGGGTCGTATACAACCCCAGAGGTTTAAAATTGCAAAATTAGAGTATCTTAACATAAGGGCAGCAGGTTTATAGTAACATATATCGATCATTCGGATGTTAAACTAACTTTCAGGGCATAGAGCGTAAGGCATGGTCGGTTCATCTCTATACAGCAGTCGTTCAAAGTCGCATGGGGTCGTTCACAAATCCGGTGTGCCAAATACGTTTGAAAATCAAAATTTGGAGTGAATTTTTTTTTGCATATATTTTGATGATAAATCAGAAAATAAGGTTGGAACATCATATTTTGCAAACACACACATATATATATATATATAACATCTACATCATATCTACATCTATCTCTCTCTTTCACCCCCTCTTTCTTCTCTTCTCTCAGGGCAGCTACAGCTGCTACCCTTTAGGCTAGGGGCATTATGTTTGGTCCGTCGGTGTGTTGTGTATAGCCATGATTATAAGTACTTTTAATGTTTTTCACATTTTTTTATAATAAATAAATTATGTTATTTTGGAAAAAACACGTAGTTCAATTTTTCACGAATTTCAGGTTACACCGTTACAAAAAATCAAACTTTAGTATTTTAAATTTTGTTTGTTTCCCAAATTCTGGGAGAAACGGTAATTGATAATATTTGAGCAAAGCGAATATTTTACGATAAAGAGATGTATTATTGTGTACAATCCAAATGTCATGCTTTTTGAACGCGTTCTAATGCTTCAAACAAAAATTGTGCTTTTAATTTATTTGAGGATACGTTTGGCAGCTCCGATCGGCTTTGAAAGGGATTGGAATCAGATTATTTTCGCCGCCTAATGAGGATTAAAAAACGAAGGACAGAAAAGGCATTCTGAGGGATTACAAATTTTCAATATCTTTTGATGCAAGCCTTCTTACAGGGATATCAGTAGTAAGAATCTTTTGCTTACTGAAATCCAAGGTTTTGATGTACATTGTGAGAGAAATAAAAGTTTCATTGATATTTATTAAAAGTAAATGTTATTTGTCAATTTTTTAACCAACTTTTATGAACAAATTTACAGTTTTACTATTTATCAACGAATAGACTCAATTTCTTCAGGAAATCAACTAAGAATGTCTTTCCGATGACTATTTTTTATGACGCTTTGTAATTTCGCAAGAATAATTTATTATTTAAACAATTTTCATTACAAAATTCCGAGTTTGGCTATTTTCCAATGAATACGCTCATTTTTTTCACGATATCTACTAAGAAGGATTTTATGGTGAATCTTTGATATGATAATTTGCAAATTTACAAGAATAATTAATTATTCAAACAATTTTTCTGAAAAAATGGAAAGTTTGGTTATTTTTCAACAAATAGTCTCAATTTTGTACAGAATTAATTAAAAACATATTTTCGATGACTCATCTATGATTCATTGCGAATTCCAAATAATTATTAATTCTTTAAACAAGTTTCATCAACAAATTCCGATTTTTGGGTATGTTCAACAAATAAGGCCAATTTTTTTCACGGAATCGACTAAGAATTTTTTTTCGGTGCCTGATTACTTTGCAAATTTACAAGAATTATCAATTATTCAAACAATTTTCATAAACACATTCAAGGTTTGGCTTTTTTCAAACGAATATGCTCAATTTTTTCACAGAAATAAATCATGTCTTTGCGATTACTTTTTGGTATGAAGATTTGCCAATTGCCAAGAATTATTAATTATTTAAACAATTTTCTTAAACAAATTCAGAGTTTTGGTATTTTTCAACAAATAAGATAAATTTGTTTACGAAATCAACTTATAATGTCTCTCGATGACTTTTTTCTATGATGCTTTGCCAATTGCCAAGAATAATTAATTATTTGAACAATTTTTATAAACAAATTCAGAGTATGGCTATTTCCCAAGGAACACGCACGAGCGCTGCAGCCAAGTTCAAGTTCATTACGATCGAGAGAAAACAATATCGATGTATATAGTATTCTCATCACTCTCTTTCACACGCGAACTTCTTTCCATTTCCGTCGTAATTGCACGAGCGCTGCATCCAACTTCAAGTAACACTCTAACCTCTTGCCTACTGTCAAAATATTATAGTCAATCATTCTGAACAAAATGAATTCCGTTCGCGAACAAAGGAAAATCAATCTCCGATAAAGGTATGATGAAAAATAGCGTGCACAACTCGGGTCGAAAGGCTATATGATTGCAACAAGTGTGAGTATTATACATATGTATATATATGTATGTATTTTTCTGTGTACTTGTATATATATATATATGTCTCGTTTCAATTGCAGGTATTACGTTTTGATTATTCAACTTGCATAAGAATTTTTAATTAGACCTTGTAGCTTTCCTATAAATGATACCTGATGAGGGGGTCTAAATTGGCCCCAAAACATGCTGGTTCCCTGGTAGTATAAAAAGGACGGAGGAAGGAAAAAGTGAGAGGTTGATTTTTGGTTGACTTTTTCTCTTTTTCTCCCTTTTTTTCATTTGGTTATTTTTGTCTCTAATGAGCCGAAAAGTAACATAGTTTGGAATTCTGTTTTTTCAATTCTGTAAATTTAAAAAGTGTAAAATAGTGTAAATAGTGTGGTGAGTCTGAGGCTTGCATTTACTGCTTTTTTTCGTAGAAAGCAGCATAGAGCCTTTAAGTGAATAAATTTGAGCGTGAAATTTCGAGTGTTTCTTAGACTACAAACGAGCATGAAATCGCAGCACGTTTACGTTAAATTAACGACGGTGAATATATTAAGTTTTTTTGGGAGTCTAAAGCATCTAAAGCGTCTAAAGGGTGCTTATAGCAATGGACGTTAGTGGAGTGTGATCACCCACGCTACGGTTTCCAGGTGCAAGGTAGGTACCGTCGACCATCTGACTATAGCGCCAGCCCGACTCGCGTGATTCATGCCAGTATTTACATTTTAATTACATTACATTTGATAGTGGTATTCATTTTATCGACGCATTTTAAAGGCACTATCTTTTCATTCGTTAATCCCATATGTCATTCGCAATTACTACCCTGTCTCTAGATATTTTTTTGAATTAAGTCAACGATGCAGGCAAAATTAAAGTGGCTCATGTTTTTTACAATCAGATCTTTCTGTTTTTGGCCCCTCGTTTTGTTCGAACGTTATAAAAAAATAATCTCCTGCAAATTTGAGCGAAATTCGTTAACCCTTGTGTGCACACTAGGGTGGGCTGACGATTCAATCCTTGATTCTGTAAAAGTAAATATAGGGATTTTTTATTGACAAAATTTTTCAGCAAACCCCAAAATTTTCTTATTGCTCTGCACTGAGGAAAATGTTTGTTTGAATTGAACAAATTATTTCTTTGATATAGGGTTGAACAAATATTTGTTTGATTCGAAGAAATTTTTTGTTTGTCCTTATTTATTTGTTTCAAACCAATTTTTGGTTAGTTTAAATAAATCTCCTGTTTAAATTGAATAAAGTTCTTGTTTACATTGGCATTCTTTATGAAAATAATGTACTAGCTCGATCATATGCTTTTTTTTAATCATAATTATCGTTATATACGTAAAAGCAGGAACACTTATTCAATCTAAATGTTTACTTCAGTTTAATCACTAATTGTGCTTCTCATATCAGAATCAAAAAATCATAAAGTAGAATAATGAGAAATGAACCAGAGTTAGAAATTTGAATCGAAAATATGTATGAGTGTTCCTGCTTTTAAGTATACCGCGATGATTACAATTGATAAAAAACATGATTGATTTCATAAATCATCTTTATGAAGAAAGGAGGTAAGGAATGAAAAAAACTTACTCATCTGCGAAATCTTCAATTATATCCAAAATGTAAAGCCCCAATATTCAAGTAGTTCCAACACTAGAGATATTGCGTCCATTTAGTAGACTCCAACATTTTCTATTTTCTTTCCGATTTGCAGGTTACACTGTTACAAATAATCAAACTTTAGCATTTTAAATTTTGTCTCTTTCCCAAATTCTGAGAGACGCGACCTTCCTTTTCTCAAGCACGCCCGATGTAATACTTAAAATATAGTAACTCTAAACAACTTGAAATTTGTTAAATTCCCGAAATGGCGGGCTTAACTATGAGGGTCAAAAATTGCATTTCATATAGTTATTGAATTAGAATATTTAAACATTATAAGAAAATCGAATAAAAATGTTTTAAAAAAATCCAAAATGACGGTCAATAAAAAGTCCAGAACAGCTCATTCTTGCAGTTTTCAAATAAATATTTTCGAACTTTGCCATAAAAAGAAGGGTGGCTTTAGAAAATACTCGATTATGCCCAAAGTCTAAAACTTTGAATAAATAAGAGATGGCGGCTAATTAGATATTACAAAAATAGCTCATTTCTGTATTTTTCAATGGAATATTTTAAAACTTCGCTAGAAAAAAAGTTTGAATTTGACTTTAAAAATCATCCTATGATCCAAGAAATAAAAAATTTCGAAAGAATCCTAGATTAGCCGCCTGCTTGGATTTTTACGAAAGTGTTAATTTTCTGCCGTGACAAGTCAATTACACATCTACTTAGACAGCTGACAGGGTCAAAGGGCTAGCTATACCATTGCTAATCTGCGAAAAAAAAACCCCATTATATATCTATATTAATTAGCTGACCTTGTACGACTCGTTTGTTAAATAGTCTGACTTTTAAAGGTGGAGACCGAAAACGGCAGGAACTAATTCGAAGATCTACTACTCGAGTTTTCATTAATTAATCATCATTGATTAAAAATATTAATATATGTAAAATAATTGATTGAATTTAATGGATAGTTAACAAAATTTACGTGTTAATAAATTAAAACTATAATTAATTATTTTTCTTTCATTTGTACTCTCTATTAATGATTATTTTTTGTAAGTTGCCTTATCCACTGTAGGGAGGTTTCTCCTGGAGATTTTGGGGGTGCTAAAAAAGTTGCTATCACTCTCCAATAAGAATTAAGCCCCAAAAGGATTTTTTTATAAATCAAAATCGTCCTAGAGCACTAAAGTGAACCTTGTTACGTGGGGTAAACAATATTTTTTTAATCCGGGGCTCCTACCTCTAGTTTTTTGAGGTTACATGAAAAGAAGATGCCCTGCAATTTTTAGCCCAATCGGATAATATTGAGAGGTCTTACAGGATCCTCGAATTTTTCCATGCATTCTGTATATTGGGGAAAATTGAGCAAAAGCTTCTACTCGGATAGCACAAAAGTTTCCCTAAACATTCATGGAAGGTTCAGGGAATGTTTGTGAGGAATTTAATTAATTAAATTGAAATAATGCGAACATTTTACACAAACATTCCTGGAATCTTCCTTGGGAACTTTCTTTCATACGCGGATATTTTGCTACACCCGGGAACCTTCCTGGAACATTTTTCGAAATTCTTCGAACTTTATATTGGAAGGTTCCAGAAATGTTCAGGGAAACTTTTGTGCTATCCGAGTGATTAAGATAACTTTCTCAATTAATTAACTCCAATTTTTCCTAATATTCAGTAAAATCCTGTGAAATAATAATGAAAAATGTCTTACAACTTTTCTACAACTGTTGAAACTATAGCCAAAAAATCGATCAGAAAGACATATAATATTACCATATTATATTACTTAACTTAAAAACACTGGCACTAAAGTGTTGCACAAAGATTCTCGGCGTGAGCGCACTATGGGAGATCGCGCGCTACCCGCCCTATTATGGCATCTTATTTACGTATCGTTCTATTACTCAAAGACGAATTAATTTGCCACTTTGAAAATTGGGGGTCTTATAGGAAAAAATCTCAGCTTTCTTTAGAAACTATTTTGAAGAGAAAAAAAGTGTCGAAATTTGAAAAAAGTCAAATTTATGTCTATGTATAAAAGTAATCAACCCTTTCACTCTGTGTGAAGGGTGAAAATTCATTCCTAAGAAATTTAGAGAGAAGATTCACTCTTGATAAATATGAAAAATCTCTGACGCGACTGGGGCTGTTTTCACTCTTACTAATAATGAATTTTCACTCCATTGCAGCGAAATCTCACTCCAAGAAATGTTGAGTGTAGCTAAAGGGGATGAAGCATCCTTTTTAGATGACTTCGATTGTCTTAAATTATTTTGCAATATCGAAAATTATTGTAATCTCGTTATTAAACCTGAATTTTTACACAGCAGTCTTTAAACTAATGTTAAAGTGAAGAAAAACAAAACACTTTTCTTGACTAACTTGTTTATTGCAAAATTATTTTAGAAAATCGCAAATCATATAAATTGTTGGAAATCTGCATTTTCCCTGCGCAGTAATTGAACTGCAGTTAGAATAGAAAACCCAAAGATTCTCAACTAATTTCTCAATCTTTGAAGAATTTTGCAATATTGACAATTATCAGAATCATTAAAAAAAAACCTTCCCACACAAAAGTAATTAAACTGCAGCCAAAGTAAAAAAAAAGGAATTTGACGACTTTGTTTATTGAAAAATTATTTTGCAATATTCAAAACATTATAATTATTAAGAGACCCAAATCTTCACATTGCGATCTTTTAACTTAAGCAAAGTGTAAAATATAATTTTTCGACTTGTTTATTGCGAAATTATTCTGAAATATTAGGAAGCACCGAAAACATTGCAAATCTTTCAAACCAAAATTATTTTACAAAATTGCAAATTATTATAGTCCTTAAAAACCCCGAATTTTTATACAGCAGTCTTTAAACTTAAGTGAAAGTATAAAAGCAGATTTTTTGACGAATCTCTTTATTGCAAAATTATTTTCAATATTCAACATATTATGCTAGTTAAGAAACCCAAGTCTTTAAATAAAAGTCTTTTTAATTGAGCGAACATTTTAGAAAACAGACTTTTTCAACCACGTTTTATTACAAAATTATTTTGCAATATTAAAAAGCTTTTCATTAAAAATTTGTATTCTCGCAGTCCACTTTTTACATTCTGGTAAATTAAAAATATCGATCATATTGACGTTCTGTTTTTTTTTAAAGTGTTTTCGTGATCAACTTATAATAAAAAAAAAACTGAATTGCTGGAGTAACGTTTTTCTTCGGGTACTCCAGAAGAAACTTTTTCCCTCGAGTTTTATATATATATCGCTTTTCCTCGGAAATTTTTCTGCTAAATTTTTCCCTCGAGTTTTATATATATATATATAAATAAAAACTAAAGGTTAACAACCACCGCAGGGTCCCACCGGGAGTAACTGTCATCTAAAGCAGATGTTCCCTTCTTCGGGAAATAGAAGCCTCAGAACTGCCTCCGTTTTCTCGTAAAATGTGGCAAGTTAGGTTACTCGTCTTTGGAGTTCCACCCAGGGATGGCACTCCTTGAGCACTCTCCGTAATCCAGCTCTGATTAGTAACCATAATAGTACCTGATTTTGAAAAATTCTTGCGTTGCCCAAATCCATTGCTTCATCATCTGAATCTAAATGATCTTGCATTGATGCCTGAAAAAATATAAACATAAATATCCTACACATTCTGACAATTGAAAGGTTAACTTCGTACATTGTAAGTTGCAGGATGTCAAATCATAACAGCCTGACTGACGAAAACGAAATTGTTAAGGAGAAACGAAAAACACTAAAACATCACATGAAAAACTTGAAAGAAAAATAAAAAGCTGCTTTCCGAGATATCGTGCAGCTGGATTACACAAGGTAAAGATTGATTCGAAAAAGTCACTCAGAACCGAGGTACACTAGGTGAAAGATAAGTTTTGATCGGAACTACCTAGATCCAACAATATAAACGTTGTATTGTTGTAGTTTTCCAGCTCTGGACTAATGACATTACTTTCTATGCTCATGTGTCATTATATTTGAAGCATATTTCATTTTTACTGACTTCGTTTAAAAAATATAGATTTACTTATTATATATTATCAAAAAAGCAACTTCTAATTATTTTAACAAACAGTTTTGCTGCCTTATATTTGTCTCGAATTTAGGGAATATTTGAGCCAACCAGAACGGATTCGTAAAACATGGCATTTTGTTCGTTAGGGGCCGTTCAAAATTCTTAACGCTTTTCCCTGACATGTTGCCCCCCCCCCCACCTACGTAACGCTTTTCTACAGTAAGTGTATGTAAGTTTAACATTGGCGTAACGCTTGCGGTGCCCCCCCCCCAACTAAAGGCATTACGTATTTTTTGAACGGCCCCTTATCGTTTGAAACCCTTCAGTCGTAAATAAATAAAATTATCTGGCTAAAGGATGAAACATATTTCAGTGCTCTTATGACTTCGTTTCTTAAAAATTCCAACTTCAGTATTAATAACCCAGTGGGCACAAAATTTGGCCACATCGTTACAACATTCTATATCCATGTCGTTTAGCTGTCTTTACAATATCGTAAAGAAGTCGTACGATCTGGCGATGTCTTTACGATATCGTAAAGACACCTTAACGACATGGACATAGGATGTCGTAAAGTTGTGGTGAAGATATCGTAACGATGTCGTAAAGATGTCAAATTTGGTGCCCACTGGTAAGCTACTTTTTAGTTTGAAGCTAAATTTTACAAGAGAAATGATCATTTATGCTAATTAATTATAGAAATTTCCTTTACAAAGAAAAAAAAATTGAAATTTTATTTTAATTGTAGTATTTTCTAATTTCAGCTTGTACTGTAAAATCCAAAGTTTTTTTATTCTGAATGATTCTGTAATAAGTGTCTAATTAAAAGATCAAGCTTCTTAATTTCATGAATACTTTTAAACAAGACAATTTTCTATCTTATTTCATTTTTAAAATTCTGTCTACTAAGCATTTAGATTCTTTCTTCCTTTTATTCTTTCAAAATTACACAGGCCGACAAAATTTGACAAAAGTCAAAAGCCAGAAAGCAGACCAAACATTTCCGAAGGATTTTGATGTAACTATATTCAGTTGATTTAGGTTACGTTATTCAAAATACCGAAATTATAACGAAATTTGTTAATGATGCTTAATCGAATTAACGATTCACCTAACGTGAATCATTATTTGTACTATTTTTAGTTTCAAGTACACCCTTTAATTAGTAGAAGCTTTAACTTTTTTTGAGCAATTTCATATTATTTTGTCAATGTTGTCAGAGAAGTAACAAAACCATTTATAATAATTATAGTTGAGTATCAAAATAAAATGTAATGACCCTTAATCATTTCCCGGCTTTGAAGAGAAATTGTTTGGAACGCAATGTTAATTAAACGTTACCAAATTTCCGAAATATTGGAAATATTTTCACTAAATATAGTTTCTTGCAGCAAAAGGACTCGAATGAGAGCTCGAAAGTCGGACGTGGTGGAGAAGTTGGGAGCGGGAATCGACGTCGATCCATCGAGGCAGATGATTCGATGGACATAAAATCGCATGCGGAATCACTGCAGTATAATATGGGAGAAGAAGAACCTTTAAGCTTCTTTGTAAGATTATTCTTTCTATCGTTAACAGGTTATCCAGCGATTCTTCGTAACAAATTGCAAGGACTTTTCCAGGTCAAGAAATCAAGTTTTTCCAGGTCTCCTTTTTTTACATCAAATAATGAAATAAACATTTGTTATACATGTGAAAAATTAGTCATATCCTTTTTATCGGCAAGCAATTTCTAAAGAAAGCCGAATCGTAAATGGATAAATTCTTAATTTTTTGCGAACATAAGTGATTTTGTGAAATTTTTGCAAATATTTTCAAATCTTTGTAAAGTCCTTGGAATCATTAAAATCTTTGTGAAATCTTTTGAAATCTTCGTAAATTCGTTGAATATTTTGGAAGTATTACAAACCTTAGTGAAAGCTTGGAATTTCTGTGAAATCTTTGAGAAATCTTTTTGAATTATTTAAAGCTTTTGTAAAATCTTTGAAATTTTTTGAAATATTTGAAATATTTGTGAAATCTTTCTTTAATCTTTGTGAAATCTTTTTCATTCTTTTGAAATCATTAGAATCTGTTAAAATGTTCTAAATTTGGTTGAAAGCTATTCAAATCGTTTAAATTCATTGAAATATTTTAAAATCTTCAAAATCTTATGTACTACCCTTGTTAAAATCTTGGAAGTTCTTGAAATCTTTTTAAATTCTCAAGAATTCTTCAAAATATTTGTGAAATCTTTCTGCAATCATTTGTATTCGTTTAGAATCATTAAAATATATAAAATCTTTCTGAAATGTTTTGAAATTTTCAAACAAAAAATTAAAAATCCTTAAAACCTGTTATACATGTTTGTGTATATGTCCCTTGTTGAAATATTTGATATTCTTGAAATCCTTAAAAACTCTTTGAAATCTTTGTGTAATATTTTATATTCGTTTCAGATCATTGAAATATTTAAAATTTTGGTGAAATGTTTTGAAATCTTCAAAGAAATTTTGAAATCATTTCAAATCTTTGAAATGTTTAAAAATCTTCGAAATCTGGTTCCCTTGTTGAAATCTGTTGGTATCTCCTCACAAAACTTTCAGGGACCCAACCGAAACGAATGAAAACACTTTCGTGATTTTCGTTCTGTTTCTATACTGCCAAAACGTAACTATATTCAGTTGATTTAGGTTACGTTATATTAATTAACGCGATTAGTCAATTAAATTTAATATCTCTGTATTCCCTAGCTTAGCCGCGGGTCTCCTCTCATCAGAAGAATCCGGATTAATTAATTAAATTGAATACCTTCTGGGTTTTCTAGTTTAGCTTCGGTTCTCGCCTCTTCAGATGGATCTGAATTAATTAATTTACGCCATTGATTAATTAAATAAATTATCTCTCGGGTTCCCTAGCTCAGCTTCGAATATCTTCTCCTCAGATGGATCTGAATTGATTAATTAACGCGATTTAATGATGAAATAAAATATATTTTGGGTTCCCTAGCTTATCTTCGGGTCTCTTCATCTCAGATGTATCTGAATTAATTAATTAACGCGATTAGTCAACTAAATTTATTATCTATGTATTCCCTAGCTTAGCCGTGAGTCTCCTCTCATCAGAAGAATCTGGATTAATTAATTGACTCGATTAATTATTTAAATTGAATACCTTCTGGGTTTTCTAGTATAGCTTCGGTTCTCGCCTCTTCAGATGGATCTGAATGGATTAATTAACGCGAATGATTAATTAAATAAAATATCTCGCGGGTTCCCTAGCTTAACTTCGGTTCTCCTCACCTCAGATGGATCTGAATTGATTAATTAATGCGGTTGAGTAATTAAATAAAATATCTACCGGGTTCTCTAGCTTGGCCACGGGTCTCTGCTCCACAAATGGATCAGAATTGATTAATTAACGCGATTAATTAATTAAATAAAATATTTGTGAGTTCCCTAATTTGACTCTGGGTCTCTTCTCTTCACACGAATCTGAATGGATTAATTGACGTAATGAATTAATTAAATAAAATGTCTCTCGGGTTCCCTAGCTTAGCTTCAGTTCCCTTCACCTCAGATGGATCTAAATTAATTAAGTAACGCGATTAGTTTATCAAATCAAATATCTCTTGGGTTCCCTAGGTTAGCTCCGGGTGTCTTCTCCTAAGCCGGATAGGCCTAAATCATTCACGCGATTAATTAATTAGATGAAATATCTTCCGGTTTTTTCTATCTTAGCTTCGGGTCTCTTCTCCTTAGATGGATCTGAATTGATTAATTAATGTAATTAACTAATTAAATAAAATATCACCCGGGTTTCCTAGCTGAGCTGCGGTTGTCTTCTCCTAAGGTGGATCTGAATTAAATAATTAACGCGATTAATTAATTAAATGAAATATATCCCGGGTTTTCTAGCTTAGCTTTGAGTCACTTCTCCTCAGATGGACCTGAATTGATTAACTAACGCGATTGGTTTATCAAATAAAATATCACAAAGGTTCCCTAGCTCAGCTTCGAGTCTCTCCTCCTTAGACGAATCTGAATTGATTAATTAACGTGATGAATTAATTAAATAAAATATATCTCGGGTTCCCTAGCTTAGCTTCGAGTTTCTTCATCACAGATGCATCTGAATTGATTAATTAACGCTATTAATCAACTAAATTAAATATCTCTGTATTCCCTAGCTTAGTCGTTGGTCTCTTCTCGTCAGAGGGATCCGGACTAATTAATTGACGCGATTAATTAATCAAATTGAATACCTTCTGGGTTTTCTAGTTTAGCTTCGGGCCTCTTCTCCTCAGATGGATCTGAATTGATTGATTAACTCGATTGATTAATTAAATTAAATTAAATATATCCCGGGTAGCAAATAGTTAGTAAGGTAGTATAAGGCTTGTTTGTACGAATATATGTAATTGTTATGTAAAGACTCTCAAACCGTCAAAAGGGAGAGAGTATAAACAAAATAAAGAAAATGGAGTTTTCAAGATTAAATCCCTTATGAAAAAGATGTATTGGTAAGTATAGGATGCAGTTCTTTTTTTCGCAAAGAGGTATTGGATTTCCAATACTTTTTCGTAAAAAAAGTATCAGATCCATTATTTACCGATACTTCTTTTTCATAGGGGATAATTAAAAATCAAAGGCATTTAAAATAAAAAAAATGATGAAAACCGTTTTCAGGGTCCACAGAAAAAACTAAGGTTTCTATTAGAGCCAATTTTTGGTTCCAAAGGAGCTGCAACAAAAAGGAACCTATCTTGCTGAAAAGCAACCCAAAATGGTAAATGGCTTCTAAATGAACCCAAAGTATAGCTTGAAACGGTTCCAATAAAGCCCTTTTTGTCACTTCTGCCTTGACTCACTTCAAACATTTTACAAGTTAATGATGCACATTTTACTTTGTAAATCGGATTAAATGATATTGCACTGCGAAAAATTTAATGAAGTAACTAAAATTATGGACAGTATTCATTCTGGAAAGAAAGATAGTGCTCATAAAACATGACAGTTTTTGAGGTTATGTTGAAAATCTGACGTTTTCAACTGCGCATGTACCAAAAAAGTGCGGAACTATTTAAAATTATATAATAAACACTTGCAATATTACGTTAATATTACATTTTTTAGGGAGTTAGATATTCCTGTCATTTAATTTAATTTGGTTTTAAAGTGAATAAAAAAGGTTTGTTAACATTTATCTGTACGATTATTCGTAATATATATTGATTTCAAATAGGCCCAAGCTTTTCGGCAGATTCGCAGTCGAAAATGTGAATAGCCATCTATCGGATATAAAAGAACTAAAAAGGAACCCTCAAAAGGAGTTCTATTGGAGTCTCAGTTCTAAATGATAGCAACTTTTACTTGAGCCGCAACATTACCGAACCCTCAGTTTTTTCTGTGTGGCCTCTATTTTTATAATTTTTGTCTTCCAGCTTTCTTTCGGTTCTTCCTCTGAAAACTCGCGAAACCCACATTTTTTTCACATATGAACAGATACAGAAGTGGATGAGCATCAGAAAACCCTTTTTGCAAGAAATCTATTGACTCTTAACAACATAGTAACTATGATGAGGATGTGTCCAATAAAGAAAAATACAGAGATGTGTTTTATTATATAATAGCTGTAAAATTTAAATTATTTTTAATACATTTAAATCGTTTATGATTTAATAGTTTTTGAATTGTAAATAATACTTTTAAAAATTCAACCTATGCAATTGTAACTGAAGAATTAACATTTATGAAAGGGAAAAATTGAACATTTAGGGTCCAACATGAAAATTCAGTACTCTAAAATTGTGAACATTCCAAATTTAAAAAATCATTTAATTACTCAGGTATCAATTTTATTTTATTTCTTTATTATTATTATTATTATTATATCATTAAGCCGTTTTCCTTTAAGGGTAGGCGTGAATTGCTAGGTTGGAAAGTAGTGATGTATGGATGGGTATATAGGTGAAGGGTAGATAGGTATATAGGTTTAAGGTATAGACATTTTAGATTGATCTAGAATTCTCAGAAACCGAAACCGAATATATATATATATATATATATATATATATGTATTCTTTACTATTTAAATAGTGCATAGGCGCATTTCAATTGATTAGAATGCTTATTAATGAATTTCATTGTATTATTAGAACTAATTTACGGACTGAAGAAACTGTCAGAGGACAATGCAATTAAGAACTAATATATTTATTTTATTTTCATATTTTTACAGTTTGAACATGTAGAATATAATAGAATTTTATTTCTTTATGTACATCCTCATTAGACTTTTACATATACTACCTTTTGTACCTTCTGAGTATAATACTTTTACTTTGGCACTTTTTGCCATGCTTCGTAGTTACAAAAATCACATGCTAAGCTCATTCATGCCATTCTCCGCTTAGTATTCTTACAATCATTTATTCTGAAATTGCTTAATATTTCCACTTAATATTCTCCCTTTCATGAACCTTATTTCAGGTAATTTAATCCATAAAAACATTAGTATTTAAATTTCTACAATATTTAGCTTAATTAAAGTTGGTTAACAGTCTGTTTATTTTAAACGTCGGTTATAATTTCATCTTCTAGTACTTCCTCGCTTACTTCTTCTTTGAAAAATTTCAAGTTTCAACATTTATTTCTCTAATATAAAACTGGACACTAATAAACATAAAACAAACCAAAAATGTGTAACACAACAGGGTGGCGATTTGACGTGGAAACCTTGAAAATGACCTGTAATTTAATTACAAAACCTTGATTTTTTTAGCAATCGCTTTTTAAAAGAAAATCATTTTGGATTTTGTACACTTCGAAAAAATTTTGAAAGTGGTTCAAAATTTGAGAAGATTTCAAAACATTTAAAAGAAAATGCAGATTTTTAAAGATTTTGAAATGAAATTTTTAGGGGTTTCAGGATTTTGAAAGGTTTAAAGATAATAAAAAAATTTCCTCAAGATTCCTGTGAAAATGTAATCTGATTTTTTATTTAAAAATAATAATTTTGTGAAAATAATATAAAATATTTCAAAACAAATTTTGATGTATGAATAAGAATCGAACAATTATTAATACTACTTTAAAAAGTCTTCGGTTAAAAAAATTGCAATCTCCCACTTTTTAATGTTTATAACTTAAGATTGCGTAAAATGATATAATTTCAAAACTATTGTGATAATTAAAAAAGAATTGACATCATAATCAAATTAATTTAATTATGATTTTAATACTTTTCTAATTATCACAATAGTTTCAAACCCCCATAGAAATAAAGTGCGGGTTTCGTACATACTTTTTTCGTCAGAACTTAACATGATGAACAATGAGGCGGTTGCTCTTTATACTTTCTTGAATATTTTTAGTTATAGTAATAGGACAATACATATATGTCATATATTCAAGATGTGACGAAAATCAAGTCACAACTGACAGTTGAAAGTTTATAAAAATATAAAACCACGCTATCATTTTCAATGCTCTAAATGGATGAATAAATCAAAAAATTTGTAATGTTTCAAAATTATATCATTTTAAGCAATTTTAAGTTAGAAACATTAAAAATGAAGAGATTGCAATTATTTAACTGAACACTTTTAAAAGTACCTTGGCGGACCGGCCGAACGCAAGCATTACGCTACAGCGTAATGCTAAAGTGATGCTAAAGTAATATGGCATTATAATTAAAGAGGCATGTATCTTAATTCAATTTTCAAAATTATATGTGAATATATTCTAATTATTCAGTGATGTTTTGTCGTATACTGTTGTTTTTCTGAATGAATTATTTAAACGTTCTAATATGATGTTTTCATGATTCAGCTATGTTTCTTAATTCACAGATTTACGCTGTTCTTTTTCTATAAAAATCTATTCAAACATTCCAGTGCTAATACATGTTCAATGATTTTTTATTGAGAACAGAGAATCGGATCAGAATATGATTTTGGTTAATTATAGGCAAGGCTGCATTTAGGGTTGTGGGGCCCTAGGGCTGGTTAAAATATGGGAGCGTTTTGTAATTCCTTGCTGGCTTCTAAAAAAAAAGGGTCATCGAAGTAGGAGCCGATGCAGAAGTGTGTGCATGTCGCAACGATTTTGATTTACCGACAAGTTACATTGGTGGGGGCCCCTAATTTTTGGGGGCCCTAGGGCCATGGCTCCGCTGGCCCCATTATTAATTTGTTAATGATTGAGTGATGTATATTGATGCTTACATTTAAAAAAAAATGGCCGTGAAAGTACCCGCAAATGTCATTGTACAAAAATTGTGTTTTTTTTAAATATTAAATTACATAACGTGCACTTGAAATCTTTAAATGATATCTCGCCATTTACTATTATCAATAGTTATAGTAAATTCTACGTTACATTGACTCACTGAATACATTCTTTGAGAATATAATTTCAGCAAGAATTTGATTGGTCAAGAAATTTGAACAAATGAATAGTTATTCGAAAATTGAGTAAATAAGAAAAATGAACGGAAAAGTGAGCGCGCGCGCGTAATTGACTAGTGTATAATAATAATTGTATACATAGAAATATAATTATGCATATAATAATATTAATATCTGACGTATTAGATATCAAATATAGATAGAAGTAGATAATATAAAATTATTTTATTTTCATTGGCAATTTAATTATCAAATGTAAAAATATATCACATTCAAATATTATATAATTAAGTGTATTTGATTTTAATAATCCCCACAATTTAGAATGTAATATCCTTGAAGTTAGAATACAATATTCTCAAAGTCAGAATATAGATTATTAAAGATAAAATATAGATTCTTAAAGTGAGAATACAGTATTCTCAAAGTTAGAATATAGATTCTTAAAGTTAGAATATAGATTGTTAAATTTAGAATACAATATTCTTAAAGTTAGAATACAGATTCTTAAAGTTAGAATATATATTCTTAAAGTTATAATACAATATTCTTAAAGTTAGAATACAGTATTCTTGAAGTTAGAATATAATATTCTTAAAGTTAGAATACGATACTTGTCCATGATAGCAAGAGGGATCCCCTCTAATATCTAGAATATATACTTGGCACCTATTTTGGAGGGCTCTACAGTTAAAATAAGTGGCACATTCTAAATTTTAGAATATATTTTTTTCAGTGCATGGTCCCTGTACACTCTCCTCCGCGTCAGTGGATGACCAATAAAAAAAAGAGGCGCGAAGAGCGCCCTCGTTGGTTTCAATTGAATATTTTTTCACGTCGTCATTGGTACTCTACCTCAAATTTCGTATAGCTGATTGCATTTCGCGAAACACTTGAAACACTTGAAAAATATTACTATCGAGACCTTTATAACGTACCTTTACGTTTCAAGGCAATGAGCCCTTTGCAGTTGTACACGTTGATCATTTAGGTCCATTTATAACGACGGAACGCGAGAACAAGTATGTTATCGCGGTTATTGCGTGTACATTAAATATACTGTTTTGAAGGCTGTGAAATCGACGTCTGCAGAAGGAATCATTTAGTTTTTAGGAGGATTTTGAGCAAATTATGGTAAATCAAAGCGTATAATTTGAGTATAGCATTGTATCCTATAATTTTTTTATTTTAATAACTATTGTTATGACCCAGTTGGTATTTATTATTGATTACATCTACGTCCAGATCCAAACCTAGCCATTTTTATTCATTTGAATAGACAACACTATATTCATCATACATATATTGAGATAATAATACATGACACTTACGTTTGAAATTCAGGAAGCCAGCGAAGACAAGAAGTTGTATTTCAGTGAGAGTCTTTATATCTTCTTAGTGTATAAAGTAATAGAGAACAGAAGAAAAAATTCGGAGAGTTCGTGATAGAATTGAGTCTAAAATGACCGCTATATATACTAATTTTGTCGACTCCCGTCCGCTAAATGGTTTATTTATTCTTTAGAATAAACAGAGCTAAAGGAGAAATAATTCTGATTCCACGCTATGAAATGTTTGTATTTTTCAGAACGTGTTGTATTTCGTATCACTCATATAGAAAATTCTGGTATTTACTAGACGTATTACGCCTAAACTTGAGTAATATGTCAAGTGGATACCAAATTTGATTGATTTAGAATTATCAAAAATGAGAACGCACGTTCAAGTGTATACTTATACTACTACAGTGCCAAAATTGTCTGAAGATACGATATTCATGTTATTAAGAACAGCCCCCCTCTATATACACAGAAACATTGTTTTGACGCATTTTCTGTTTATTCTCAGAACTTTTTACATTGTGATATGGGTTTCCAACATATCGTAACACTAAGATATTATAAATGTAATAATTTGTACATTTCTGTGGACTTTGCTACATCATGCCCTGGAAATGTTCAAAATTTTATTTTTCATGCTACAACCAAACTGTCCAATATTTAGGAAAACAATCCTATAATTCCATTCGATAGTTTGAAAAATCTATCAAATAAGTCTAATACAAAATAATTTAATGAATTTCTACTAAAAAAATTCTGTCAGGTTGTGATAAATTATATCCTTATGTTATGAACGGAATTATTACTCTACTGCTACGAAAATTTAATAATAAGTCTCAAACTGTTTCTTTATTTGGAAAATATTGAGAGAGCTGCAAGAATATTTGAATACAAGTCTCGGTTTAGAAAGATATATTTTGTTAATTTTAACACTCCAAATTTCAGTTTTTCACTAGTAGTTTTGTCAAATCTTGTCAAAATGTTTTCGAAATTTCACCCTAGCAACATATATCTGTAATATTAAATTTATAGTGACGTAGTTTAGAGGCTATATTTCTAGCAATTGATGCAAATATTATTCCTAAAACGTTTTAGCATTGTTCAGTCGATTTTGTGAGATAAGAAATTGATTTCTTTCACGTATTATTAAGATTTTTGAATATTGTACTTTGTGAGTTAATAAATGACAGAAATATGTAAAATTCGCTCTAAAAAATACTTTTTCAATTAATAATCAGCTGATCCAGCAGTATAGCGTTTCTAATGAGTTGTTGCGAGGTTGAACTTATTTTTTCTACACGTAAATAATTAAATGTATTTTGTTGGAAAGTTAATAAAAACATATATGAAGTTATCATTAATAACAATGTGTATATTTACTACCCGCCACTTAGAATAGTTTAGGATGATTTTAGGTTTTAATTAGAAAATTGAATATTATACATACCTTTTATGTAATTGTAGCTTTGTTGTTATTATAGCACTCACTTGTCAACCTTAATCGAAAATAAGATTGGGTTAATTAATTTGCGTTATAATTAGTTCTCACCTTTTCCAACTCTATAGATTACATCTTCCAGCTTCTTCCAGCTAGGAATCATCCATTCGACGGAATCATATGTGATCCCACCCCCTTTTCCAACTCGGAATATGTCATTCGATCAATCAGGATAACCGCCATTTTGTTTTTAGGCCCCACCCCCTAAGGTCCCCCATTTTTAATTAGACCACGCCCCCTAATATCCGCCATTTTGTGTTTAGGACACACCCCTCGACCGATTATGAGAGACCACGCCCCCTACCCTTCCCACTCCTCCGTTTAGGTCACGCCTCTCGCCCAATCAGAGCCCGTCCTATGGCTCGGGGTATCTACTTAAGTACCATAATTTTCTGAGAAATGCCACCTCGCATCGAAAATATTGTTTTAGATCGTGACCCAGTTGGCCCAGCAGGTTATCCGTAGCAAAAAAAAACACGATTTTTTCGATAATAGAGGATTTAAGTCCGCATTTATAAATTCAACTCAATTTCGACGGGAAGTGCGAACATTCCCTTTCACGAACCAGATCCCTTCATATTTCATCTATTTTTCGAGAGAACAATTTTTCAAATTCCGACATGGCCCGGGTAGAAACTGCCTCGTTATGCCTAAACTAAATATTGGCTCTTGCGAGGCCACAGCCAGATTTTCTAGCTAGAAAAATCTAGGCTTTCCCTCCGCTGGCCCTCGACAAGTAATTGACGTGTGCTACTTGTCTTAAATTATGTATATACTTACTTTTTGTACCATATTTTTGAATCAAACGCGATAAGAGACTTTATTCATAAAGATTTATTTTAAAAACAATTTCTATCAAATAATTCTTTTCTCGTGGGACTTACGAGGCCGCAGCCAGATTTTCTGGCTAGAAAAATCTAGGCTTTCCCTCGGCTGGCCCTCGACAAGTAATTGTCGTGTGCTACTTGTCTTAAATTATGTATATACTTACTTTTTTCACCATATTTTTGAATCAAACGCGATAAGAGACTTTATTCATAAAGATATATTTTGAAAACAATTTCTAGCAAATAATTGTTTTCTCGTGGGGACTTACGAGGCCGCAGCCAGATTTTCTAGCTAGAAAAATCTAGGCCTTCCCTCGGCTGGCCCTCGACAGGTAATTGTCGTGTGCTACTTGTCCTAAATTATATATATACTTACTTTTTGCGCCATATTTTTGAGTGAAACGCGATAAGAGATTTTATTCATAAAGATATATTTTAGAAACAATTTCTTTCAAATAATTGATTTCTCGTGGGGACCTTGTAAAGCCTTCGAAAGGTAAAACTAAATACAGCTGTGAGTGCAAAATGAAGTTGACAGTGAGTTGAATATAATTCGATTTCGATTAATTGAAGATGGTATGGTGATACTCTTCGTACTCAGTGCTCCCAATTCCTATTAGTAAAACTACTTCTAATCAAAATGTATTTGAACGAGATTCAAATATCTCATGTCATTTCGCATGTCCGGGAGGTGCTGCCTCTAGTGGACAGTAAGGTTATTAGTGAACAATCACAGATTGTTACAGACCATTTTGTCATTCATCTAATCTAATCAAGTAGATTAGTAGAATATATTATAGTGCGTACAATAATATCGGCCGAAATATAATGCGCGTATAATGATAAAGAAGAACATCTGCA
Source organism: Andricus grossulariae (assembly GCA_011634705.1). NCBI lineage: Eukaryota > Metazoa > Arthropoda > Insecta > Hymenoptera > Cynipidae > Andricus > Andricus grossulariae. The sequence continues at coordinate 159,507,535 of JAABKJ010075445.1, read as the reverse complement.
ACTGGATTAAAAATATACAAAAATTACTGTAATACATTTTCTTTTACGCCATGTGGTGAGAAAGTCAGGCATAACAGCCAAGATTTATAATATCTTTAATAACAACTCACATTGAAAGTAATACTAAAAATAAATGAATCGAAATAATTATCGGCGACCGATAAAATGAGAAATCTACTTTTTTACTTCAGTTGTTTTTAATTTTAATATAGAGGTCATCCTGTGACTTAGAAAGTGATGACTAAGAAAACTTCCGCCATAAAACTACAATGGAGGGTACGAGTTTTCATATGAAGGATAAGAAAACTGTAGAATTCATTCAAAAAATACGATTTAAAAAAAAAAGGTTCTTTTTCAAACAAATTTTTGAGTTCTTAAGGCAGAAAGACCAATTTTTACAACACATTTGAATTTGTAACCAGTAAATATGAATTTTTAACAAAATGAGTACATTTTTAACCAAAAAGATGAATTTTGAAATAAAATAAAAAATTTTTAAACAAAGGATGATTTTCATTAGAAAAAAAAATTTTGCTACCATAAAAGACGAATTTTCAACTAAAATGATGAATCTTAAAAAAAAGTGAAGTTTTAATAAAAATTGTTCAACTTTTAACCGAATTTTCAACTGCAGAAGATAAATTCTCACCGAAAAATGTAATACATAGTTCGATATTTGACCAAAACAAGATTTAAATTTTAAATAAAGAACTAGCAATCTTAGTTAAATTTCAATTTTTATCAGGATTCATAATAATTCAGGTGATAGTCCTTTTTATACATTTTACATACGAACTAATTAATATTTTATTGTTATTCTCTCATTTTCCCGGCTCTAAACCCTATTGAAAAACCCTGTACGGGATCCCGTAACTGTTTCTGTGCGCGTTCCTTTGCCAGAACTATGACCAGCTCTCGTACAAGAAACGTTACAGGGTCAGCATAAGAAATTGAGACACAAAACTATACAGAAACATGCAGGGGACAATTGAACCCTTACGGGAACGTGTACACGTTCTAAGTGACCACGAATGAACATGTAGGGGATCCTGTAAAGAATCTAGCACGGTTTCCTCCGTATAGGCAACATATTATTGTAATTAATTTGACGATGTGAAGGAACATGGATAATTATCTGTAATACCTTGCCTTTTTTTATAGCCTTGAAGATCTAACTCACTAGCGAGAGAGCTAAGCCCTAGAGGCTAGAACACCCTGGCACAGTGCGGCGAATTAGAAAATTGGGGTTCAAAATGATCCAGAGCATACAATTTTTATTCGATTCTATCTTTTTCTTTTTAAATTGAAGCTAATTAAATTCTTAAGAGGTCTGTCGAGGCCGATTTTGCAAAAAAGGCTCTGTTTGTTTATTATTTAAGTTGCAAAATGCCAAAAAACCATAATTTTTCATATTTATAGTCATGTTCAAATGCATTTTACGTTAATTGTTATTAATATATTGCAATTTTGTTTTCACGTATGTACAGTCAAAATATGAATGCATCTATATGTTTTTTTTTCAAAATGTTCACACTTTTCAGATCAAAGATGTCGTCATCGAAAGTCAAGCAAGGACAGAGTGACGCGAAAAACCATGGTTTTCATATTTTCGCGAAGGATATTTTCTAAACCAATTTTTGTATATAAACAAATGGAGACTTGTTTCAAGCACAATAAAGTAAGTTTTATCATGGTATAAGCTGTGTTTTTGTGTGATTTTTTTCTTACGAGTAAATTACCAAAATGTGCAGCTGTTTTAGAGGGGCCTTCGTATCATGAACGGATAGTATACGTGGGGCCTTCGAAATGAAGCGCATAGTAGTTTTTTTTTGTGCGGTGTCCTTTGAGTTTTGGATTTTTCTATTGCATTTTCCACATTTAAAACAACAAATATTACACATATCAAAAAATCGTTCAAGGCGATTTTGATTATCATTTTAAAGAGAGTAATTTTGTTTCTTGAAATTTTATCGTATCTCACGTAATTGGTATTAGAGGGTTTGGCTAACGAAGTATTGAAAACTACGATATCGTATTTGATGTTGCACTTTGGCATCGTATATGCAATTTATTTTACGGTATTGTTTAAGATTTCCATTTTTTTCGCAAATCGTAAACGAAATCGTATACGACCCCGAATCAAGACGTCGCATAAGATATCGTATGAAACTTCATATACAACATTGAATACGATATCGTATTTTTATATTGAGCAGACTACAGACAGAAAGACAGACGTATTCAAACCCCATTGTTTCTGTCTAGGGGGGGGGGTCTCAAAATGTATAAAACCTATGGAAACTGGGATTGGCGAAAGTTCACATAAATATAAGGCCTTTTTTCATAAATGATTAAAACTTAAAAGTCAGTATACATATTTTCAATTAACTTTCAGTACCTTCCATCTCCTGGAAAAATAAAGTCTATTTTCCAATAATAGCTATATCGTGTATTTTTTTATTAAATATGTTAATCAAATTATCAGCTGTTTTAATGTTTTACAGGTCCTTAATGACTAATAATAATTTATGTGGCATGCGTGTAAATGAGATATTTTTGTACGACGATTTTTTTGTAACCGAGAGAACCGGCGTGTGAGTGAGCCGAAGACGAAACGGCTCGAGGTGACAAAAATCATTCGAGCCAAAAACAGTTTAGGTACGCGTACGTTTTTATTGTTTGGTAATTTAAGGATAGGGTCGCTTTAATAAATGGACCACTATTTTCAAAATTTAAATGCCATATTTTTGTGTGGTTTTCAAAAACAAGTTTTTGACAGAAAATCTGGGCAAAAAATTGATACAAAATTATATTTATTATTACCAATCATTCTTTATTGTTTGGCAATTTAAACAAAGGTTTAACTAAGCTTCAAATAAAGGACCACAATTTTTTTTATTTAATTACCATATGCATTATTTTCGTTTTAAGATTCGCAATCTACGTAAAAAAATCTTGATAGAAATGATATAGAAACCCTTTGGACTTTCCGTTCATCACAATAGAGGGCGCGTGGACTATGTTACGGGATATCATTATCAAAACTGCGATTGAAGTATGTGGTACGGCGGCTGTAGGATTAATTGATGAATTTTCTCATTATATATATTTTATAATTATAAATTATATACTAATATACTATTCTGCAGTTGAATTCAAAAACGTATATTTTAGCGTATCTCATTCCATTTACGAGATACATTATATTCATTCCAATTTTAAACTTCTAGAAAAAAGTTAGATATCTGAAATGATCGAGACCCGTAGATTCTGAATTTCTAACTTTCGCAGCGGTAATTTCAAAATTTTTGCAAAATTTAGTTTCTAATTATTCATCCCTTTCAGCTGGTCTACTTGGTAGCCTAGTCGCAGGTATAAAGGGAAGTTCTGCAGGCATTTAAATCTGGAATCTGAGTAGCTTTAAACGAGCAGCACTGAAACTGTACTAGGCAGTGCCGTTTGAGTGCCGTTTCAGTGCCGTTCAATCGGCAGGGCAAACTCAAGAACTTTGTTTCGGCCTGTTGAGAGAAAGAAGTCGTTATCCGATTTTAATTAAGGATAGCAAATTTTGATCCTTTGTAAATGTTCAAAAATTGTAATATTGCATAATTGTAATATCGAAAATATATACAGCCGTGAAATAGTCGTAAAATTTCAATGCGCGATGCGCACGCGCTCGGACGATTTTAACATCTGAATGTGTCTCAGTTTAACATAATAATATATGATAACATAATGAATATTAAGTACGGAATCATTCAGTGACATTCGGAATAGCATTTCGTTATCAGGCGGAATTAAAATTTCTTTCAGATTTGCCCGGAATCTGTCGGAATGACTGCGCAATGGTTGCGGACTCATTCGGAATGAAGTTGAAACACCAATTCGCACTGAAAATTAATTAATTTTTCCATCAGGGTGAAGAATTATCCGTGCAGAGTTTTCAGATGTAGATTTTAATTTCGTAGAATCGCTACCGCTCCTATTTAAATTGGATATAATCAATTTTTCTATTCTAGCAAAAACTTTTTAAAAGATAGTAACCCCCCCTCCCCCTTGCCAATCAAATCAATTTTTGCATAATCCGGAAATCGATGGACAGCTGCCAATGAAAAAAATCGATAACCTTGTATTTTTAATTAAAAAATTTTTCTTATCAGTTTTCCTGATATCTATTTTTGCAGGCTGTAATAAAAATGTGGAAAGCAGCAGAATTATATGTAGGTATACAAATAGATGGACTAAGCTCAGTTCTATTGTCTGCGTTTCACGTCAATGTTATTTTTAAAGTCGTGTAATATAATAACCTAATGAGCTGTTTCTGGCGGACCGGCCGAACGCAAGCATCCCTTACGAAAAATGAGTACTGGAAAAACCGTGTACTCAAGTGAGTACTGACATGAGTACACAGATTTAAGTACTAATTTCGCGCAGTTAGAGGTTGGGAGTACTGAGATGAGTACTAGCGTGAGTACTGGCGTGAGTACTGGTGTGAGTACTGGTGTGAGTACTGGTTGGAGTACTGGTTTGAGTACTGGTGTGAGTACTGGTGTGAGTATTTCGCGCTTCGCCCTCAGATATTTATTTCGATAGTTCGAAATCTGTCATAATGGCCAGAATCAAGGAATTTCGTACACACGCACATGCGCGCGCGCGCATTTATATCTATAATTAAAAACTGAAGGTTAACAACCACCGCAGGGTCCCACTGAGAGCAACTGTCATCTAAAAAATGACATCGGCCCTGCATACTGACGAAGGGAGTTAACGCTGTCCCGCTGCTTGAGCTATGTTCGAGAGACCTGATGGTGATAGCCACGAATCTCAAAGGAATAGGAAGGCTAGTTCTGGGATCGGCTTACTTTCCGTATAACAGCGATACCAACCCACCAGTAGAGGTATGTACGCTGGTGGAATATTTCAAGGTAAGGAGTATCCCTCTACTGTTGGGATGCGATGCTAATTCCCACCATAATTTGTGGGACAGCACGAAACCTGGAGATCGCAGCCAGCACTTTCACAGAAGCCATCAAAGCTACTTAAGAATGTAATTGTCGACCTACAAGAGTCCGAAAGGCTGGAGAGACACACTGGTGAAATGGGAAACTCGAAGAGCTTCGCAGGCAAACCAGAGAACGGTTCAGACGTGCCAGTAATGGCAAAACGAAGGAAATATGGACCTCATTCACAACGATGAGGGATGAATACAGGGGTGCAATACGTGAGGCAAAGCAAAAGAGCTGGAGCAACTTTTGCAGAGACATTGACAAGGGAGCTGAGGCGGCTAGACTGGATAGGCTGCTTTCTGGAAATCTGGGCGCTATTCTCGGCACTCTGAAATTGCCCGGCGGAGGTTACTCAGAGTCGGGCGGGGACACGTTGGCTCACCTTATCAAGGTACATTACACGGGCTTTTCAAGGTTTGAAGAAGTGGGGACGGCACCTCAGAGGCGACCAAAGTCGCCTGCGGCCCAGCTGGGCCCGAAACAGCGGCTTGCCAACGAGATTGTCACCCCTGCCAGGGTAAGGTGGGCCCTGAAGTCCCTAAGCCCTTACAAATCTCCTGGACCAGATGGTTTATACTCAGTCTTCTTACAAAGGGCTGGAGAGGCCATCATAGGACCGCTTGTGAGACTTGCTAGTGCTAGTCTGACACTGGGACATGCCCCGGTGGAATGAAGGGGTACGAGAGTAGTCCTTATTCCGAAAGCAGGTAGGATCGGTTATACCTTACCCAAGGATTTCCGTCCCATTAGCCTAACATTTTTCCTACTAAAAACAGTACAAAGCCTTGTGTTCAGATATATCCACGATAAGGTCGTGTCAAGGAGGCCACTTCACAAAGAGCAATACGCCTATAGGGCTGGTCACTGGACGGAGACGGCCCTAAGCGGAGCAGAACCCCTAATTGAAGGACAACTGAATGAGAAAGGACTCGCGATTGTAACCTTTATGGACATCGAAGGAGCTTTCAACAAAACCTCTGGAGAGGTGATCAGGGCGGCCATGATCACACATGGTGTGCCTACTGTAGTCGTGAAATGGACGTACCACATGTTAGCCAACAGGAATCTAACTACGACTGAGAGTGATACCAGTTTACGTGCATCCGTTGACTCGGGACGTCCGCAGGGAGGAGTTTTGTCGCCCTTGTTGCGGTGCCTAATAGTGGATGAACTGCTTCATCTACTCTCGAGTCAGGGTCACCACGTCATAGGCTATGTGGACGATATACTAGTAATCGCGCGCGACCAGCATCTGGATGCGCTCTTCGGAGTAATGCAGCAAGCACTGATCATAGTGGATTCATGGTGTAAGAAAACTGGACTGTCGGTCAATCCGAGTAAGACAGACGCGGTTGTTTTCAACAGAAGGTATAAGTGGGGAACCACGAGTACACTGAAACTAAAAATGTTGTCGTATTCTATTGTACGTTTTTGTAACTCCTTTGTGACCACCTAATGCTGATGAATGAGCTTCTACTGAAATTTAATTTTTTTGTTCTCTTGTGGGATACTGTGTGATTCCCGAGCAAATAATTATCTTTGTATTTGATTCTGAAAATACGGATTTAAGTTAGTTCAGATTTCTTACCATGGTATATTATTCACGTGAGCAGTTTTGGCTATACTGATTGATTTTAAGTTTAATTTGCTGGCTATGTCATGCAAAGAAAAAATTGTTAACTTCATACTATTGAGTGTTCCTGCAAGATTTTCTTTTTCTTCTTCTTCGATAGGATGGGCGATGTGATAATTTTTTCCTTTATGAATTCCTTTGTCAAGACCTTTCTGAAGGCTTATGAACTTGGGTAATTGTTTACGCTTTAATAATAATTTTGATCCATTATCTCGGGTTTCTCTATTCGTTGTAGTAAAGTATGCATAGTTATCTTTCCTCATTGTAATTTTATCGCGGCCGTCTATTATCTTTGGATGCTTAGTTGACGTTCCGACGACTGGTTTATCTGGCGGCGGCTCTGGAGGCAGACGTTTTTGTGCTGAATCTCCGTCGTAAGTTTCTTTCTTGGCATTCGTTTCTGGAAAATATTCATTAAAATGAGAATTTATTTCATCCAAATTGATCAAATTTTCATCTAAATTTTCATTATTAAAATTTTCATCGTTATCTTCAATAAAATCTGAAAAAATTTCTTCAGGATCGCTTGAGTTTTCATTTTCGCTCGATTCACTGGAACTGGAAAAATAATTCAGATTTTCTGCGTTGCTATCTTCTTCTTGAATTTTTAATTTCGTCTTTTTCATACAGTATTTCTTTTTTTTATTTATATTTTCATAATAATCTGGATCACAGTCTGAGTTGTCTGATATATAATCGGGATGAACGTCCGTTTTTACTTCATTGTCCTTTTTTGATTTTGTAATTTCTTTTCTTGGTCTTCCTCTCTTTTTTGCTGCAAGAGTAGGGATACAATTTTTTACTTCGAGTGTAGCCTTGCGTGGTCTACCTCGTCTTTTCTTAATAATGATTTCTTCTTGAGAGTCCTTTCCATAATTATTTCCGCTATTATCTTCTTTAAAGGTCTGTTGAATATCTTCTTGTATATTAACTGGATTTTTAATTTCTTCAGTTTGATTTGTTGATTTTCGTCTTGTTACCATTGCGGGGCATTTTCATTCTTTTATTAAATTCACATTTTGCAGATCATTTTGATTTAGTAATACATACATTTTTTTTGTGGACTTGATTAAATAATTCTTCAGTGAGAATATCGTTTTCTTTATTTATTTTCATGCTAGGATTTGAACTTGAACTTGGATTGAAACTCGGCTATAAGTGTAAACATGAATTAACATTCGATTTTGAACTTGTATTAGTACTTTCTTTCATTATCATTTAAACTTCGAGAGGCGTAAGCAATGGGTTTATCTTTGCCAATTTTTCCTTGTGATAAAATTCCACCATCGGCAAATCCTGATGCGTCTGTCATTAATACAAAAGGTTGCGAAAAATCTGATCTTTGCAATGAAGGTGCGTTACATAATTTTTCTTTTAATGTGTCAAATGCAGTTTGTTGGGAATCTGTCCATACAAATGGTGTGTCTTTTTTTCCAGTGTTAAGATGTCTAATAACACTTATATCCACAAGCTCAGGGTCCTTGGGAACGCCAACAATCTTTCCTTTCTATATATATATATATATTATAACCTGCGTTTTGCCGATTATTTTATTTCTAATCATTTGACTCTGTATTCTACTTTATTATTGGCTCAGAACGAGTCCATGAATTGCCTGAAGGGCGCCAGATAGTTTTCCTACCTTAAAACTATCAAAATGCAAAAATGACATTTAATTCTCTTCAGAACTTCAATGGTATTTTAATTTACTTTAACACTAGCTTGCCCGATAGCTCCAGTAGAGTGGGCCGATAATGACTAACGCAGAGGGTTATAATGAAATTAAATCACACATTGTTCTATTCCATTAAAATATAATTAAGGCACGTTGAGGATTCAGATCAATAATTAAACGCAAAATAATTATAATGAGTGGGTCTTCGCCCCACTCAAACGAGATTTATCGTCTGGAAACGTACCGCCATTTTGACACCGGCAAAACTTTCTTTATATAGAGTGGTCCGAGTGACCACTTGACATTTTACTAGTTGATACATTTTTACTGTATTGATTGATACCGCTCTAGCGTGGTTCTATGATGACCCAGCAAATACATGATGATTTTAAAAACTCAATCCCGAGCGCGAGTCAACAGTAATTACGTTGCCCTAGGTCAGCAACTAAGCAATCTCAACGGCGTGTGCTTACCAGTTCGGTAAACGACGTTGAAACGAGAGAATCTAATAAGTTACACTATTGACAGATTAAGGGAACCCACCTGGCAGAATCCAGCCTCCTCGAGATCGTCCTCTCATTTTTATATCCGTTGGGAGTCTTTTGTCAAAGTATCACGTCCATAGATATCGATTTCTGTTACTCAGTTCCTACAATGTGCTCAATGGGAGCTTCGAATTACGAATGACATTTCTTAGAGTGGCTTCTCCGTTCTCCCTCTCATAAGAGTCGGAGCGCCACTCGCGTCTAGAGCGTGGAACTGCTGAGTGAGAGGACGGTCAAAAGAGAAGGACAACTGCCAAGTTCGGTTTCCCATACCGATGTAGCGCACAGTCAACATGCGCTATCTGCCACCCAAGCCTTCCTCGCCTGCCGTTAGTCGATGGTCCAGGGGTGGGGCTGACTTGGGTCAGCACGCAGATTATCCATGGCTGCTTGCTCCTGTTTTTCCGAGTGCTCTTGAACGTGTGGGAATCCCATTCACTACGCATGCGCCAGGAAAATCTCCTCGTCGTAGTCCCTGGTGACAGCAGACATCCCATGCAGCCAACCTCGCAGGATCTGAAAGTTGTTGTTATTGTTGTGTGGGGGGTGGTTGATCCACCCTTCCACCCGAGTTGAATATGGAATAAAAAGAAAAATACGAAAGAATCAGAATAATTACGGCGAATCATATAATTAGAACTCCGTGGTCTGACAATTTGTGGTTCTGGTTAGATGACCTAACCTCCCTAGTTTTTGACAGGTGAGTAATTATTTTTATTTTTAAACTGGTTTATTTTAATAAAAAAATCAAGGTGAGTTTATCACAATTAATAATAATAATAATAGAAAATGAATCATGACGTTGTGATGAGATATTAGCCGTCGAACTCTCATATTCTAGGCTAATATCTCATCCAGAGTTTAAGTTGTTATTGAGTCAGCAAACCAAGCTGACGAAACGTCGCAAAATAATTGTGGATTTTTATTATTAACCCCAGTGATCAACAAAAAAAAAAAAAAATCTTCAAACTTAACATGGAGGGTGATAGATATTTCAACACCGAAAATATATATTGTTTCTTTTGTAACGTCTTAGGAAACTCTAATAAGGAACATTTTTTTATTTAAAAAGAAGCAATACCGGTTTATAAATAAGGTTTAAGTACTAAACCCTCTGTCAGTATTTTTCACAAAGAACATCGATTGGCTCTAGATTAGCGAAAACATACTCAGTGGTGGACTGGCATATTTTGACAGCCAGTCAACCCTGGTTGCGCCCCCCTTGCTGAGCATTCCCTAAGGCATGTAAAGGCGCCCCGAAAAGATTTTTGAACAAATAAATTTACTTCATATTGCTAAGAAAGGGAAAAAATCATATTCAATAATATCCACGATTTGCGTATGTACGGCTACGATTAGTAGTACCAGTACAGTAATATAGTTTTCTCCAATCTCGTTACACATTTTCCTAAAATATATTTCTGTACAAAAAATATCATGTTCTGGGGACACCCATATATTTCTTATGTGCATCCCTAATGCATGTATCGACTTACTTTACAGATGATATTTGTTAAATAAATACATTTTCCACTTCAGATTGTAAAGTAAACAATAAAAAGAACATTCTTTTCATGAAGCAACATTTTATCAATTTTTTTTTCTTTGCCCTCTGAAATCTATTAATTAATTTTAAAAGTGTGTAGGGGCACCTATTCTATATGCATTGGTATATATGTTTTCCAATAATTCCTAAATATTGTTTCATATTTGTTAAAAAAATAATTGCATCATTTTGATTTATTTTTGAAAGAAGTATACACTGTAGATTTATGGCCCTAAATGGATCCAAAACGATTACAGTTTTAAATGAAGGTTAATTTCAGGAAAAAACCATTGAATTGTGAAAATTACACCTTATAGCGGTTCACATATCATATTCTGAATTTCGAACTTGACAAAGATGTGAAGTGAAGAAATTCTCTGTCGGCAGAAGAACACAATATGATATTTCAACTCGTATAGAGGGTAGTTTTTCAAGTAAATTTGTTGTCTTTTACATCTGGTACAATGTTACCATTTTTACCTACTTTTTTCTGTTAATGATTCTTTTTCTCTCAAGAATAATATCTTGGCGCTAGAAATTGCAATTAAACAACACTTGTGATTGTTATAAACAATCGGTTTTAAAAATTCACAGTTTTGGACATACAAAATTGTTATATTCTGCAGAGTAATTTCTTTTCATGTCAAGAATAATATTATTAACAAAAAACTTTCCATTTGACAACATATAGTAATAATTAACATTGTATTTATCAATTCTTGTAGATAAAATCACTGCTTAGGCCTTTTCTGACTTATTAGTGTTTATAATGTTCTTTTTCTAGGTGAAATATAATTTTTGAGATTAGAATTAGCATCGAGCTCTTTTCAGTTCGCGACACCTTCGCACTCTGAAGTCAGTCGCAAATCGGGTCATTTGTCGTTTCCGGTCCATTTAGAAGCTGAGAATTGGACATTTGATATATATATAATTAAAAACTAAAGGTTAACAACCACCGCAGGGTCCCACTGGGAGCAACTGTCATCTAAAAAATCAAATTTGACCCTAATTTTTGAAAATCAAAAATAAATTTGACTTTTTTCAAATTTCGACACTTTTTTTCAATAGTTTAAACAAAAACTGAGATTTTTTCCTATGAGACCTGCAATTTTCAGAGTTGCAAATTAATTTGTCTTTGAGTAATAGAACGATACGTAAATAAGATGTCATGATAGAGCGGGTGGCGCGCGATCTCACCTAGTGCGCTCACGCCGAGGATCTTTGTGCAACGTTTTTTAAGTTAAGTAATATTATATACTACTAGAATAACTGCTTTTTTCAAAAAGTGAGGCATAAAGCAACTAATCCTAAACGCCGTGGTGTTGCCCACGACTTGCATTTGAAATTCCCTGCAGTACCAGAAGGAGCAGTTCATGTAGATACCAACTCATCAACTCAGCGGGAATATCATCCTTGAACTCTGGTGATATTGCAAAGCCTTCTGGTAGAGATCAGATAGATACTGAGGATCATGAAATGATTTCTGACGATGATGAAGATCAGCTATATGATAGCGAAAAAAATTTAGATGTCTTAGACACCAAACTGCAGTGTGAAAAAATACCATAAAGCTGGTGTTATAGTACTTGGTCAAATCATCGAAAAATCCAATGCCTCTAAAGATCTTCAAGAACAATGTCAACTTCTCTCGCTTGCGTCAAAATCTTGGGACGAAGAAAACTGATGCAGGTGTTCAATACAACAGAGCGAAAAGCAAGAAATGTCAAAAAAATAGTTTCAGAGCATGGAATTCTTACGCTTCCGAATCCAAAGAAAAAAAAGAGCATTGCCTCCTGAAACTAAAACTCTAGTAAAAAACTTTTATGAACGCGATGACATAAGTCGAATGATGCCAGGGATGAAAGACTTTGTGTCGATCAAGAATGATGACAGAACTCGTTCACATGTTCGGGAAAGGTTTCTACTGTGTAATATCAACGAGTTATATGCTTAATTTACATCAGAACAAGCCTGAAGATCAGTATTTCGAAATTCACAAGACTCAGACCTCGTTATTGTGTTCTAGCAGGAAGCAGTGGCACTCATAATGTGTGCGCTTGTGTGCATCATGAGAATATTAAGTTGATGTTGAATGAAATAAATATTCAACATTGAACCGAGGATACTGACATGGTGCTCACAAATTAGTATGACTGTCCGGATGCTATAGTATGTCCTAACTCTTCAACTTCCTGTCACTTAGGAGAGTGTGAAAACTGTCCAGGTACTGCAAGCTTGCAAGGTAACATCACAAAAACTTTTGATGAACATTGTATTAATGAAGTGAGATTTGAAATTTGGATACAGACCGACAGATGTAATGGATACTGATGAATTCCTAGATGATTTCTGTGAATGGATGTTGAATTTAAAAACTCTTCACTTTATTTCAAAGGAGCAATCTTTTTTCAAAAACCTGAAGGAAAATGTATTGCCTGGGGAGTTTTTGATTTGCTTCGATTTCGCTGAGAATTACACGTTTATAATTCAGAAGGCAGCTTAATCATTTCACTGGAATAACGACGAAGCTACAATATTCATTGTGGTGATTTATTATAAGAAAGATGGAGAGCTCAAGCACGTATCGCAATCATATCTGATAACTTAGCTCATGACACGGTGGCTGTTCACGAGTATCAGAAGATAATAGTAGATTACCTATTTAAAATAACCTAGTTGAAAAATTATTCCGAATCAATTTAAGACAAGACCAATTCAATTGGATAATCAATCGCGAAAATAATGGTAAAAATCCAGTAAATTTGGTTACAGATTTAAATCTGATCTGGAATTTTTGAGATGAAACCAGATCAGTTGACAAATCTGTTACGTCCTGAAGGGAACAAACTTACCTGGTTAAAAATAATTAATTAAAAAGGTTTCTCGTTTATGAACGAAATCTAGGATTTCAAAACAGGGGTGAGAATAACTTCCGAAGATTGAGATGACCACACAATAATCTACAAATTAATCGGAATACAATTGTATATATATTATTTGAGTTTATTAGACATAGGAAATTACAAAGTTAAAGAGAGATAGCTGTTTCGAATTTTAAAAAAAGAAACGGATTAATGTTTTCTGAATTGAGTTTAATTTTATTTGATGTATTTGTTTTTAAAATTTCAAGTTACACTGGATACTCTCAGGGTAGCGAAAACTCCTCATCTAGATCTCCACCTTAAAATAAAGGAAGACCTTAATGACGAATTAAAATGGCGATTAAAACTTACCAATTGATATTCCAATTGTTCACTTTGAAATTGAGCGAGTAACTATTTTGGGATTCAAAGATATTTTGAAGATTCCTTGAGTAAACTGGTTTTCCGATTTGGTTGAGTCCTCTTCTCGTTCGCTGGAACAATACTAGTACTGATCCAGGCGGTTATTTGTGCAGTACAGGTAGCGTTGATTGACAATGGAGTTGTCAAAGGATCTTGTGGGTTCAGTTTCACTTTATTTAATGGAATTTGAAATTTACAATCGACTTCAGTTCGATTGAAATTTACGAAGCACAACACTGATTTTACTTTTTATTTTTAATCTTGTATTTCGACTACTTGGAAATGGTTTCCAAATAACCGGAGTCTATCTGATATTTAAATATTAATTCGAAAATGTACTCTAGGGCAGAGCTTCCGCCCGATTTGATGTTTGGAGCTGGACTAACTTTCCGATGTACTTTTGAACAGAGCTTCCGCCCGATTTGAAATTTGGAGATAGACTAACTTTCCTATGTACTTTTGAGCAGAGCTTCCGCCCGATTTGAAATTTGGAGATAAATTACCTTTCCGATGTACTTTTGAGCAGAGCTTCCGCCCGATTTGAAATTTGGAGATAAACTGATTTTATAATTCTGATTCTGGGTTTATATACGTCAGATTTCATTGTGTTCACAACCAAAAACTTGACAACCAAAAACTTGACGGTGAGGGGACGTACCAATTGAAATCAATTTATATCCAGGTGTCTATATCTGAAGATGTAGAACACGGGGGTGTCGTTCTTGAGTCTAAGGAGCTGGTTATTGTGTCAACCTCTTTAATGTTTCGTGGATGATTTTTATAAGTTGCGTTCGGAGATTTGTAGGCGAGAAATCATTGTATCAAGGGGTGATGTTCCTTTAGTCTAAGGAACTGGTCATTGTGCCACCCTGTTTAATATTTCGTGGCTGATTTTTATGAGCTACATTTGGAGATTTGTAGGCGAGAAGTCATTTTATTTTAGTGGTGAATAGAAAAGTCCAGATTTCCAAACTGCATGGTTAGTACTGCGGAGTTCGGACTACTGATTTTATCATGTTGGATAAAAGTGAATATGCAAAAAACCTGCGTTTTAGGAAAGCACAAATAGTTTAAGTACCGAATTATTTGTTTTGATGCAGTGATTTTTTTGCCTGTGATTATTATACTAAAACTTGTGTTATTTTCGGGATGAACAATATGCGTGCAAGATAAATTTCATATTCATGGAGTTAATTCACGATAAGAAATCAAGATTCAATTCAATTTGGAAATTTCAAAGAGAAAACTTTGTCCACGAATCACCAAATAATGCAATGTGAAAAGTAAATGATCGTTATCTTCATTTGTATATATGTATTGAAAGTAAGATTTATCATTTTTACATCAAGCAGAAAATACTGTCTCATATCGTAAAATTTCGACATTCCTTTTACATATAAATATGTATCTGTGCAATATTTTATGGGGTTTCGACAACAACATTTATCATTACTTAAAAAAGTGTGTTAAGAATAAGGGAGATTTCTAACGTAATAAAATTTGATTTCATATTACATATAAACGGTGGAACGGTTACTGAATACAGAGGGCAAAAGTTTCATAAAAAAATCATTCATTTCGGAGAAAACTGTGTTTCACTTTTGAGGTTAGAATTTTATGGTTTTTGAAAATCGTCTTGAAATTGTCACAAAAATTGTAATTGTTATTTTGTTTTTTGAATTATGAAATGTCCCGCCGAGATGTTCAGTTGATAAACACGGAGAAAGCAAGTTTTATCGAAAAAATTTATTCACTTACCAGAAAATCAATTTTCAATGAGACGGTGTCACAGTGTGGCATAAGATTTATCGTATTCAAGTAATGGTAAATAATAACATTAACATTTTCTGCTCTTGAACCATGAAGATATTGAAATTTATACCTTTTGTGAATATCATAACAAATTACTCGATCATAAAAGTCTTTATTTTTAATGGATATGAAAGAGCAACTTTGACGCACTGCTACCATCAAATATACGATTTCGCTCAAATCCTTTTAACTCGGTGTGTATTTGAATTTTTTAGAATTTTCTTACAATGAAACCCTTCTTTAAAAAATGGTCACTTGCCACTTCTCCCGTTCCACCCTTCATTTATTAATTATATTACGAACGTAATACAAATCATAACAAAAAGGTTTGAACAAGAGTATTGATAATTGTGAATAAATATTTAATATCTTTCGATCAAATTTTCCTCCAAAATTAAAGAAAAATATTTTTGAATAAATAAAACATAATAATTATCATTTTATATGTCGCGGTCACTGCATTATAAAATTTTATTCATTCAGTACTTTACAAAAATGGTTTGTTTTTTATTATTTAAGGAGAGAGTTGTGCATGGCTATGTAGTCGTAGTTTAGAAACTGAATTTAAAATATATTATAAAGGAATATGAATTACGTTTTCTGTAAAAATTTCAGACCCTCTCACAACGTACAAAAAAAGTGGCTTCCATCTAGTTTTTACGATAAATACATTGGACACATATCCTTGAAAAGTGGACAAATTTCTATTTGTAAGTGCGCTTTAGGACACTTCACATAAAAATGCCTTAAGGGCATGCTCTATGGTGACCACGTGACCAAACCAGTCCTCAGTTATGAAATGTTTTTTTGGTATTCACCATGTCCAAACGCAATGATATATCGCTCTCAAAATTTGGAATATAGGAAATGAGACAATAAATTGCGTTTGTGATATATATATATATATATATATATATATATATATATATATGTGTGTGGGTGGGTGTGTGTGTGTTTGTGTGTATACTCTTGCAGTCAGCCACGTTGCATTGAGCTAACTCCCCAACGCAACGAATTATGCGGTTACGTCAACAGTATCACGCAGTGCCACCCACAATAGGCCTCTCTCGGATGGAGGCTATGGTTCAGTTGGGAGTGGCAATGAGACCGAACCGAGGCGACGACCAGACAATGGCCCCGGACAAACGCGAGAACATAGATTTAAGGGGTCGGACCAACTCCGGAGGGACATCCTTACCTGTTAGCAAAGAAGTTCACCGGCGCGAAGAGGATTTCTGCAGAGGTTTCATGAACGTCGGGTCAATATGCAGCCGGAATATGTTCATAAAACGCCTCAGTATTCAAGAGATCAGGTATCCTTTTTGCGCAAAGAAAGATATGAAGCTCTTTATCGGCAAGAAGAAGAGCATCATCCTCCAGTAGACATGCCACCCGTTCCAGCAAGACCACCTTCACATATAGCTGATAATGTCAACATGAGAAGCAGGAGATCTATCCACCTAAAAGTCTTCCTCAGGATGGACAAATTATCTGAAGCTAATAATCCCTTCCCCGATTTGCTTCCTGAAGATGTGAACCTCTAGAATCTGAACTG
Source organism: Andricus grossulariae (assembly GCA_011634705.1). Classification (NCBI taxonomy): domain Eukaryota; kingdom Metazoa; phylum Arthropoda; class Insecta; order Hymenoptera; family Cynipidae; genus Andricus; species Andricus grossulariae. The sequence goes on along the minus strand of JAABKJ010075445.1, from coordinate 159,490,479 downwards.
TGTAGTTTACGTGAAGGCGACGGTGTGCCTACTTAGCGAAAATACAAGTAACGATACTTCAGTACGCTTCAGTAAGACCCGCGAGCGTATTGCACAGCTTCAGTTCAAAATTGAAACGGCGAGACGGTATGCATCAAATATTGAGTGCGTGTCATCAGCTACATAACATCAAATAAAACGTTCACTCCAAAAGTTAGGGCACTTGTTTAAAACTTAAGGAAAGCAAATTACACACTCAACAAGTGTAAGCTGTTGACCATCAAGCAGCACTGGACGCAAAAAATAAGATCACTTTCAACAGCGAAACAGCGCCTTGAACGGCGAGTAAAATGATTTCCGTAAAATTCCACCTTTTCAACTCATCCTTCCCGTCTGTTCAATAAAACGTCACGTGCCGTTAAAAATCTGCCTAGTCGAAAAGAGATTCAAGTCTTCTGGGAGGAAGTGTATGGAGATACTCATCAGTTAAATTAAGACGCTTCAGATATATCGTGTTTTCGTAACTTTTGCCAAAGGCAAATACTGCAGGCTCCAGAGGAAGAGTGTCCACTAATTACTGCTGAAGAAGTGAAGAAAGCTATCGCTAGAACTAAGAACTTTTCAGCACCAGGGCCAGATAAAATCAACATTTTTTGGTGGAAGAAGTTCACTTCTACGCACGAACATCTAGCTCGTATATTTACTACTTTCTTAAACGGAGAACAACCCATCCGGCAGTGGCTAGTTGAAGGCCGTACGGTATTGCTCCCTAAGACCGGAGATATGTCAAGTCCACAGAACTACTGGCCCATAGCTTGCTTAAACACCAGCTACAAGCTATTCACTGGCATACTCAAAGAGAGGATATTAACATCTATCGAGCCGGTTTGGAGTGCCATAGTTGAACAACGTGGATGCAAGAGAGGGCTGGCAGGTTGCAGGAAGAACCTGTTAATAGACAGGTGTATTACCCAAGACTCGATCAGGTATCGACGCAATCTGTCCATGGCTTGGATTGACCAGAAACCCTTGGTACAGGGACCCTCTATCCGCAACCCGAGGACGCGTTCGGTGACTTTGTCATAGGCCCTTCGGTTTGATTCCTAAGGAATGAAAATATATATATTAGGTTATATATAGCGAAACCATAGGAGAAGATATTTGTGAACAATAACAATTTGTTAAAAAACATTAGATTTGTTAACTTGTATGCATTATTACCTCACACTAATTCAAAAGTGAAAAAAATGTTGAATATTTCATCAAATACCATAACTTTCAGGCACTATTCAAAGTCATATTATTGAAAATAGAACTAAATTGTTTAAACAAATATTGTTGTCAACTTGAATTAATTACTACCTCACCGTAATCGAAAAGTTGGAAGTAAGTTAAAAATTCATAAAAACCGCGACTTCCGAACTCTATTCTAAGTTAATATTCATAAAAACTATAATTAATTGTTCAATTAATGTATATAAACATCTAATTAATAAAAAAGTAGTATTTTATGCATTATAAATAATAAGCGCCAAGAACTCGCAAAACCCAATTTTTTACATATTGGATTGTTTGAGGCCCTATAAAACAGACTTCTGGGGGCGATAATATATATATTAGGTTATATATAGCGAACCCATAGGAGAAGATGGTTGTAAACAATAACAATTTGTTAAAAAACATTAGATTTGTAAAAAAACATTAGATTTGTTAACTTGTATCCATTATTACCTCACACTAATTCAAAAGTGGAAATAATGTTGAATATTTCATCAAATACCACAACTTTCTAGCAATATTCTGAGTCATATTACGAAAAATAGAATTAAATTGTTTAAACAAATATTTTTGTCAACTTGGATTAATTAATACCTCACCGTAATCGAAAAGTTGGAAGTAAGTTAAAAACTCGTAAAAACCGCGACTTCCGAACTCTATTCTGCGTCAATATTCATAAAAACTATAATTAATTGTTTAATTAATGTATATAAACATCTAATTAATACAAGAAAGTAGTATTTTATGCATTATAAGTAATTAGCGCCAAAAACTTGCAAAACCCAATTTTTTACATATTGGATTGTTTGTGGACTTATAAAACAGACTTCTGGGGGCGACATTTGAAGAATAAGTTTTGATTCGTATTTGAATAAATAAAAATTGAACAAAAAATTCTAATACATTTTTAATTATTTCTCGAAAACTAAGGAGATCCTATTTTTACATTAACCGGGCTTTTAGAGCACATGTAAACTATCTTAGTATCTCTAAACATTTCTTGAAACAAAATCAAAAGTGGATTCTTTTTCCAAAAATTCAATTAAAATATTTATTTCTAAAAATTCTAAATATTCATTAAATTTATGTTTTCAACAAACATAATTTTTTAAATGCGTCGTTTTATGAAGCATAAAAAAATACATCTTAATATGTTTAAAATCACTACAGTGATGAAGGTATAGAAAAGGAAACATAGCTTGAATGGAGAATATTTATTACATACTTAGCCTGATCTCAACTGGGCATTATATATAATGCCTAGGCAATCTGTATAATAGAGAGTATTACATACTTTGCCTGGATTCTGTTGGGCATTATATATAGTGCCTCACAACCGTGAGATGGGTGGTCACAGGACACGACGAAATCACAACGACAGGTCAGCGAAACTTTCGTGTGTTTTGCTAAAAGAATGAAGATCCTTATCAGCACTCTGCTTCTTACCGTCCTTTTTTGTCTGCATTTTTGTGGTAAGTTGTTATCAATATAATATAAATCTCAATATGAATATGAAATATTGCATATTTCAACAACTAAAAGTTTTTAAAGTTTCAGATAAAATTGAAAAATGCACTTATTAAACTCTTTTTAATAAACATCTGTCTTGCGATTGGCCAAATCTGATGGATTTTCATTTCTAGGCTTCAACATGTTTAAGTTTTCAATTTAATGCTCTTTCGATTTCTGACACCTGATATTATTTTATTTCTAATGCTTTCGTTGATTCTTTATTTAATTTCAAACACTTACAGTTTTAGGTTGCCTGATTTTAACCTGTCTTTAAAACTTTTTATTGAATGATATTGAATATTATTCAAGTTGCAAAATTGTCTAACTTTTTCTGCTTAAGATTATACAAGTCAAATTGTTATATATAACACATATATTAGAAAATCAAAATTGTTTCGGTTTGGAAAGTCGCAATCTTGAATAGTGTTCAACATGTGCAAATGAGGCGTCGGCAGAGATAACATTGAAGCAACATACTAAATATATTACGTCATAGAACAAAAAATCGAATGGAAAAAACATGTTTCTTGAGAATATTGAGTTCATCATTTAAAATTGCTCTTTTTCCCGAAATCTATAAAAGTGTACCCTAAACAGAGGTTTATCTAGTGTGTATCAACCAATTTTCTAAAAAAAAAAACATCTTCAATTGATGGAAATAGACTAAAATAGCATTTACTCTAACATTGTTACTGAACTAGGAACAAACGTTTTTGAAAAAAAATGTTGATTCTCTTCAAACTGAATGCTTTTTCAGGCAATTTATATCGTCTTTTTTATTTATTTCGACAATTTGTTTAAATATATAAGATAGACATGAACTATGAATTGCTTTTTATTTTGGGCGTCGTTTTCGTCTTAATGAGATTTTTTATAATTGAAAATGCTTTTTCTTCAATTTTAGAGACAGGTTTAATAATTGAAACTCGCTCGTTTAGTCTACTATTATTATAATTATTTTGACTTTGTCTTGAATTCCTTTGATATCTTTTCACTTCCTTGAAATATTTTGAATTTCTAAGGAATCACTGCATTCTCTGAACTCCTTGAAGTCCTTTAGTTTTCTGAATTCTTTGAAATATTTGAATTCCTGTAATTTCCTGAATTTCTTGAATTCCCTGAATGCTCTGAAAAACCTGGACATCTCTAAATTCCCTGAAAGCCTTAAATACATTAAATTCTCCTGATTCGTAAAAATATCTGAATACCTAAAACTTTCTAAATACCCTGAATTTTCTAAATTCCTTAAACTCCCCGAGTTCCTAAAATATTATAAATTTTTTTAAATTCTGAAATTTCCTAAATGCTCAGAAATCCCTGAAATACTCTAAATTCTCTGAAATTGTTTGAATTCCCTGAAATACACTGAATTCTCTAGAATTCCATGAATGCCCTGATATCCTTGAATTCACAGAATATTCTTGAATTCTCTAATTTACTTCAATTTTTTCAATTACTTGAATTCTCTGCATCCCTTGAATTCTCTACATATCTCGAATTCTTTGCATGTCTCGAATTCTCAGAATCCTTTGAATTATCTGAATTCCTCAAATTCTATTCATAATCACCAAATTACAGTTGTCGATGTTTTGACCTTTAATTTGAAAGGTCTGTGCACAAATGTGAGGGAAATACGAAGACCGAGCGCGTAACGCGAGGTAGATGCATGATCGAGCGCGAAGCGTGAGGTAAATATATAATCGAGCGCGAAGCGCGAGAGAAATGTATAATCAAGCGCGAAGCGCGAGAACCAACAATCGCGCGCCATAGGCGTGCTCAAACTTGCAAGATACTTGCAAAGTTGAAACAACTAAATTTGTTATTGTAAACATTTCGATAGCGAAATTTTGAAACGAGAATTCTCGAGAATTGTTTCCCCCCCTTAGCGTTACAGGCATCAATGCAAACAATTAAATTTGTTATTGTAAAAATTTCGATGGCAAAATTTAAAAAAAAATTCGTGAAATTTTTTTCTCCCACGCAGCATTATAGGCTCCAATAGAAACAACTAAATTTGTTATTGTACAAATGTCGAGGGCAAAATTATTATAAAAAAAGGAATTTTGGGAGAAAAATTATTTTTCCCTCACAGCATTATAAGCTGCAATAAAAACAACTGGATTTTTTATTGTAAAAATTTCGATAGCAAAATTTAAAAAAATATATTTTTTCCTCACAGCGTTATAGGCTGCAATAAAAACAACTAAATTTATTATTGTAAAAATTTCGATGGCAAAATTTTGAAACAAGAATTCTCGAGAAAATTTTTTGTTTGCCTTACTGAAACTTTTTTACCGTATTCAATCTAAAAACTGAAAAACCTCGAAGTTGCAAAAATGAAAAATTATTATTACTTTTTTATTCATAATGTGTCCCCTGAGGGTTCACATGACTGCCATTTCTTACAATCCTTGCGTCTACATATTTTAGAAAATCTTATCCTCACTATTTAAAGTTATTTTTGCAACACCCACCTCAAAAGTTGACCTCTTCATGTTTCTAAATGGTTCCTAAAGGAGCTTATTTGAGCAGACTGTGTGCGAAACAATTTTCGCACATGCGCAGTTTGAAGATGGCTTACTTTAGGCACTAGTGAAAAATCTGCGCATGCGCACTTTTGAGATGAGGTACTTTAGACACTGGCATAGGTAACTTTAAGCACTGGTGTTGGTATCTTCTTGAAATAAATTTAAATTTAACTTGAACAAATCTTTCAATGATTGAAGTTTTGTTTTTAAAGTTTCGTAGCCGTTTCCGTCCGTCGTACAAAAGAGCATAAGCGCCAACATTTGGCACAGCAAAAGGGCATAAGTGCCAAAAAGTTTTTTTTTTCAAAAAATTATTTACATAATTTTTTTACAACCAAATTTTTATTTTCAAACATTTTTTCAACAAATTTTTCTTCAACCAATTTTTTTCAACCAAACACAATCACCTATTTTGCGCACTTGTACTACAATTAACTATTACACCTATTTGCAGAAAATCGTATATCTAGATCCTTATTTCTATTTTCGACGATAGCACAATTTGGGACGTGTTAGCGAACGTTTGAGTGAGAGATCACAAGCGAGAGAGGGCGATAACGTAAACGCATCTTAATCTACTTATGCTATTACATAACCATTACTTACAAATCTTTACACTTTTAATTTATGCGACTTCCGTTTCCTTTTTCTTTCACTTCTCTTGTACATCCATTTTACCATTTTTTTGCATCCAGGGACTAATTTAATGGGTTTTCACTGCATTTTATAATAATGTTCGAATATTTTTCTAGTCAATTTATAGTGATTTGAGTTTGAAATTCATATTCTTTTTGAATTAGAGAGAATTCTTGACTGATTTTAATGCTTCGAGGGAAGTTTCAAAGCTTTGTTTTTTCGTCTTATAAAATTCACTGCATTTTTAGGACTTTTTCACAGGTTCCAGGAACTAATTAAATGGGTTTTCACTTAATATTATAATAATGTTCGAATATTTTTCTAAACAATTTATGGTGATTTGAAGTTGAAATTGATATTCTTTTTGAATGAGAGACAATTTTCGATTGATTTGAATGCTTTAAGGAAGTTTCAAAGCTTTCTTTCGTCTCATAAAAATCATGACATTTTTAGGACTTTTTGACAGGTTCCAGGGACTAATTTATTGGGTTTTCACTGCATTTTATAATAATGTTTGAATATTTTTCTAGTCAATTTATGGTGATTTTAATTTTAAATTGTTATTCTTTTTGAATTAGAGAGATTTCTCGGTTGACTTTAATGCTTTGAGGGAAGTTTCAAAGCTTTTTTTTCGTCTTATAAAAATCATAACATTTTTAGGACTTTTCGAGTGGTTCCAGGAACTAATTTAATGGTTTTCACTGAATTTTATAATAATGTTCCAATATTTTTTTCATCAATTTATAGTGATTTGAATTTGAAATTGTTATTCTTTTTGAATTATGGAGAATTCTCGATTGATTTTAATGCTTTGGGGAAGCCTCAAAGCTTTCTTTCGTCTTGTAAAAATCATGGAATTTTTGGGACTTTTTGACTGGTTCCAGGGATTAATTTAATGGTTTTCACTAAATTTTATGCTAACGTTCGAATATTTTTCTTATCAATTTATAGTGATTTGAATTTGGAATTGTTATTCTTTTTGAATTAGAGGGAATTCTCAAATGATTTTAATGCTTTGATGGAAGTTTCAAAGCCTTTTTTCATCTTATAAAAATCATGGCATTTTCGGGACTTTTTGACTGGTTCCAGGGATTGTAATGGTTTTCACTAAATTTTATAATAATGTTCGAACATTTTTCTAAACCATTTATAGTGATTTGAAGTTGAAATTGATATTATTTTTGAATTAGAGAGAATTCTCGGTTGATTTTAATGCTTTGAGGGAAGTTTCAAAGCTTTTTTTCGTCTTATAGAAATAATGACATTTTTAGGACTTTTTGACAGGATCCAGGGACTAATTTATTGGTTTTCACTGAATTTTATAATAATGTTCGAATATATTTCTAGTCAATTTATAGTAATTTGAATTTGAAATTGTTATTCTTTTTGAATTAGAGAGAATTTTCGATTGATTTTAATGCTTTGAGGGAAGTTTCAAAGCTTTTGTTTGTCTTATTAAAATCATGACATTTTTAGGACTTTTTGACAGGTTCCAGGGACTAATCAAATGGGTTTTCACTTAATATTATAGTAATGTTCGAATATTTTTCTAAACAATTTATAGTCATTTGAAGTTGAAATGCATATTCTTTTTGAATGAGAGGGAATTCTCGAATGATTTTAATGTTTTGAGGGAAGTTTCAAGGCTTTTTTTCGTCTTATAAAAATCATGGCATTTTTGGGACTTTTTGACTGGTTCCAGGGATTAATTTAATGGTTTTCTTTATGGATAAGTGTCTAAGAATGGCCCTCTTCGACGAAGAAGGTGTAGATCTCGAAACAGTGAAGGTGCGTGGATTAGCTTTCGCAGATGACAAGATTATTATGGCAGAATCAATCGAGGACTTGCAAAGAATGTTGAATAAACTTAACACAAGCATGAAGAACATGGGCCTCAAAATTAATGTAAATAAAACAAAGGTAATGGTGTTCGAAGGAAAAAGTGAGAAAACAATGTGTATCATTGTCCTGAATGGTGACAGATTAGAGCAACTTGACAAATACATATATCGGGGTAGCCTATTCACTAGCCTCGGAAAAATAGATGGGGAGTCAGATAGGCGACTTTATATAAATCACTAATTGCAGCGGCTGTATTATACGGTAGAGAGACATCGACATGTCAAGAAAAGGACAAGAGTAAAATTAACGCGATTGAAATAAAATCTCTGCGCACAATATGCGGGAAAACACTGATGGACAAAGTTCGAAACGAAATAATCCTCAAAGTATGTGGTACAGGGGTGACACTAGTTGGTATATGGGAAAGAAATGAGTTAAGGTGTTTCGGACACCTTGAAAGAATGAAAGATGAACGACGGACCGAACAGGTGTATAAAGGTAAAGTAAATGGCAGAATGCCCAGAGGTAGACCGCAGAAAGAATGGTTATAATCTGTGAATGAGACATTAATCCGAAGATACATAAGAAGCCATAGAAACACGAGAGCTTGCATGAAAAAATACATGGACGTCAAGGAAGGTAGAGTAGTATGCCAGGACAGAAAAGTTTGGCGACAACTAGTTTATAAAAAGAATATGAGTAGAGTCAATAACGCCTGAAACAAAGACCTTGGATACTATTGGGCTCAAGTGGGGAACCACACATAACAATTTTGTGAGACTCTCCACGTGGGGTGATCGCTAGGAAGATTGATCAGCAGCCTGGGTCGGAGCAGTGTATATCGGATGTGTCGACCCCATCGCCCAAGAGCTACGGCTCTTGCAGTCAGCCACGTTGCATCGGGCTAACTCCGTAACGCAACGAATTATGCGGTCACGTCACCAGTATCACGCAGTGCCACCCACAATAGGCCTCTCTCGGATGGAGGCCATGGTACATTTGGGAGTGGCAATAGGACCGAACCGAGGCGACGACCAGGCAATGTCCCCGGACAAACGTGAGAACATAGATTTAAGTGGTCGGACCAACCTCGGAGGGACATCCTTACACCACACCACCCGTCCCAGCAAGACCGCCTACATAGATAGCCGATAATGCCAACATGAGAAGCTGGAGATCTATTCACCAAAAAGTCTTTCTCAGTATGGACAGATTATCTGAAGCTAATAATGCTCTCCCCGATTTGCTCCACGAAGATGTGAATCTCTGGAATCTGAACTGCGTAGCTTACGAGAAGGCGGTTAGCGACAATAGAAGTAACGATACTTCAGTACGTCTCAGTAAGACTCGCGAGCGTATTGCACAGCTTCAGCTCAAAATTGCAACGGCGAGACGGCTCGCATCAAATATTCAGTGCGTGATTAGCTACATAACATCAAATAAAAAATGCACTCCAAAAGTTAGGGAACTTGCTCGAAACTTAAGGAAAGCAAATCACACACTGAACAAGTGTAAACTGTTGACCATCAAGCAGCACTGGACGCTTTTAAGATAAAGAGAAGAATTTCCTACGATCCAGTTGAATTTTCAACCAAAAAGAATGATTTTTGAACAAAATAATAAAATTTTCAACTAAATAACACAATTTGTAACCACAAGATGAATTCTTAACGAAAAAGAAAATGATAAACTTCTACGTTTTTTTCTTTCCTTTTCTAAATCTAAAATTCCCAGACTATTTTAGGCTTTTCCTGACATTCCCTGACCTTTATCAACTCTGAAAAAAATATCTACCTGAATTAAATAAGGATCACCCGTTGCTCTATAAAGATACATCACAGACTCAATCAATTCCGGTCTGAGCGGATATCCTTCCCTGTTCGTCCCAGCTTCCGCTTGCGGAATATTGTAAAATTCCGGGGTGAAACCAAACTGTTTCCAAACTCGATGATAATTATGAAGGGACTTCATAGCGTCTTCAATTTCCCCAAAAAGACTCAGAACTCCAGGCCAATACGCGTCCAGGGACTGAAAAACTGGAAGAGTCACTTGACCTTTGCTCATTGAAACCCAAAGATGCCAGTCTTCTTTTCGAATATATTTTTCGATAGCTGCCTTGTGCTCATGGAATATTGCTGCTAACTGAGGATCCTGAAAAAGAAGGGTTCCTTTCGCGAGGTATTCGAAATAAGAGTCAACACCAGCCCCGATTCCAGAATCCTGGGCTGTCCAGTGACCAGTCAGGACATCCACGTGGTTTCCTACCAAACCGATTTTTGATCGGTGGTAGTGCAAGGCCTTCAAAGCGTTCATCGCAACTTCCTCGTAAAGAGGATCTCCGGTCAAACGGGATAAGGTTCCAAATTCCAGGATGAAGGTTCCAATTCCGGCGGTGCAGGTTATGCTTGTCTCTCCTTCCGGAACTCCATACTTCAAGTTCACCGTTCCTGAAAAATTTGAATTCCAATTAGGTATCTAATATCAGGTCCTCACAGCAATAGGATATACCGGGATATATCATTTGATCCCATTTATCTCCCAGGCTGCACCAGAGATATCCCAGGGTTAACCCGCTGGAAATCCTACAGTGCGGAAATTGAGATATCATCAGGATATCCGGGATGTCTATGGAATGTTTCTGTGATATCCAAATGCCCTAAGTAGGATATTAAAAATTATATGTATCCTACTTGGGACACTTGAATATCCCAGAAACGTCCCATAGACGTCATATTTCCGCAATGTAGAATTTCCAACAGATTATCCCTGGGATATCCCAGGGACAGCCTGGAAAATGAATGGAATATCCAATTCGATCCCATTTATCTACCAGGTTGTCCCTGAGGTATCCCATGGATAATCCGTTGGAAATCCTAAAGTGCGGAAATTGGACGTCTATGGGATGTTTCTGGAATATTCAAATATCCCAAGCAGGATATTAAAATGTCTATGTATCCTACTTGGGACACTTGAATATACCAGAAACGTCCCATAGGCGTCCAATTTCCGGACTGTATGATTTCCAACGGATTATCCCTGGGATATTCCTGGGACAACGTGGGAAATAAATGGGATATTCCATTCGATGCCATTCATCTCCCAGATTATCCCTGCGTCCCCCAGGGATAACTCATTGAAAATCCTACAGTACGGAAATTGGGATATCCCCAGGATATCTGGGATGTCTATGGGCTGTTTCTGGGATATCGGCCACCGTAGAACAGAACCATCTGGGTCACTTACCGACCGAGCAGGTTCTGTTCCATGCTAAGTTACCGGCAGTCGGTAAGTGGCCTCGGTCCGCAATGCAGTTTCCTAATGTGACAACAGATGGCGCCATCGTCGGTATTATCATCAATCGATAATGCAGTTTCCTAATGTGCCCGGCAGATGACGCTACCGTCGCAAGTTACCGATAGTCGGTATATTATCAGTTGGATACCTGCGAAGTTAGCACTATAATGTGCGGTTCCGTGCTAAGTGACCATTGATCGGCAAAACAGTTTCTTACAATCAGCCGGTAAAACAGGGAGGTCGGTCACTTTTTATATTATCATTTTACCATCATTCGGTAACCTAGGGAACAATGTTACCATCAATAGGTAAAGCAAAGAGGTCGGTCACTTTTCATATTATCATTTTACCATCAGTCGGTAAGGTGGGGAACAATGTTAATATCAGTCGGTAAAACAGGGAGGTCGGCAACTTTTTATATTATCATTTTGCCATCAGTCGGTGAGGTAGGAAGCAATGTTACCATCAGTCGGTAAACAGGGAGGTCGATAACTTTAAATATCATCATTTTACCATAGGTCGGTAAGGTAGAGAGTCGCAAGTCACGAACACCAACAGATCTGACACCACCGACCATGTAAGGGTTCTGTTCCATGCTAAGTTATCAGCAGTCTGTAGCACACAGTGAGGTTGGTAATGCAGATTGCTGCTGAGGTAGCATTGCACCTTCGGTCTGTAAAGCAGAGAGGTCGGTTCTGTACCAGGATGAGTTACCAACGTCAGGTAATTACCATCGGCCGTTAAAAGTGCACATCCTCAGCTATAGACTGAGCCTCCGTCGCCACATCAGGAGCCTATCTTATCAATCGCGTGTAAATAACTGATGACGTAACTTAGTCATCCATGGTTAGACTTTCTCATAGATGTAGCGCATGCGCAATAGAATATATCTTCCTTGCGCTGACTCTGAATTAAAGTGGGGGTAGTGAAAAGTGGGAACAGCGTCCTATAAATGGTCCGCATAAACGTAGGCTGATCATTCCATCGCACCGTTCGATGCAAGTATCATCGAGCGATCCAGAAGACGATACACCAGGTCCGAAGAGAGAGAATCCAAGGTAAGTGCTCAATCCATATTTGAATGTATTTTTGCTTGTAATATTAGTGCATGACAGTTTGCACAGCTTTTTTATTCATAGTGCATGGTAGTATTGATGCATGGCTTTTTGCTTGTAGTATTAGTGCATGGCTTTTTGCTTGTAGTTTTAGTGCATGGCTTTTTGCATGTTGCTTTGGAGTGGGGGTGGTGGTGAATGATACTGATCTATAAAAGCTGAGAAATAATTGAAGTTTAACCATTCCTTTATCTGTCTAGGTGATCAGCAGTACGAACAACAACAACAGGATGGAGACTTCAGTGCTGATTGACGAATCGGCTAAACTCATCCCGGTGATCGAGGAGGCTACGGTCCTGCTTCAGAAACTGGAAAGAAAAGATGGAGCAACTGACGTCATTCAACGATGGAGAAATAAGTATGATGATATTTTAAGGAATGTAAATAATAATTTACATCGAAATATATGTATATCGTCAGCTGAGCGAAAAAAATCTGTAAATATCGTCGAACAAATTATATGGTCTTGATGAGAATGTGTTCCTTAAGGTCGATAGAACCTTAAGTAAATTAGTTCTTCTTTTTATGTAAAATTGGCATGATTAAAACAAAAGCAGGTCATAACGATGAAGCTTACTAAGAGAGTATTTGCCAGCTAAGCGCGCAATAGCGAGTGCACGAAGTGCGCAAACCTAGAGGAACCGAGCTTAAAGAGTCTCTGCGCGCTCCAGGCGCGCTCATACTTGCGAGCGAAGCGCGCGATGAGAATGTGCCCGTGAAGCGGGCAGATTTTTTATAGCTGCGATCGGTGCGAACACAAAAATTGAGTTTATGTTCATAAAGGCGCCAACTAAACCTCCGAATTTTGCTGCTATCTCCACATTCCCAGCACATAAATCAATTACTATAAATATTGAACCTCACTAGCCTTCACTGATCAATTGTTTTATACAGACATAAATAATGTCTATATTGCACATTCAGGCCTACCAAAATATTATATATTTTTAAACAAACTTCATTCACGATGCTCACTGTACGTCAAGTATGGCCGGGGATCCAAAGTCGCTCAAAGTGCACCGTACACGAGACACGCACCTAATAAAATTGTTTATCATTTCATCAAACAATTTGAAACAGGCACTTTGACAAATAATTGTAATTTTACCATTTTTTCAAATTATTTTCCGCAACTTTTAAATTTTACAATTACTTGTGATTTTATTACTTTAAGGCCTGTGCAAGTACGCCGAGTTATCAATGATCAAATTGCAAGATGTGAGGTGACGTTGGAAAAAAGAACTTTCACCAGCTTCTGTTCGTTTACTAGCGTCAAAAACTTCATCACTCTGAAAGTAGGTCCATTTATTACCTACTCTGGAAGTAACAGATTCACAAGCAGATACTGTTATTTTACAACGCCGTGTTATAGTGTCAGTCTAAAGTGTAAAGTTACAAGATTGATTGCAAATTCTAGACAGCAATTCTAAATAATAACACCTTTTGATTTTTACAGTGTATAGTTATCAAAGGGAACCATTTTTCAAGAAAACAGTTGATTTCTTCTAGCCTAAAACTGAAATATGTTATTATTTTAATGAAATTTATTAAATGAGTTTCAGTTAAGCTTTTCAATCATAAAAATAAGGTGCACATAAAAAAATAGGTAAAATAAAAAGGCGCAAAAAAGTATTTTATAAATAATGTATCTCATTCAGCAGATATCATACTTTGTCGACGACTAGTGTAATCAGACGTAAATAATATTTACACATTTAGCAACAACAATTTGTTTTTTATGTTATATTGAGCGCATGCCCTACTGAACGTACAAATTATTTGTTGAGAGTGTTTTTTATCATTTTCAATGAATTGACGTTTTTAAAACTTATATATTGCAAAAAATTTGGATGGAAACAATATTCAAATGGAGAAAATTGCTCCTAAGAGGTTTCTGGTTACTATTGTTAGCAAATGCAAAGAGCAAATTAATTATTCGGGCATCTGTCGTTGGTAAAATTGGATTTGTTCAATGTCAGTCCTTTCAATTGGGAACTCCATTTGTTTATTAAATGTGTTCATGATATTAACAAAAACCATCATAGGAGATATTGTCTCCATTATAATATTATTTCCATTCAAATTGTTTACAATATAACTTGAAGAAGCGTCAAATCTTGAATGTTTTCCGAGGCAAAAGCTCTGGATACCTATGTGGCCCGCAGAACAGAAGAGAATATAAGGTCAACCACCTTTTATACATGGACGACCTTAAACTCTTTCCTTCCTCCAAAGAAGACCTTAACATCCTTGTGAAGGCGGTGAATAGGTACTCTAAAGAGATTAGCATGAGCTTGGGACTGGAGAAGTGTGCCTGCGTCCACCTGCACCAAGGAAGACTAGAAACTTCATCATCGCGTGACGATCAGGATGTTCAACTCATAGACGGAAATACCATTCAACATCTTGTCAATGAAGGAATATATACATACCTTGGAATACCGCAAGCGGAAACCCAAAATGTGCGTGTGTTAAAAACGGGTCTTGAAAAAAGGTATCGCCAAATTCTCAAAAAAATTTGGGCTTCCGAATTATCTGGGAAGAATCAGATCCAGGCGACCAATATGTTGGCCGTTCCTATACTGCTTTACACGTTTGGTGCAGTAACATGGAACGTCGATGAGTTGAAGCAACTTGACCGAAACACAAGCAAGATGATGATAATCCATCGAAGTCATCATCCTAGGTCTTCCGTAGCTCAAATATACCTCCCTCGGGATAAAGGGGGTAGAGGTTTGCTGAGCTTGGAGTGTCTTCATCGAAGAACGGTTCTGGCTACAGCCTGCTCAATTCTGATTAGCATAGATTCTCTTATGCGAATCGTACATCAACATGAAGTCGTCAATGCTGAGGAGTTTCTATACCATGCCGCAGATAGGGCCGCAGAGGAGCTTGGTCTCCCATTTGATTCCAGCGACCCTAAACATGGCCTAGCATCACTAACACCTTTGGTGCTCAAAAGTCGTGTACAGGAAGCAGAAAATTAACTTCTACTAAGAGAACAAGCTCTGTTTGTCTACTACTTTTCGGTCTGTTCATGAACCTCAGTGTGAGTGAGCTTACTTCAGCAAGGGTCTTTTGTCCACAGGCAGGTCAATGTAAGGAAATTTAAAAACTTTTAATTTTTCAACTAGCAATTGGAAAATTGCATAATCAACATATACGAATTTTTCCGATTCGAATGATATATTACTTGCCTAGAAAAGTTGAAAATTTGAAGGAGTTTAATATCAAGAAACTTTAACTCAATATTCAATTTAATACTAAATACTTCTCAAATTTTCAACCTTTATAGACAAATTACATGTCGTTGGAATCGTAAAAATATGTAGATTCCAAATACATTACTTTTAAATCGCGGATTGCAGAATTGATAAACTTTTAATTCCAAATTTTTCTCCCATTTTACAACAAAGGATCCCTGAGGGAACGGTTGTTCTGCCCAAGCTCGCAGGTACCTGACCAGGAAGTAGGTCGTTGGTCAGGCTGGTCAGGCTGCCCTGACTTGGTCAAGAGCGTGCCGACCACTGCTGTAGGCTATACTAACTGCCGACTGTGCAAGCAAGAGCCAGAAACACTTGGATATGTTCTCAGTGGATGCTCAAAGTATGTACATTACGGGTACATAGAGAGACACAGTGCGGCTCTAAAAGTGTTATATTACCATCTTAGGCACTTCTATGATGTTGATCTATTACCTATCTTGCCATACGTCCAGGGGGAACTCGAGTCCGTTGTGGAGAATGATCAGTGTAAGATCTACTGGAATTTCTCATTCTCCACCACTCAACTGTGAAAATTGAACTATTCCAGTTGAATATTCTATAATTTTAGTTGAAAATCCATCTCTTTGATTGAAAATTAATTTTTTTCACTGGAAATATAACTATTCAATTTTTGGTTGAAAATAGAACTTTTTTAGTTAAAAATTCATGTATTTTGATTTAAAATGATATTTATTAGTTAAAAAATAATCTTTTTGGTTGAAAATTCAACTATTCCAGTTTAAGATTCGTAATTTTAGTTGAAAATTCATTTTTTTTGTTTCAAATTAAACTATTCCATTTGAAGATTCATCATTATTTGGTGAAAATTAAATTATTCCATTTGAAGATTGATCATTTTTTGGTGAAAATTAATTTTTTTTTTTATTAAAAATTCAACAGTTTCGTTGAAATTTTTTCTCTTTCTTGACTGAAAAATCTTTCTTACTTGAAAATTCGTATTTTTGTATTGAATTCAACTTTTTTTGATTTAAAATTAATCTATTTTCTGGTTGAAATATCAACTATCACATTTTTTGTTGAAAATTCATCTTTTTTTGGATGAAAATTCAACTGATTGGTTGAAAGTTAGACTCCTTTGTTAAAAATTAATTTTTTTGGTTAAGATTCATCATTTCAATTAAAAATTTATCTCTTTAGTCCAAAATTTAACTATTAGTTGAAAATTCTTTCTTTGTTTTTTTTTTAAATTAATTTTTTGTACTGAAAATTGGACAATTCAATTTTTCATCAGGGCATTTTTTTAAGTCAGAGAATTTTCTTGAAAGGGTGCTTGACTTGTTTTTTCAAACTGTAATAAAAATTAAATAATACCGTTTTTTCATTTGCAAAAAGACTTTATATTCCTGATTAATACATATTTTGTTAAAAATTCTCTTTTTTTTTTTGTTAGAAATGAATTTTTATAACTGAAAATTTAACTATTCTATTTTTGGTTGAAAATATGTATATCTTTTTTAGTTAAAAATCAAATTATTTGTTTGAATATTCATGTATTTTGTTGAAAGTTTAATCCTTTTTGTAGAAAATTATACTTTTTGGCTTAAAATTCACCATTTTCCTTGAAAATTCAACAGTCTGATTGAATTTTTTGTTCTCTTGACTGAAAAATCTTTCTTAGTGGAAAGTTCAAATCTGGTTAAGAATTCATCTTTTTTGGGTGAATTCAACTGATTTTTATTTAAAATCAAAATATTTTTGGGTTGAAATGTCAACTATTAAATTTGTCGTTGAGAATTAATCTTTTTTGGTTAAAAATTCAACTACTTGATTCAAAGTTAAATTCTTTTGTTAAAAATTTATTATTTTTGTTGAAAATTCATCATTTTTTGGTGAAAATTAATGTTTTAAATTGAAAATTTAACTATTATGTTTTATTATGTGAAAATTGAACTATTCCAGTTCAATATTCTATAATTTTAGTTGAAAATTCATCTCTTTGATTGAAAATATAACTATTCCAGTTTAATGTTCGTAATTTTAGTTAATAATTCATTTTTTTTCTTTCAAATTAAACTATTCCATTTGAAGATTCATCATTTTTTGGTGAAAATTAATGTTTTAAATTGAAAATTTAACTATTATGTTTTATTGTGTGAAAATTGAACTATTCCAGTTGAATATTCTATAATTTTAGTTGAAAATCCATCTCTTTGATTGAAAATTAATTTTGTAAGATAATTAAATAATTGAGACACGAGATATTTCGAGATAACTTCATTTATTTTAACTCCATGATTAAATTCTCAACATCTATGAAAATCGCACGTAATCAGCCGACTATCCGAATCGACCCGTCTGTATAAACCACTTGGAAGGAACTGAACTTGGGTCCAAGGCACAGTGCAGTTCTGCATTACCTGCCTTTGAAGTAAACACTTCTGGTGACCAGTCAAGGCAAAGGGCCATGCATTCTATTGATAAGGACCCACTCTATTCAGGTATCCAAAGGCTAGGCTGGCTCTTGGCTCTGCATGTTTCTCTCTGCGGTATTTTCTTATATTCGGCCAACCTGAAACAATAAGTCTGTCCCCAGATTGATAAATTCGAGAACAATCAATAAATTAGTTACGTTTTCAAATCCGTTCTATATCAGGTTATTCTCCATGCAATGTTTCTATTAATTTAAAGTAAGGCTAGATCATGCGTCTGGTTCGCGTTGCTGCATTTCTCTCTGCAATCTCGACCCATCGCGTCCTTCTAATTTTTCTCTGAAATAGTCAAAATAAATTTTCATGCATTGTTATTTTCTTTTCATGCCTTAATTTATTCTCATGCAAGTCAAGATGCTCGGCTCTGCAGCGCCTTACGCATCTGTGACTTTCTCATGCGATACTCAATCCAGAGGATTTCTTGTATCTTTTCATCCAATCACATGACACTCAACTCAGGGAGTTTCTTGTATCTGTGACTCCTTCCTCAATGTTCGAACCTAAAAGGTTTTCTCGCATCTATAACTGAATCTCATGACACTCAACCCTAGGGGGTTTCTTGTATCTGTGACTCTGCTCAATGCTCAACCCGGAAGGGTTTCTTGCCTATATGCATCGTGGCAGTCATGGTATCCAATCCTTCCGGCGGGCCACTACCTGTCCATGCAAATTATCAATTGTTTATCGTGCATTACATCTTTGGCATTTTCTGTAATCCAAAATAACATCAATCATATTACGTCTATCAGTATGTTCAATTACCAACTCATTGATCGTCGTCCTCATGTTGATACGTGAGCCACGGCTTGATGTGATCTACAGAGGCCACTGTCTTGGCTAGTCTGTGACCTTCTCGTAAGTCCTCCACCATGTATCGGTCATTAGGTAATACTTCCATCACCCTGAAAGGACCTTTGAACTTCGACAGCAACTTCTTGCTACTTCCCGTGGCTGCTTCACTGGTAATTTTCAACATCACCAATTGTCCTTGTTGGAACCGCTCTGCCTCTTTTTTAGATTTGTCGTAGCGCTTCTTCTGATTTATCTGGTCTTTTGTAATATACTGTGACATCTTTTGCCTTAATTCGTTCAAGTCAATCCTCTCAAAGTCAGTTTGAACTTCTGCTAGCAATACTGCTTCCGCTATCGGTCTACCTTTGTATCCTATCAAAGCCTCCAACGGGGATACATTCGTAGCTTTATTCCTGATGGTATTTATATTACTCTGGACACCTTTTACCAGCAAGTCCCAATCCTGTGAATCAACACATGCTGCTGTTGGAGACAATGCATTTAAAATGGTCCTGTTATATCTCTCTACTTGTCCATTAGCCCTTGGAGTAGCTACTGCATTTAGAGTATGTTTTATGTTGTAAGATTCACAGAAAATCTTAAATCTCCTTGATTTGAATGTATCTCAAAATTGTTGAAAAATCTTTTAAATTTAAAGAAATATTTTTTTAGAAATCATTTGTAATGTCATTTTTCAAAATGAAAAAAAAAAAATTATTTGTAGTTTGCCCGGTAATATTAAGAAAAGTTTTTTATTTTCTTTATATCTTAAAAAATCTTGAAAATCGTACATTTATTTTCGATATCTTTAAACATTCAAATTTTGTTTCCCGTTTTTTGAAATCTTTTCGAATTTTTAATTATTTTTGGAATTTTGTCAAAACTTCTAAAAATGTTTCATGATTAGACTTTTTCTGAAAATTGTTTGTTATACACTTTTGATACCTTTCAAATATCTAAAATGCTTCAAAACTTTATTTTGAAATCTTTAAAAATCCACATTTTGTTTAAAATTTTTTGAAATCTTTTTAATTTCACTTGTACTTTCGTTATATTAAAACAACATATTCTAACGTATTTTAAAGTGCTGTTTACCGATATAAACTCGAAAATTTTTGCAAACGCCATTTT